>OZ005652.1:90126874-90451874 GCA_963930645.1 Salticus scenicus
TTAATATGCATTAAAGTTATAGTAGATGTCATTTCCACCCTAATGGGATTTATAAGTTTTCGATTGCTATTCAGAACTTTTTAATGCCACCCACCCCCCTCCCCTCTAGAAAAATAATGACAAATTATTTTTGCTCTAATAATAACTTTTTGAAAAATGCATTGGACAAAATAATCTGCTGATCATGGAAAATGAATTCACTTTTTAAATTAATCATCACAGTTTGGATAAAATATAATGCATTATTTTTTAATTTATGCACTTTCTCTTGAAATACCCACTTATATATTGTAGAAATGAAAAAATAAAATAAAATATAATACATTATTCTTTTTAATTCTTTTTTAATAGTTAATGTATGCATTAGGAAAAAAAAATGTATTAAAAACGTAACATAAATGTAATTATAAATAAATTTTACTTTTCTAGATAAATAATTTAGGAATGGAACACTAGTGCAGAATTCATACCGGCATACGTTTAAAAAAAAAATATCTACAACAAAAAAAAAAAAAAAAAAAAAAAAAAAAAAAAAAATCATTGATTTAACAAGAAAATTTCGCTTCGTTAATAGTGGTACATATCTGCCAACCTACTAATTAATATCTGAAAGATTGTCAGTACACGATTTTTTTTTACACCAGTCTATTTTTAGAGTATTTTTCTTTTAATTTAATCGTAATTACACTTGAAGAAAATTTCTCTAAATATAAAGTGGTATGGGAAAAGGGGTGGGTTTTAAATCTCTTCTATATAATAATTAATAGGTCGGCAGGTATTTTGATATGAGTTCTGTGCCAATATTCCATACCTAATAATTTTAAATGTTAATTTCTCAATTAGTGTTTAAAAAGGGATGTTTTAAAAACGTGGGATAAATCAATATAAATACGTGGAAAGTTTCAGCAAAAAAAGGGTGATTTGAAGTTAACAAGAAACGATGGGAACATTTTTGCAAGTTGTTTATAAAATATACGTGCGGCATAATTTTCGTTTCAGATACAAAATATATTAATTAAATATAAAGTATAAATATATCTATATCTATATCATAATCAGAAATAATAGTAACTAGAATCACATTAATACTGAATAAAACTAAATTTATGTTTTTCCGAAGATCTTCTTCTTTTTTTCTATTTTTTCAATTTTATGATTTTTTTTTTTCAATTTTATCAAAGATTTTTTTTTACTCTTAAAGAAAAAAAATGTTATTATAGTTGTTTTTCTTTAAATTTAAGAATCCATAAAATTCTTTCGCACAAAGAATAATTTATTAATGGATATTCCATGTCTCAATTCTTTTATCCCAAAATGCAATAAAATATGGATATAAAAGGATATTTTTCTTTTAATATGCATTAAATTTTTATTAGATGTCATATTTACCCTAATGGGATTTAAAATTTTTTGATTGCTATTCAGAAGTTTTTTTTTTTTAATGCCACTTACAGAAAAGACGATAAATGATTTTTATTTTAATAGTAATTTCTAAAAATATTTTGGATAAAGTAATTTTCTAACCATAAAAGAATAAAATAGATCGTTAGGCAAAGAAAAAAATAAAATAAAAAAGGAGAGAGAAAACTGTAATAATTTCTTTAAAATATTTTCGTAAATATGTTTCTAAATACATTATAAAGTTTATTTATTTTATTTATTTATTTATTTATTTATTTATTTATTTATTTGTCTCGGGGATTTTTTTTTTAATTCCACAAAATAATAATAATAATAATAATAATAATAATATTTATTAATAAAAGTAATAATAATAATAATAATAATAATAATTAATAAAAGTAATAATAATAATAATAATTAATAAAAGTAATAATAATAATAATAATAATAATAATAATAATAATAATAATAATAATTAATAAAAGTAATAATAATAATAATAATAAAATCTGTTGTGTCACTCACACGAGTTTCTCTTACCCTGCATTTCAATACTACAAAAATAGAAAACTTATTAAGTCGTAAAACTAATAAGGTAAGATAGTAAAGATCAATTTACTTGAAAAAAATAAAAAATAAATTGTGGTGTATTTCGCCATTGTATTCCTGATTCAATCTATTGGACTTTTGGTAAGTGACGTCACATTCAATCAATGATCTGTTCATTCCTCTTTACTTTATCTCTGCTAAAACAGATCAGTCTTCAAAATGTAGTCGTTTATGTTACTTGTGTGCTTCATCTGTAATTGTCGTAGTCATCTATTAAATTTTATGTCTTTAAAATGAAACGCCTCGTCATATCCTAGTTATGGCTTAATCATAAATCTTCTCCTGCCTATAAAATACTATAATGGCGACGAAGAATAAAGAAAAAGAAAAAAAGCAAAAAAGTTTTGCACTTATACATTTACAAATATTTACTTGAAGATAATTAAGAATGAAATCTGCAGTTCATAAAAAAAGAACGAAATATCTTCTACATATGTGTTTATTCAAAATCTACTTATTTCATAAAGAAACTTATTTATTGAAATGAATCATTATGCGGTCGGAGACAGCAGCAGTTAATATCATTGTCTGGTGGCGGGCAGGTACGATTTAGGCGCCAGTGAGTGTAATTATCGTCTGCGATAATCTGCGACTTTTTATTTTTTGAGAAAGAGAGGGAAAAAAAGGTATTTATACATTTATTTTATTTTTTCCTTTCTGTTCTTTTATTTGATTGCATCTTTTTATTATTAGAAGTAGCATATTTTCATTAAAAATGTTTCAAATTTTTAAAGAATTCAATGATTCTGTTGAATCTTTTGACACTTATATTCGGCGATTAGAACAAAATTTTATTTTGTTTGATATAAAGGATGAAAAAAAACTTAGTGCTTTAATTACTTTTATAGGACCGAAATTATATATTTTACTTACAAATTTATTGTTCCCAGATCTTCCTGAATCAAAAACTTACACTGAATTAGTAGATGTCTTAACAAAACATCTATGTAAAATTCCTAACAAAATTACAGAACGCATTAAATTTAGAAAATGTTTTCAAGGAGATTCTGAATCAGTTCAAGATTTTAGTGTTCGTTTAAAGAAATTTACAACACATTGCGCGTTTACGGGCGATTCGCTGTCAGAAAATTTGTTAGAACAATTTTTACGCGGATTAAAAAATGAAACAATCCAAAGTAAATTAATGTCTCAGGTTGAAGATTTGACTTTTGAAAAAGCAGTAGAACAAGCCGTAACTATGCAAAGTACTGAAAATGACATGATAGAATTACAAAATAAAATTTTGAATTTGAATAAAGTTTCTGTTAGTGCTAGGAAACCAAAACAAAATTATTCTCAAAATAACTTAAGTAAACAAAATGTGA
Source organism: Salticus scenicus (assembly GCA_963930645.1). Classification (NCBI taxonomy): domain Eukaryota; kingdom Metazoa; phylum Arthropoda; class Arachnida; order Araneae; family Salticidae; genus Salticus; species Salticus scenicus. The sequence goes on from OZ005652.1 coordinate 90,130,213, forward strand.
ACAAAACTGCGAGTACAAATAAAAGTAAAACTTATTGTTATCGTTGTGGAAATAGCTCTCATTTAGCAAATGTTTGTAAATTTATATAGAAAAATTTTTAAAAGGTATAGAGGGTATTTCAGTTTTTATCGATGATATATGTATCTCAGGGGAAACGGATGAAATACATTTAGAGCGATTAAAACAAGTGCTAGAAAGGTTACGTGAATATAATCTTAAAATAAATAAAGAAAAATCTTTTTTCATGAATGATGAAATTACATACTGCGGTTACAAAATTGATAAAAATGGCATACACAAAACGCAAGAAAAAATTTCTGCTATTTTAAATGCTCCAATACCTAAAAACGTAACTCAGGTAATACCATTCTTAGGCTTAGTATCTTACTATTCTAGATTTGTTCCTAAATTATCTACGATTGCTTATCCTCTAAATGAATTATTACGTAAAAATGTCAATTTTCAGTGGACTAAAAAATGTGAAAATTCATTTAATGCAATTGAACAGGAAATTACTTCCGAAAGGATTCTCACCCACTTTAATCCTAAATTACCCTTAATTTTAGCCACTGATGCTTCTCCTTATGGAATTTCGGCAGTACTTTCGCATACAATGCCAGATAACTCCGAAAACCCATAGCTTTTGCTTCTAGAACTTTGTCTTTTGCAGAAAAGCGGTATAGTCAGGTAGATAAAGAAGCGTTATCAATAATTTTTGGTGTAAAGAAATTTTTTCAATATTTATATGGTAGGAGATTTACTCTGTATACTGATAGTAAACCCCTAGTTTCAATATTTTCACCCGTAAAAAGTATTCCGGTATTTTCGGCAGCTAGAATGCAAAGATATGCATTATACTTACAAACATTTAATTATGATATTAAATATAAAAAATCTGCAGAGCACGGAAATGCCGATGCTCTATCACGTCTTCCATTACGTAGTGAAGACTTATTGCTGCCGTCTTCCGATTCGCTACAGCCAGAAAAAGTGTCACCAACTTTGTCACCAAATTTATTTGGCAACACTGATGAATCCGATTGTTTATTCATTCATCAGATCGCTACGTTGCCTTTAACTACAAAAACGTTGTGTGCAAGTTCTAAAAAAGATCCAGTATTGAAAGAAATGTACCGACATTTAATATCAGGCACACAGAGGCCAAATTACTTACTTTTCGGACATAAACAAGAAGATTTTTCATTACTCAATAACTGTATATTACAAGGAAATCGTGTTGTAATTCCTACTGTTCATGGACAAAAATTTTAAAAGATGTACATTTTGGCATAGTTAAAATGAAAGCACTGGCACGTAGTTTTGTATGGTGGCCAGGTATTGATAAAGACATTGAGGATTTAGCAAATAACTGTCCTGTTTGTTTTAAATTAAAACAAAATCCTCCTAAAATGGACAATCATCACTGGGAACGGCCTACAACACCTTGGAATAGAATACATGTAGACTCTTTTGGTCCAATGATGGGGAAAATGTTTTTAATCGTAGTAGATGCCCACAGTAAATAGACAGAAGTGTTCATTGTTCCTAATACTACTGCTGAGAACACTATAAACTGTCTTTCTTCGCTTTTTGCCAGATATGGCTATCCTGTGTCCCTTGTGTCTGATAATGGGCCACAATTCATTTCAGAACAATTCGAACATTGTCTACAAAGTAAAGGCATAAAACATGGTTTAACTGCACCATATCATCCCTCTACAAATGGTCAGGCTGAAAGATATGTCCAAATAATTAAAAAAGGATTGAAATCCTTAAGTTCAGAACCCGGAAATCTCCAATTTAATTTAAACGAATTTCTATTCCAATACCGAATAATGCCTCATATTACAACAGGGGAGAGTCCCGCATCATTATTTCTGAAGAGAAATATCAGATCAAAACTGGATTTACTTGTACCAAATGTTAAAAATTATGTTGAAAACAAACAACATAAAAATGTTTTTAACAAGAAAAAGATAAGAGAATTCCAAGTATATGAAAAAGTTGCAGTACGCAATTACACATCAGGAGATAAATGGAAAATAGGTAAAGTAATTGCCAGACTAGGTAAACTGCATTACAAAATTCAAGTAGGTTCATGTGTATGGAAAAGACACGTTGATCAACTGAAAAGTGTAGGTTCCAGAGTACAACTGGAGGAAGCTACAAGTCCTGGTCAAATATTTCCATGGTTCCCGATAGCAAGAGTCCACACCTACAAAGCAATGGAGAATCTAAGTCTGGTAGGAGGCCTACCATTATACCAGATCCAGTGCCAACCGATCCTGCCATTATACCAGATCCTGTGCCAACCGATCCTGCCATTACACCAGATCCAGTACCAACCAATCCTTCCATTACACCAGATCCAGTGCCAACCGACAGTAAATCTGTGTCTACAAAGCCTGGAGAAATTGACTGTAATAAAAATATCAACAGTACTGTAAATAAAGAACTAAAATCTGAACATTCAAACTTTAAACATACTAACTTATCTTTTTCTGAGCAGGTTGTAAGAAGATCATCTAGAGTAAGAAAACCTCCCATCAGGTATGGTATACGGAATTAAGGGGAGGAGAGTTGTGGTGTATTTCGCCATTGTATTCCTGATTCAATCTATTGGACTTTTGGTAAGTGACGTCACGTCCAATCAATGATCTGTTCATTCCTCTTTACTTTATCTCTGCTAAAACAGATCAGTCTTTAAAATGTAGTCGTTTATGTTACTTGTGTATTTCATCTGTAATTGTCGTAGTCATCTATTAAATTTTATGTCTTTAAAATGAAACGTCTCGTCATATCCTAGTTATGGCTTAATCATAAATCTTCTCCTGCCTATAAAATACTATATAAATAAATACATTTTAAAATAGGTTTAAGAACAGTATTATTTTACATATAAATATATGTAAGGGGGCTCCAACTTTCCTTAATCCCCCATTCATTTATAGTGCCTACATTCATTAAAAAAAAAAAAAAATGTTATTGATTTTCTTTCAATCTTGTCTGTCTTGATCGAATTTTCAACATAATACGAACATCAGAATCATTTACTGCTCCTATAGTTTTTACTCTGTTAGTAATTCTATGACTAGTGGATCTGCAGATCAGGAGCCTCAATGTCCTATTTGCATCAGACATTTTTCAATAGGTCATTTTTATTTATTCCTTATTATATAATAGTATATATTGATTCGATCGACTTATTACCATAATCAGATACATTCCTGAGGGGGGCTGCGGCCCCCCTCAACCCCCTGCTATATCTCTCTTTGTATACCTATTTGTATATGATATAAAGTATTACGGAATTGTAAATAATTGTATTTATTTTTGTATAAATTTTTTCAGAGGCTTAGTAAGTCGATAATATGCTAATTTTGTGCATTTCTAATCGTTTTAGCGTTAAAATAGCCTAATTTTCCTTTAAAAACCCATTGAAAAACTCCAATAAGGGAAGAAAAGGATTTGGCGCCAAATTTGGCGATTGTTTCCCTCCTTGGCGAGAAAATTCTTATTAGGGATATACCAAATATGGAAGCTCTAATCTCATTGGCTGATGAGATACGAGAATTTTCCAGAACAGTCTGTGTTCGATAGAATAGTATAAAAGGAGCATTTTTTTAGCCAAGGCGGCCAATCTCAGATCTGTGTCAGTTTCGTCAAATGCTTGCTTTGCTTTGAGCCTCTTTGAATGAGACTTGCTTTATATGTTATTGCTAAACAGTTTGTACTGTTGTTTTGCTGTTAACGGCTGTTGTTTAAGCTATGTTTACTGGTTGAATTGAAGCTGATACTTGGTTTATAGACCTGTATTTTTCTGGAATTTTCTATGAATAATTCACTGAATTTTTGTAAGTTTCGCCTTTCATTCTCGGACAACTTACGAACCCCCAAGTACGCAACAATATGTATTCTTAATAAACGACGGTCTTGTATTATTTCCCTGAAATTCATAAGTACCAAATTTCATACAAAAAAAATTACATAGCATATCGGAAATATTTTGCGTAACCTTTAAACTAATTATCAATTCTATGCCCACAATTTTCAACAGGAAAACATGCTTTTAAAATTCTAATAAAATTTTATTATATTTGATGGGGTGTAACCATGTTAAAATACACTTTTAAGAAATACCGACTATAGACCGTAATAGTACGAAATTCCTTTATGTATCCCGGAAAAGTAGCCACAGTCATTATAAACGCCAATAATAAGAATAAACCTAATTAATTATAACTCATTAATTTTTCGAACTAATTTGACATCATTTGGATGATTACAGTATATACTCGGAATTGTTTTGTGTGGTCCCATAAATTATTTAGTCTATACATAACCTTTTTTAAGAGTAAACATGATTTTAAGCAACTTTTTAATGTATGTTAACTTTATTAAGTTCAATTCAGCATAAACGCATTAAAGTGCGCGCTTAAATTAAAAATTTGTCCATAGGGTCTAATGTTACGAAATTCTTTCGTGTGTCTTTGTAAACGAACCATAAACATTGTATACACCAGTAAAAACTAATCAGCTTATTTTGCGTTTAAAATTAATAATTGTTCCAAATTTAACATGGTTTGGATGACTAAGTGACATTGTCAGAACACTTTTGTAAGGTCCTGTACATTAATTCGAAAGCTTAAGAGCACATATTTTCTTCAAACAACATAAGTTTAAGCATCTTACTCACGTGCTCTAATTTCATTTTCTTCATTGCAAAGTAATGATATTAAAATGCGTTTAAACGAAATTCACCCCCATACGCCTTAATGTTAAGAATTTTTGCGTGTCCCTGTACACAGTTTATAAAAAATCTATCAATAAAAATTATACAGCTACTTATATGCAAAGCTGGAACGTGTGCGCCAATTTGCAAGTCAATCGAAGGATTTTTTCGGTCGCTATTGCGGTACATACAAATTCTTCCCATAGGCCATAAGGATAAGAAAAATTTTGGCGTGTCCCTGTACACGAACGACAAATGGAATACACACCTAACACTATACAGCTAATTCCGTTGGGGTCATGAATATGTGTACCAACTTGCAAGTCAATAGCGTTATTTTTGGGACCGCTATCGCGGTACATACAAATTCTTCCCATAGGCCCTAATGATAAGAAAAACTTTGGCGTGTCCCTGTGTACGAAGTATAAATGGAATATATACCAAAAACTGTACAGCTGATTTCGTGGGGCTCATGAACATGTGTACCAAATTTCAAGTCAATAGCGTGATTTTTGCGGCCGCTATCGCACGACAGACAGACAGACGGACGGACGGACCGACGGAACCCAAAATCCTTTTGAGTCTCAACAGAGGGCCTCCATTGACGTTTCGGAAAAAATTGGAAGTCAATAGCTTGATTTTTGCGGTGGCTATCGCGGTACATACAGATTCTTCTCATAGGCCGTAATGATCGAATTATTTGGCGTGAACCTGTACACGAACTACAACTGGAATGCACACCTAAAACTATACAGCTGATTCCGTTGGGCGCATGAGCATGTGTACCAAATTCCAAGTCAATAGCGTGATTTTTGTGGCCGCTATCGCGATACATACAAATTCCTCCCACTGGCCGTAATGATAAGAAAAACTTTGGCGTGTCCCTGTATACGAAGTAGAAATGGAATACATACCAAAAACTATACAGCTGATTTCGTGGGGCACATGAACATGTTTACCAAATTGCAAGTCAATAGCGTGATTTTTGTGGCCGCTATCGCGATACATACAAATTCCTCCCACTGGCCGTAATGATAAGAAAAACTTTGGCGTGTCCCTGTATACGAAGTAGAAATGGAATACATACCAAAAACTATACAGCTGATTTCGTGGGGCACATGAACATGTGTACCAAATTGCAAGTCAATAGCGTGATTTTTGTGGCCGCTATCGCGATACATACAAATTCCTCCCATTGGCCGTAATGATAAGAAAAACTTTGGCGTGTCCCTGTATACGAAGTAGAAATGGAATACATACTAAAAACTATACAGCTGATTTCGTGGGGCTCATGAACATGTGTACCAAATTTCAAGTCAATAGCGCCATTTTTGCGGCCGCTATCGCGCGACAGACAAACAAACAGACAGACAGACAGACACAGCCCAAAACCGTTTTGAGTCTCAACAGAGTGCCTCCACTGACGTTTCGGCAATAAAGGTAGTGTCAGACACACGAAGGGAGTGATACCTAAATCTCATACTGTGTTAGTGACACTTATGTGTCATGGAATTACACTATTAAATAATGAAATATTTTACAATAACTCCAAAGGGCAGGGTTTGTTGTTTAAATTAGAAAAATAGGCGGGCCTGAAAATGTTAAATAGCACATAATATCCACAAACCTGCCAACATTCTAATTAATATTCTGCAGTGCTTTTTGTACCCGCTCCTCTTTTATAGCAGTATTTTAATTAATTAATTAATTAAAATTATTATTTGTGTGTGTGTGTGGGGGGGGGGGGGTCTTCTTACTTAATCGTAAACTCCTCGAAAAATAAAGTAGAGTGGAAATTGTGTCGGGTATAAACAATGCTATGGAATATTAATTCATATGCTGGCAGGTATGCATATATTGACAACCTCCGGAATGCAAGGCAAATTTTCTAAATCGATTGTTGGCAACAACCGTAGTTAAATGTTAACTTACAATACTCAAAGAAAACTACCGATTTTTACAAAACATTTTAGCCTATGAGTAATATTATAACAAAGTATGGGTTTCTGTATTTTTAAAACGTAATGTTATGAATCCTATATCTACATTTTGTCTATTAAATGTCAAATAAAACTTCCATTAAAATTATTTGCAAGGATATAGTTCATTTTAATTTATTTTGTTTACAGATACATAGTGTAAAATTTGAGTGGTATTTAGAAATAAAGAATAAAAAAAACAGTAATTCACGAAAATAAAATAACTTGATTGAATTAGAAAATAAAATTGATATTAATATGCATAGTCCAAGCACTGAAAATCACACTTTAAACCGTGTTATTGTAATATAATATATGACAATGCAATACTTCTTTAGTAGAATGTTTCAATTGAAAGTATCTATTTTCAAAATTATGAATAAGGATAAAATTGGAATATATGATAATGAATTTCATTATCCATAAAGCGCTAAAAGGATCGTTTATGACAAATAATTTTCTGCGCGCACACACACACAAAAGAAAAATTGTTAGAGAAAAATATTCAATTCTTCACAGTTTGCAGAGTTTTGTTGCAATTTTTTATCTCATTAATTTGTACTAAGGTAATTAACTTATATAATGTAACTTATTGGGCCTGAATAAAGTATATATATTTTTTAATTTTAAGGAATTTTATTGTCGATTTTAAATAGACTTGAACGTAATACATGTTAAAATTAAAACATTTCTGCTGTTGAAATTCGTTGTACACCAATAACTTGAAACATGCTGTATATACATTCATTCATTATTCTTCTCGCAATAAATGTAACGCAAAAATATTTAATGTTTATGCAATTTAAATGACTTCTTAGGTAATACATGATAAATCATTTTTGCGATTGAAATTAAACTTCTATGACAAATGGTCGAAAAAAAGAACATTGTATACCTGTAACTTGAAATATGGAGTATATACATTCATTTTTTAATTTTCTTGCAACACTTTTGATATAAAAATATTTAATGTTAAATATAAATGTTAAAACATTTAAAGATGCTTATTTTGTAGAGTATTTCATAAAAATTACTTTTTAAGAAAAATGAATTTATAAATGAAAAATTGTATTTGGTTCAAAAATATTTCTGATTTGCGAATTTGAATTTTCAATGAAAATTATAATTCAATAAATTCAATAAAATGGTTTTCGTTTAAAATTCTGTTTTTCGCGTGTAGAATTATATCCTTTAAATTATCCTAATTTAAATATAGTGGGTGATACGCTATATTTGACAGAATTCACTATCACTAGCGGATTTCAAAATCTAAAATGAATTTTTGGTACAATACTTTAAAAAGCTCAAAACTAATCGTAAAATCTGTATTAAATTTTTATTAGGATTGCTTTTAAGTGTATAGGTTTTATGCCTTTTTCTGATATTTTTATGCATATTTATTATTACTCATGGAGACTTTTTAAAAAATAAATGATAAATTTTTAAAGGTTTGACTATTTTAATTTTCTTTTTTCATAAAATTGTACTTTATAAAATAATAGTAATAATAATACGTTTAAAGAAAAGAAATACGCCTATAATCTAGTTATTGTCTAAACTATAACGTGAACTTTAAAATATAGGTGCATGCATTTATTATTTATTTATTTATTTATCTTGTTGTTGTTGTTGTTGTTGTTGTTAAAAATAATCTATTTTGATTTTTTTCGTAAATCATTAAAGTATAAAACTATTTAAACTTTTCATAAAAAAGTTTAAAGTTATACATAAAAGTATTAAAATTTGATTTTAAAACTTAAACTACTAAGAAAGTAAATTTAACTTTTTAAATTTAACTAATTTAAATTATTACTACTTATTTTTTAAAAGGATGTTACGAGTATTTGGTTAAAGCGAAAAATTATTTTTATCATAATCTTATAAACTAGATTAAAAAGTAGAAAATGTGTTAGGTGTTATATTTTACATTCGTTTTAACGGATAAGTGGAAAAGTTTTCTAACTATCAAAATAAAAGTAGATTTTATTTTGAAAAAAAGAAAAAATAAAATAAAAACTCTGCTTTTTTTTTTTTGGTGCCAAACAGGAACACGGTATAAAATAAAATAAATAATAAAATATTTAAATAAAATGCCCAAATGTACATTTCACCCCCACTCTGAATCTGAATTTTAAATGAAGATTTACTGATATATTAAATATTCAAAGGAAACAATTTCAACCCATTATTTTACGACTCGGATGAATTATTCAAATTAAGTTAGATGTTAAGAAACAATATGAGCTTCCATTGAATGCAAAATATTCCTTGCGATAGTATTTTATTAAAAGAAAAAAAATTCCCGTATAAAATCTAGATGTTTCAGATAAAGGAAGAAATAAAAAATCAGATTATTATTATTTTTTTTTAAATCTTAAATAGTAACGTAAAATAAGTAATTTTCACATGTGATTATCTTTTTAAAAATTTCAATTTCAATATACGTATATTCCTTTTATAATTTTCTCTCTACCATTTAAACGAAATATAAAATTTAGATTTTAGTGGTTAAAATAAATAAATAAATAAATAAATAATAATAATAATAATAATAATAATAATAAAGTCAATTTATCCAAATTATAAAGAGACATAACACTTTTTAATATAGTGAAACAGAATCATTGTTTAAAATGAAAATAAGTGATAAAACATAAATAAAGTTCTGAAATATACATTTGACTTTAGCGAACGATATTTATTTTTAATATAATATTTACTGATCTATTGCATACTTGCCAATATACTGATTAATATTCCGTACAGGGGTTGCATTCTCCGCCCCCTGCTTTCTTTCTTTTTTTTTTTTTTTGGTGCAAAACAGGAACACGGTATAAAATAAAATAAATAATAAAATATTTAAATAAAATGCCCAAATGTACATTTCACCTCCACTCTGAATCTGAATTTTAGTGAAACAGAATCATTGTTTAAAATGAAAATAAGTGATAAAACATAAATAAAGTTCTGAAATATACATTTGACTTCAGCGAACGATATTTATTTTTAATAAATTATTTACTGATCTATTGCATACTTGGCCAATATACTGATTAATATTCCGTACAGGGGTTGCATTCTCCGCCCCCTGCTTTTTTTTTTGGTGCCAAATAGGAACACGGTATAAAATAAAATAAATAATAAAATATTTAAATAAAATGCCCAAATGTATATTTCACCTCCACTCTGAATCTGAATTTTAAATTAAGATTTACTGATCCATTAAATATTCAAAGGAAACAATTTCAACCCATTATTTTACGACTCGGATGAATTATTCACTGATTACTGTTACTAATTATTCACTGATACTGATTAATATTCCGTACAGGAGTTGCATTCTCCGCCCCCCCCCTTTTTAGGGCAGATTAGGGGATGAGAAATTTTCGCCTTTTTCTCCACCACAATTTTTATAGAAAAATTACTATCCTGCTTAATCATGATACATTAATAAAAAAATATTATACAATTTTGTCCATAAAAATACTGGTGGCAAAAATGTCTGATTTTTTTTATCGTTGAGAGTTCCCTGAAAAGAAGGCGCAGCATGCAAGCCCTGTCGGTAGTATTGTTAGTACCTACACTTTTTTCACACCAGTGTTTTTATAAGATTACTTTTCTTCTTATTTAATCGGAATTACATTTGGAGAATTTTTTTTCTAAAAGTAAAGTGCTGTAGAAAAAGTGGCGGCACCAACAATACTACGGAATATTAATTAGCATGTTGGCAGGTGTGATCTGTTATACAGGGTGTGTGAATGGAATATCTAATCTAAGTAGTCGATTATTATTAATAATAATAATAAATAGGAATATGCAGGGAGGGGAATTTGGCGTAGAATTCATATCAAAATATGTTTAAAATATTTTTCTAGCTGTAAAACCTACCTGCCCCAAATGCCACTTCAGCTTACTAACCATTAGCCATATCCTCACCGATTGCTCTAGCCTTCGTCATCTGTATAGGCACTATTTTAATTCATCATCACCAAATTTGAGTAACCTGTTGGGTATTAATCCTCATTATCATCTAACCAACTTTTTAAAAGAGGCAGGTTTTTACTACGATATATGATTTTATTATTTACTTTATCATTCTTCATCGCTGATTTTATCATTCACACTGCCATTTTCTACATCTCATTTTATTATATACATTGGTTATAATCTTTACATATTGTTTTATCTTATACACTGTTTACTCTATTTTTTATTATATTTATCTATTATTATATACATCTTTTCTATTCTTTTTCTTTTTTAGACTATGGATGGGATCCCCCATCCAGAGTATAAAGTTTGGCGCAGCATATCCAATTCTGGATCTTGTGCCACAAAAAAAAAAACCAACCAACCATCTAGCTGTAAAATTGTTGGTTTACGAGCAATTTTTTTTTTTTTTTTTTTTTTTTTTTTTTTTTCATAAATAGTGGTATTCGTTCTGCGCCATTATCCCATCCGTGGATATGTTGTCGGTAATGGATCAACTTATTTACTTAATTCTTAATCAATTACGACAACTTTTATTTTGTACGACGCCTGTGCTTTTTTTTTTTTTTTTTTTTTTTTTTTTTTGTACGTGCCAACTGCAACCAAACGATGTGTCACAGCGCGTTTGTAATTGATGAGGAGATGTTATATCGCATCGAAAATGAACATGATTTTTTATATCGTATTATTTTACAAAAGAATTAACATTCCTTGTGGGAACCATTGTGAATTAGCACAACCACAGTATTTAAACTAAAAACCTCTTCACACACCATGAAACTAATGAAAACACAATTAATTATAATTAATAAACATAAATAAAAATAATTAATTAATGTTAGATAATTACTTAGAAACTAATTCGTAATATATAATTTAATTATTTTAAAAAACCTCTTCCCTCCACTTTTTGTGTTTGTTCTCTTGTTTCCCGTTCTTTTGTTGTATTGCCCCTCAGTTCGGTTTTGCTGCCTCCTTAATATTTATTGGCTGCGTTGCTCCTCCACATTTGGGCTTTTCCCTACTTTCAGTCTTGCTTTTGCCGCCCTCAAGGCAGTGGCACGTGTTTGCACCTGAGGAAGAAATTCATCGTTCTCTCGAACCCGGAAGTGTTTTTATTAGTTTCATAGTGTGTTAAGAATGTTTTAGTTTGAATATTGATTGTACTCCAGTTCTTTTGTTTAGTATAGCACAACTACAGCTCAGAAAATTCCAAAACAATATATGGAGTGGGAAAAGAAATGTACAAAAATCTAATGTGTAATGCACTTTTTTAAATAATACTGTTAAAGGATTTTTTTTTTCTTCTTTGCGGAGACTTCTGTGATGACAATTATTTACCTGGTCGTATTGAAAAATAGCGCCATACTCAGTATGCATAATTTACAACTCTCTAATATTTTCTAGCACATGTCATAGATTTTTATTCCTATAACTGCTGCTATTGGAACTTCCACCATGGTAATACTATATCAAATAGGACTGGAACTAGACTACCGGATAGACATCGACTGGGCTACAGGAGGAGATTATGTGAAAAATCACTGATATAATCTAAAAGCTACAAAATTTCGATTATCTACTTTTATTTTTTTTATTTAAAAAAAAAAATAAAAATAAAGTTAAATCGTTCAAAATTGGTACACAGAAGTTTTTGATACCTACAAATCGATTGCGTATACTTTCGAATTTGTAAAATTTTTAGGAGAGCTGGGAAGGGGGTGTGAAAGGGAAAAGCAATAGAAATAGAGTTTGACCACTCAAAATTGGCACGTATTGGTTTTTGGAACCTACAAATCGATTGCAGGTATTTTCAAAAGAGAAAAACTATTAGGAGAGGCGGGAAAGGGGAGGGGGCGAAGAGGCAAAAGTATAGAAATAAGAGCTAGAACGGTGAAAATTAGTATTATTAAATTTTAAGGCCCTAAAATTCGACTGCGAATGTTTTCGAAAGCGTAGAATCATTGCGAGGGGCGGTAAGGGGGGGGCGCAGAAGGTAAAAGTAAAGAAATTCAGATAGAGCGTTAAAAATTAGTATTATTAGGTTTAAAAGCCAGAGAAAAAGATTGCGGATATTTTTGAAAGTGTAAAATAATTAGAGGGTGGGGACGGAAACGTTTGCGAAGGAACACGTGCGACGTGCGCGGGTTTATAAGCAGCCGCAGGCAGTGGGGGCCCGGACCAATTATTACACCGATGAGAGAAGATTTTTTTTTTTTTTTTTTTTTTTTTTTATGTTTTTCCCTTACGATAATATCGTGATTTCTTAAGAGTGTCGAATATAAATGCGCGCACGCAGCGCATAATGCCTTGCTCTGCTGAAGGAAGTAGGGACCCGGTGCGACAATTTTCCCAATCAGAATTTCTTTTTTATTTCATTTTATTTTAATTTATTATTTTTTTTTTCACATGATAAATATTAATGCAGTTTTGAGAATTCATTAATTATAGTGATTCATTTAAAAAGAGTGACCAGCGAAGCCGGTGTAGAGCCTGCTAGTTTTTAATATATTTGTAAACGTATGCAGAACTTTGTAAATATTCTATTTTAAATATATATGTAGTATAATAAATTGCTCAGTTTGTAAATTACAGAAGGAAGAAATCTTCTTACATTATTTGTCATTCATAGAGCAACAGTCGTATATGGCTGTTTCATTTATATTTACTTACGTGCTCATTATGTTATCTTTTATTATACACTTACTTACTTTTTTTTTTTTTTTTTTTTTTTTTTTTTTAAATGAAATTGATAAAAAAATAATGCAATTTTTAAAACAACAGTAAATTTTTGTATAGTTTCGTAAACGTATTAAATCATTTTTAAGAATTTTAAATCATACCGCATATGTTAATTTTTATAAATATAAAAATATATTGTAAGATTTTCTTTCTTATTTTCTTCTTTTCAGAAACATAAAAATACTTTAGAATAAATACAGAGATACATTCAGTTTAAAATTGCCTAAAATAATTTTTTTTTTCGTAAGAAATAAACTTTTTTAAATAAAAAAAAAAAAAAAAAAAAAAAAAAAAAAAGTTTCTTACCACATATATATTTTTTCTCAACAAAGGATAACGTTTATTTTTCATATAGTTTTGAATTTTCGATTAAAAAAAAAAAAAAAAAAAAAAGATTTCTCAAAATATGTTGGTTATTTTATGTTTTCTTGCTATTATTATATAATAGAATAATTGATTCTTTACATTATGGTGTTTCCTTAATATCGTAGAATACAACGAAAAGAGCCGAGTTGTTAGAGGAGTGAATGATAATGCAAAGTAAATTATATATATATATGTCATGAATATTCTGAAACAAATTGATTACTTACTTTAAAATACATTTTTAATGTAAAAATTTTAAAATTCTAAATCTCATTGTAAATTACATTTAAATGATTTTTTTTTTTTTTTTTTGCTAAGTAAAACTGTCTTAATTTAATTTTTAGCAAATGCATCTGAATAAGAAGACTCTCAAATTTACAGAAATTGCATAACAACACTGGAAACTTGCATATTAAAAATTTCAAAATAACTACAATTGCTAACTCTGACTGAAGTACATTTAACCAGTACTTATTCTATCGTAATAAAATGTTATTAAAAAAGTAAGCTTCTTGAATATCTCAACATAGTACCTTTATTAGCATTTTGAAATGAAAAATGAATTTTCACTGATGCGAAAAATCAAATTTAAAATTAAAGAAACAGATTGGGATATCAGAATATTTGTCATGTATTGTTAATTTTGCTGCATATTCTCAACCTAAATATTAGGTTACAAACGCAGGAAATATTGTGGGATGTCATTATCACAAATTATTTCATTAATATGAATCATTTATAAAAATCATTTAAGTTTAAATCTGTAAGTACAGGGTGACAAGAAATAATTTGGACACACATGATACATTATAACTTTAATGCTAATGAAAATATTACGACCAAATTTCAATAAATATGAATACATTATTTTGTCTATTATATTTACAAATTTTCAAAGTGGCTCCTTTTAGTCTTAATACAGAGCTTAAAACGTGTCACAAAATTTTCGGCTATGGGACGCAACTGACTTACAGATATTTTATCTCATTCCTTGCATAAGAATTCCTTTAAGGATGCCAAAGTTTTATGAGATTTAGCACACACCCTTGTCTCCAAGATGGACCAAACAGAATAATCCATTGGGTTCAAATCTGGGAACTACAGTGGCAATTCTTGAGCTCCAATGAAGTCTGTAAAATTTGTCTTGCACCAATCTTGAGTGCCTTTAGCTCTGTGTGCAGGTGCGGAACCCTGTTGGGAGGTCCATCATCTGTTTCTAAAGAACTTTTGAGACCAAGGTAAGACAACATCCTCCAAAATGAGTTTGCGATAGTGGTAGTTACATATATTTGGTTTGAAACTTCGTCCAAGTTATTTCTTGTGACCCTGTAAATACACGAATATAAAAATAAATAAATAGACACTGATTGTCTTAAAAATTTAATAGATTTCCTTACTTCAAAGACTACGAGAAAAACTTACTCTGACTAAATATTAATATTCATTCCGAAAAAAAAAAAAAAAAAAAAATTCTAGTTACAAATTCAATTGCCATTAATACACTGGTCTTTTAAAATAATAAAAAAAAAGTACACTTCTGACATAAAGATTATCGTCCATATGATACTAATTGTTTCTATTTGAAAAATCGTCTTATTCCAATTATGGTAGACGACAGTTAGAAAGTAATAAATTTCGATCTGAAAGATGAATAATTATTCAATGATGAACTCGAATTTTGTTAATTAATCAAGAGCATTTGAAAAATCTATTACTATAGAATCTTGGTCGTTTCTTACATGGCATTTCTTATATATAATATTGTATAAAAAAATTTTCATGCATTGTTCGTATAAAGTACATTTTTATTCTGAGAATGTCCATTTATGTTAGTATATTTTATCATAAATTACATAAATATCCATATTTTAATTAACTGCTAATATTTCTTTTGATTCATTCTACATCAAAGATTACAACTATATCTACAAAATATCTTATATTTTAAAACATGAACCGAATCTATGAACCGATTAACAATTTCATTAAAAGACTAGCAGTTAATGTTTTAGAGTCTTTTAATTTTTGTTTGTTGGTATGTAGGTGTTTATTGATTGTTAACGTGCATGCAGGCATCAAAATTCTGTGCACAATATACATTTATTTTGGTTTAATGAAAGGAGTTTATTTAAAGGATTTTTGTTTTCCAATGACTAACAAATAATTGAATTTTATGTCCTTTATTAAAAAAAAATATATTCTATCCCCTAGAAAAAATCTAATCTTTAAAAAGAATATATATATATCAAAATATTTTTTACTGAAGTTTTCCTTTTTAGTTTCTTAAACATATTACCGGTTGTTTATTTTTGAGAGAGCGTGACATGTAATTAATAAACATCTTTTGACATTTTTATTAAAACCCATCCATCACATATGAATCTCTTAGAGACGTAGCAGAATACTTTATGCAAGAGAAAAAAAAATGTTTTATCTAATGCTTGCATAAAAATAATAAATTCATGGCATCAGATTTTTTTTATGGAAAATTAAAAATGTGTCATCGTAAAAAAAAAAGAAATTTGACGGAAATTATGTTTATAAGAAGTGAAAAATTTTTAATACCTTAATCTTTTTTAAGAATTATCCATTTACGGTGAAAGTTTTTTTTTTTTTTTTCCTTATCTTATATGATTTATAATTTGCTTCCTCTCCATAGTATACGTTTTAAAATTTAAATACTAGGCAATATTTCGTAAAAATATATCAATATGGAAATTAAATATTCTAACAAAAATATTATTTAAAACTGAATAAAATAAAAATGTCATGAAAATATATGAACAATGAAAACAATTATATAAGATATTTAAATGAAATCAATAAATGGAATTTAATCAAGTACTATCAAACATTAGCTGATTTACTAATCAGTGTGTATATGTATATATACAGAGGAGTGGTTATATATAAACTCCCCTATAACAGAATCTTACAGCGTAAACGCGTGAACGAAATGCAAAGAAGTTTCGTATAGTGACTATACACTAGATGCGCTCACGGAAATTCGAAAAAAAAAAAAAAAAAAAAAAAACTTTAGTTCCAAAATATCCACTAGAAGGCACTTTTTCCAAAAAACAAACATTAAATTTAACATAATAAACGACCAAAACAGAATACAGAAACAATATTAACAATCGAGAACAACAATTATGAGTAATAAAATGTAAAATCGGATAAACCGTCCTAATCTGTCCTTGTTTCTACAAACTGAACTGTTTTCTTTTTATCAAACACCGTACTGTTATTTTTTCCTTACCTTTACTTAATGTAATTCGAAGACAAGGTGATCAAAAACTTAAATTATAACCACCCTGTATATATACACACATATATATATATATATATATATATAAACATATAATGAGTTTTTATTTATTTTTTTTCAATGCCATTTTATAAATAAAAACTCTAAAAAATAATATGTATTAGCAACCTACGTTTGGGGTGATTACATATAATTTAGAATTTTAAGGTATATACCTATGATTAGCACTGGTTGTATTTTGCATCCCAACCACTTTAAACAGATGGCACTGCTGTAGGCGAACAATTTTTAGCAGTAGGTTTTGCTGCTTAACTTGTACCCCTTTGTAGTAACAAGGGGACAAGCAAGTTGAAATGATTTATTTTTTTTTTACGCCTCAAAAAACGTATTGCCATGGAATTTTTTATTTTTATGCATATAGAGTGTTTCAAATGATAAAAAGTAAGTTTTGAGATAAAAAGCCCTCTTTTATGGGAAAAGAAATGCAACTTAATGCCAAATTGCAAAATGTTGTTATTTTAAAGCTCCATTTTTTTTTTCTGAGTGTCTTTTGTATGTAACTGTACACATTTGTACATTGAACTTTTTGTATCTAAATTACAGCATCAGTTACAAAAAAAAAAAAAAAAAAAAAAAAAAAAAAAAGTTTAAATTTTGAAATTTACATAAATTTTTGTCATGCGACTGAGTTTAATAGTACGTAAAAAAATAATAGATTTTTTTTCTTCAAATGAACGCGAAATCTTGTGACAAATACACTGGTTAGCATCCACACACATTTTTAAGAGAATTGGAGAAAAACAAATTAGCGTGGAGCATTATTAGTAACTTATTAATTTCGAAAGTAACTTGTTATTTCGGAGTAACTTTTTATTTCCGAAATTAACTTGTTATTTCTGAGTAACTTATTATTTCCGAAATTTGGAAGCCAAGAAAAGTAAATTTTAAAAATTGTTTAGACAATTTAAATAATCTTTAAGAAGTTGTACAACATCATTATTTAAAAAAATTTAAATAGCTTAATACATTCTATAATAACTATATAGATTTTTTTTTTTTTTTTTTTTTTTTTTTTTTTGTATCAATTTTCACAATTTTCATCCATCCTTCTGTCCTTAAGTTGATATATTTTTAACTGATCAGAATAAATGAAGTGGTCTACTCGGAGTCCTTTGGTTATTTCCCACATTTTGGTACCTACCAAGTCTTTCTGCGTTATCGAATTACGTAATGAAATATTCAAATTTTATTAGTGTGACGTAATGCAAAATTTTATTGAATACATTGTGACAGTGAATTTAGATTTTTCATTTAACATTCATTCAATACAGTACATTTTTTTATAGATTAAAAAAAAAAAAAAAAATGTTAATAGCCGCGACTGTCCATTTTTTCTTTCATTTTTGTTTGCGACCGTTATCTTCTCGCAAATGGGAAGGCCATCAGTGTGACGAAAGGTACCAAAGTTTGTTGAATAATCCAAAGAATATGTCTATCTTAGTCTGAAATTTCTATCACTTTATTTAAAGAAGTTATTAATTAAAAACTTTGCATTAATAAAGGTACTCTATTTGTCAACTTGCACATATTTTCGCCTATTATGTTATTTTCTTTCAGTCTTTCATGTCATAGTCATCAGGAAAAATAAAATGTCACCCACGAAGTATTAAAAAAAAAAAAAAAAAATCTGATGTGCACTGACTTCATTTTACAACTGTAGAAATACAAATATTTTTATGAAAACATTAACAATTTTGCTTGAGGTAACTGGTTCGCAAGTAAACAGTCAGGTTCCAGTCCACGAACATGCCTTGGAAAAAAAAGATCTGCTACTCGAACCCAAAACGTCACGGTAATACGATTATATATGCCACCGAGACAGATATACTAGTTTTTTCAGGAATAGTACTCAAGGGTTTGTTGCAGAATACCTGATTGGCAAATGTACAGCTTAGAGCACAAAGAAAATCATTCGAGAAGAGAAGGCCCCGTTTTGTTCTCTTTGACAAAAATTAGTGTCGGAAACGACAAATTTTACGAAAATAATTAACTCAGTTAAAATTCAGAAAGGGTGTCTGGGAATCTTGAAACAACATTTGCCGCAAAAGTTTACCTCTAATCTCGCCATACTGCAAATTAGTAGCCAGCGGACATTTTTGGTAATGGCATGGAATTTGACAACTTGGCGAAAATATTTGTTGGAAATTTGTAGTTTAGGGTTGACAAAGTTTGGAAGCTCTAACTTCAATATTAACAGAGTTCTGGAATATTCAGGAAAAATACTTTGGTTTATTTCGCAGAACTAAATTCTTCGAAATTTCTATAAATTAATCATAAAACTATGAAACGAGAAGAGTGATTGTTGATGATTACTATGAAGAGTGATATGAAAATCATACACTATTCGTTTATAGGACTAATAAAAAAGAATTAAATATATTAAAAACACTTTTAACACACGTAAATTTACGTGTGTTAAAAGTGTTTTTAATATATTTAAGAAATGACACGTGTTCAATTTAACTCTCTTTTTTTCTTAGAGATTATTTATAAAAAAGAATTAGTAAAATCTGGGCCTATACATTAAAATTACTTGAAGTAATTTCAGGTTATGCTGTTGCTTTCAATATAAAAATATAAGTACACAATGTGTTTTGTACATAGTTTATAGGCAATAGACACGGCTACTAATAATGAAACGAATACATTCTTTTCTGTTGAATGCAATTGATGAAAATGCGTCACTACATTTTACCGTGTTCAGGAAAACTGCTCAGGAATGTAATTTCATTTTGTGTTGGTTAATTATATGTATGCATTATAAATATTATATAAAAGTATGTAAAATATTTTTTTTTCTAATTATAATAAAATTGATTTCTATAAATTGATTTCTGTAAAATAATGATATTATTACTTAAGCAATTACTTTATTTTATTTCTTTATCACTTTTCTTTGTATTATTATACAACTGTCTTCACTGTAAAAAAAAAAAAAATTCAGTATTTTACAACAAAAGGTGCTGGCACCGCGGCTGCCAGCACAGTTGCTGTAAAATTTACAAGCTGCTGTTTTTTATGGTGCTGTAAAATTTACTGCACTTTTGCTGTGAATTTTACAAGATGCTGTTTTTAGTAGTGCTGTAAAATTAACTGAACTTTTGCTGTGAATTTTACAAGATGCTGTTTTAAAAAGTGTTGTAAAATTTACAGCAAAGTGTAGTTAATTTTACAACACTTTTTAAAACAGCATCTTGTAAAATTCACAGCAAAGTGTAGTTAATTTTACAGCACTACTAAAAACAACTGCTTGTAAAATTCACAGCAAAGTGCAGTAAATTTTACAGCACCATAAAAAACAGCCGCTTGTAAATTTTACAGCAACTGTGTTGGCAGCCGCGGTGCCAGCACCTTTTGTTGTAAAATACTGATTTTTTTTTTTTTTTTTTTTTTTTTTTTTTTTTACATTGTAAGCAGTGATGCCAGATTGGGGATTTTGTCCTCATTTTGGGGATTTTCGAGGCTTCTGGGGACAATTTTGGGGACCAAATGTTTGTGGGGACATTTTTGGGGAATTTTAAAATTTTTGGGGACAAATCTGGGGAGTTCTTCAACTTTCTGTCAATGTTGGCAACGTAATGATTTATCCCTACGACTAGAGACTTTCAATAGCTTTGTTGTTATTTGAGGATTTTTTTCAAAAATTGCCTTCATTTGGCGAAAAATCAGAGCTCAAATCATGGAAAAATCTGCGTGATTTTTTTTTTTTTTTTTTTTTTTTTTAAGAAATTTTTATTTTCCCTTTTTAGTAGAAATCAAGCTGGGGATTTTTTTTTTCGAAAAAAAAAAAAAAAAAAAAAAAAAAAAAAACCTGATTTGGGAAAATTTGAAGACTTGTTTGGGGAAAAACTTTTCGACCATTTGGCATCACTGAGTGTAGGCGCCGCGCGCCATCAAACACAGAAAGATCAAAAGAGAGAAAAGACGTTTGTCTGTTCCTTCAAAGAAAACATGATGCTGCTAGTTGGATCTAGCTTCTAGGTGCTAGAGATTTGTTTTCTCCAACATAAATATCAGAAATATTTTAATGGCAAATTTTCGGGATGACAAATTTGTGATTCATAATCGCAAAATAGGTGCCAACTGTTTCCATTTGAAGACAACTGTCATTCTACTGGCTGGAACCCTGTCTATTTATATTTATTTATTAGTTGTTTGTTTATTATTTTCTGTTCTTTTTAAAGTTTCTAGAAAATTCACTCTTCTGAAATTCTATCAAGTTAGCACTTTAAACTCTTTCTAAAATATATGACTTATATTGCTAATCTAAAAAACATTTAAGTACTACTGCGATTAAAAATGTCATTTTTACTACAATGCTATAAAGGGACATTTAAAAAAACTTTTTAATTTTGAGTAATTGGAGAGTTACATTTTACTTTTTTGGAATGCCACAATGCTGCTAATTAACTCCTTTTTATTATTATGTAAGAATCTAGCAATAATTTTGAACTTCGTCCCATAGCAGGATGAATAAATTTAGAATCAGATAAAAAAAAAAAAAAAAATCTTTAAAATAAATTATATATATATTTGATATATCCTAATTTAGTACTCAGATAGCACAGGGTTCATGTGGTCCTATAGTTTCCTTTATTTTCTCTACCATTAATTTTGTATGGCATTTTTTGTTATAAAATATTGTTATATATGAATTTAATAGCAATATAATATATTTGATAACAAATCTATTGTTTGAAAAATACTTTTTTTTTTTTAAGCTACAAATTATTAAGTTTTGTATTGCAGTTAAAAGTAGTATGTTGTGCCCACTGTACGACTGTTAGACCTGTCGTCCAGGATTAATGCGTCTCGCCTATTATGTGTCTCGGCGGTGGTGGGGATGGGCGGGCGGGAACCACCGCCCTTTAGAATGTAGAAAAAGAGTAGAAAAAAAGGTAAAAACTCCATATAAATAGCGTGGGACGAAAACAAAACAAACAAACAAACAAAAAAAAAAAAAAACTCGCAATGTCAAGTGTGTTAAAAAAAGAAAAAAAAAAGGCTCGCACCGGAAGTAATAAAACGACAAATTTCACTAGAAAAAGACACCGAGGAGCGGGTGGGTAGGGTTGGGGCATTAGACCTGTCGTCCAGGATTAATACGTCTCGCCTATTATGCACTTACCATGTTCAATATTTTTTTTTTTTTTTTTTTTTTTTTTTTTTTGTGAGAATAGCACAATTATTTAGGCAGGTATAATTTTTTATTTTCAAAAATTATAAACAAAAAACTTGCCAAAAACTTAATAACAAAAACTTAATAACTACAACATTTTACAAAAGTTGCAGAAAAATTGACAAATTCTTAAGGAAACATTGTTCTGAAAAATGAAATTGGCACGTTTAATATTCGCTAAGATATGAGTTTTTTTTTTTTTTTTTTTTAATGCGCAGACGCAAGAGATAGAATTTATTATTATTATTATTATTATTATAAAATAGATTAAAAGCTACAAATATTGCGCAACTTATGTCAAAATTCCATAAGAATACAGTATAAAGTAAGCAAATTATCGGCAAAAGAACGAGGTAGATTTTAAATATTTTTCAGAGTTAAAATTTAATAAAGGGGTTTTCAGCTTCTACGTACTGTTTAATTTGGGGACCCAATTATTTTAACCATATTACAAAAGTTCTTTTTTTTTTTTTTTCTTTCTTTCTTTCTTTTTTTTTTTTTTTTTTTTGGTAAACGCCAGAAAACTCACAATTTTTAGAAAATAAATAAAAATGTGTTATAAGCCCATAAATGGTTTTCTTGAAATAATTGGATCTCCAAATTAAACAACTGGAATATATAAACAATCCTGGAAAATATCTAAAAATATAGCTCATTCTTTTGAGCGTAATTTGCTTGATTTACACTCTATTCAAACGAACTTTTGACGTAAGTTGACCAATATATCTAGCTTTCAAACAATTTTTTCAATATGTGCAATTTTTGTAAAATTTTATTGAAATTCATTCTTGTTAGATGTAAAATACTTGCCAATAATAATAATAATAATTAAAATAATAATAATAGTAGTAATAAAATACAAATATGGTACATAGTAAGTGCGACAGTGTATTAAAGTTACAAGTCTTTTGTTGCTTTTTATAATACACGATGATCCAGGGTATTTGTGCTTTTCTTCTATTTGTAGTTTATCCTACAATACCACTCGTGTCTAAACCGATATTGGAATATCTGAGTTTATAAATGCTCTTTACATGTCTGGAATTGAAAGCCGTTTCGAAAATCGAAAAATTGTCAAATTAAAAAATAGGAGATCTTAATATTTAATCACCTACTGTACGCAATCAATCGTTTAAAGCAAGAGAACACATACGAAGAAAAACTAAGTATAAATATTCAACACAAAAATAAGATTATTTTTTACACCAATCACGTTTAAAAAAGGTTTTAAAGATTTATTCATTGCATTTTCAACATATTATTACTTAAAAGGTTTTACATTTCAAGAATAATGGATATAGAAATTTATTGACGTAATATTCCACACTTTGTACTGGTAAAAAAATTATATGTGTATATATATATATATATATATATAGATGGTCTGTTATCCTTATGTTTCCAACTGTCCTAAATTATTGTCCTATGTTTAGAACAACCTGTACCGATTAAACTAATGAAAGGTTGGTAAGTTTTTTGATTTTGTGTGTATACACAGACATTGAAAAATATTTTTTCAATGCTTGGTAGGATATGGGTTAAACGGGAAAAAAAATGAGGGGGGGGGGAGATTTCTTTGTGTCAGCCAAAATACTCTTAAAAGCGATTACAGAAATTTTAAATGATTTTGAAGGGTTGATATTTAATTGCAGTTTTATTATTAATCGTAGCTATGACTGATAAAAATACCATATTGTTTATTAACTAATGCTTAGAACAAGAAAATGCTACCTTTTTTTTTTTTTTTTTTTAATGTAAATAATGTTATTATTTCGTAAAAATAAATAAACAAACAATAAATTAAAAGAAAGAAATGAAAGAAAAGGAATAAATAATATTTAAAGTTAAGATTTTTTTTTTTTTTTTTTATCTTAAAACGTAAAAAAATTAAAAATGTAAAAAATCTCTAGCACCAAGTTAAAATATGTCTCCTATTAAAAATACAATAACATGCATTAAAATTAATGATAGACAGTTATAAATTTATAGTAATTCGCTTGCACTTTGAGACAGAGGAAAAAAGTAAAAAGCAAGCCTTTCGTTCAATACCTACAGTAGATAAAAGTCATATTTGTGGTATGGTCATCTGGTTCATTTTCAACTTTCATCCAGTATTTGTTTATCTTACTCAGCGAGACTTTCTCATTTCCGTTTTGACATGCTTAGTTTATAATCTGAGTTAAAAGATGTTAACTTTTTTTTTTTTTTTTTTTTTTTTTTTTTTTTTTTTTTTATGGACATACATGTATTTAGATACAGCATAGTTGATTATCAGCAAAATTGAGAGCCATGGGTTTCGTAGATAAAACTGCAAAAAGGCTGAATATGAAATTGAAATGACATAAAATGCATTCTAGCTTAAAAACTTGAATGCATCGTATATAAAACATAATACAAACAATGAAAATATTCATAAAAAGTAAAATTATTTATACAGTCGAACCTCATTAACGTGAATCTCATGGGGGATAAATTTTTTTTTTCATGTTATCATTAGTTCATGGTATCAGTAACTAATCTTCATTTTGACGGGGATTGTGGAAACAGTTCATGTTAAAAGTAATTCACGTCATCGAGGTTTGACTGTACTTCATATACTATAGGATGTAAAAAACAAAGAAAGAAAGTGTACTTAAGATGAAGCCATGGTTCAATTTGTAATCTAATTTATGCACTAAATTAAACAGTACCGCAGACATGCAAACATTTAATTTATTCCACAGCATTGTGAATAACCGCCACATTTTCACAGCACTTTATTTGTAGAAAAATGTTCTCCAATATTTAATTACGATTGAATATTAAAGAAAGTACCCGTCAGGAAAACTGGTGTGGAAAAAAAAAAAAAAAAAAAAAAAAGCGGCCACATCAATGTTTTGAAATAAATTGAAATGTTGACGTGTTTGGTAGCGTATTCAAAAACCACATAATTCTTCATATTTACTTTTTTTTTTTTTTTTATCTATTACTTGTATCTATTTATTGTTGATGATTAAAAAAAAAAAAAAAAAAAAACCTTTCTTCTGATTTCGCCCATTTCCCGCGCCACGAATTATCCGCAACGTGTGTAATCCGTTTGCGGATAATCGAGAGTTTACCATATATATAGAGAGAAAGAGAGAGATTATTACGGATAAATCGAAATGCAGTAGTCTATCGATACAGGTTTTGGTTTTTTGAACGCATTTTAAACACAAATTATTTTGTGTGTGTGTGTGTGGGGGGGGGGGGGGGGGTAAATCCTTTTCTTTTAGCAATTTTTCTAAAAGTAAACTAATCGTGTTCTGGACATCCGAAAACGTTTAAATCCATCGAAAAACGGAGATCGAAAATTTTTACGAATCCAATATTTTTTTTTTTTTTTCTCGTTTATATTGATTTTTTAATATAAACGAGAAAAAAATAAAATCCTTAGTTATTTATTTATTATTATTATTATTATTTTCATTTGGTCAAAATATTTAAAAAGCGTAATAAATAAATCAATAAAAATAAAAATAGCACATTATTTTCCTTAAAATATGAAATTGCGTTCTTTAGCAGCGGTTACATATATTAATGTTTTAAAATTTCTTTTATGCTATTTCTATTTGGTGCCAAAGGGAAAACGAAAAAAATTGTTTTCATGTACTCTATTTTGTCCGAAAGAAATAGATGTCTCGTTCTAACAGCTTATTTCATGACATAAATTCAGGGATGGAAGTTTCCGTCTTTCTTCAAGATATTTTCAAAATCTGAATAGAAATTTTTATCATAAAATAAACCAAAAAAATTATCGTTACTGAATAATGGCTGGAAAATGTCCTGAAAAAAAGGAGGGTGTTTCGAATTCTACAGAAATTAAAAATTCTCGAAACAGTAAACGTAAGATAATTTAAAAAAGCAGATAAATATAATATAAAATCTAATTTCAATAGGTATATAGCAGATGTCGATTTTGGAAATAAATAAATAAATACATAAAGTAAAATAAATTCAATAAATAAAAAAGAGAAAAAAAATCTTCCGGGATTCAAAAACCCCACTATCGGATTACAGTTAATTAACAGCAGCGCTACCTGTCGGCCGATATACACATAAATTTAAACTAGCGTAGTTGTCTGGCCAAATTTTTCAAAGGTCGTTTGCATGGTGAGCAAACATCCAGGTTCAAATTATAAAACGGGCATAGAATGCAACTGGCGCCAAATTTCGGCTGATTGTCGAAATTTGCTACACAGGCAGAATTTTCAAAAGTGTTTGCAGGGTGAGTGAACAGGCGGTCGTAGATTTTGAAACAGGAAAAGACGTCACCGAGCAGGAGTTTGATACGGTGATTTTTCTGAAGGACCGCAAACCCACTGGTCGCCGAAGGCGAATTTGTAAGCTATACTGAAACAAAAGAACTTGATCCTGATTTAGTTAAATTAATTATTTAAAATTTTTTATAATTCTACCTCTATTTAAATTGGTATTAAAATTCTTAAAATAAAGAAAATTTTAGAATATAAAATTAGAATTTCGTTTAAAATGACCTAATGAAATCTTCAAATTAAGTTTTAAGGATCTTTGCACAAATTAAGTTTAATATGAAATTGAATATGACAAGGAACATTCAAAGTCAAGGTCATTGACTATGACCCTAAAGCGGTCCCAATTTTTGGACTGATTCGGCCCCAGAAATATACCTCTTTTAATTTTCAAAATAAACTATGTGCATCATACTGTCATGCAAACATTCTTTGCTGTTAAAAAAAAAAAAAAAAAAAAAAATGTCAAATAATATCTCAAGGACTATATTTTTATACTTGTTATATTATTTATCAAGAGTTAAAGTCAAGGGAAATACATTTCAAGTTCAAGTTAAGAAAATCTTCTTTTAACCCTAGAACACTAGCGTGTTCATAAATACTCTATCACTAGAGGTACCTAAAATTGACGCGCTCATGTAAAAGTCGTTTTATTTGCTTATATTACATTAATATTGTTTTTAAACATGTTTAATTATTTGCTGTTTTACCAAATATTACTAATTTTTCATTATCTGAATAATTATTTCGAAGCACTTAAACTCAAATAAGTGTATCGATAGTTGGGAAAGTGCGGAAAAAAACCATTAAATGAAGACTGCGCGTAAAATTTACGTATAGTTAGTGTTCTAGGGTTAAAAATTAATTTGTAATCATAAACATATTGAATTTGTTATAATTAATTACTTAATAAATAATTAATATTTTTTGTTGATTTTCATGAGTGCAAGTTTATACACGTTCATATAAAAAAGTGCATTTAGCACTTTCTTGGCCAGCATATAACTTGATAAATATAATTGTATGAAAAACCTTTAAAATACTGAATGATTAATAAGAAACAATTTTTTTTTTAATTAATTGCAAATCGTTAAGACAAAAGTTATATGTGTCATCAATAGATTAGACATGCTACAATATGTTTACAACTAATGCGTTTTAACGAAATATTAATTAATCCATACAAAATATTAATATAAAAATTAATAACTAACCTTTCTGATGAACGGACCTTGCTCATTCCATGATCTTCTAGTCGTTCATTCATCGTTCATCTGAAAGTTCAGTTCAAAGACGCAGATGTTATGTTTCCACAAGCAGATGTTCCTGTCTAAAGTCCACAGAAAGTCGATTTTTACAGCATTTAGTGCTTGAATTTATTTCACAGCATAAATACTTGAAAATAAACCGCAGAAAGTGCAGGAAAAATTACAACATTTTTTTACAGTGTTTCATGTATCAAAGATTTGTTATAATGAATGTTAATTTGAATTAACTAATACTCTCTAGGGCAAGAGCACCCTTTGTTAAAGATAACTCATTTTTAAAGTTTCCTCATTATTTTATATCTCACTTTTTTACTTTCCGAACGCTATAGTGAGGAAAGTATTGTAATCACGTCAAAAATCCGAATTTGAGATTTTGATGTTTCTGTACGTTTCGAGGTCCCCTGAGTCCGTTTTCACTATTTTTACGATGGTGTATGTATGCATGTGTGTGTATGTATGTGTATATGTATGTGTGTATGTGTGTGTATGTGTGTGTGTATGTCTGTGATTGAACACTCTAGCGTCTAAACGCTTTGTTCGAATATGCTGAAAGTTGGTATGTATATTGTAAGTCACCATAGTACGAACCCTATTGATTTTGGTGAATCTAGCACTTATAGTTTTTTTACAGGGACACCAGGAAAAATTCTTTATCATTATGGCCTATGGGGCCAAATTTTTAAAAGTGTGATAGCGTCTAAACGCCTTATTAATCTGAGCAAAAAATTTGTACACATATTATAGGTCACAGTTGCACGAACTGTATAGATGTTGGTGAATTTAGCACTTACAGTTTTTTTTACAAGGACACAAAAAAAAATTCTTTATCATTATGGTCTAGGACACCAAATTTTTAAAAGTTTGATAGCATCTAAACGCCTTATTCAATTGAGCTGAAAATTTACAAGAATATTATAAATCACTGTTGCACTAACTATAAGCATTTTGGTGAATCTAGCATTTATAGGTTTTTATAGGGGCACAACGAAAATTTCTTTATCATTATGATCTATGGGCTCAAAGTTCAGTAGCATTTAATAAAAAATCGTATAATATATGGAGAAAAATACTCAAACACTCTATTATGGATTTATCTCTTTTGTTTGCCTAAAAACTCCTCTTTCTTTACATTATCTACAAAACTGTTAATTACTCAATGTCCGGAAAGTCGAGCGGAGTCACACCAGTTTCTTTTTTTCATTTATAAATGCATTATTTACTTGTTACGTTGATATATTGCTTTTTATGAGAGTATTAATTCTTCATTTCTAAGTCTTAATTTTGCATTTTAGTTATATAAAATTTTATTTTCTATACACAGAGAAAATACACTACGATCAAACAGAAGTATGTGTAAATGGACTGTAACTAAGTACATTAAATAACTGTGCTGTCCTATAAAGTGTCATTCGCTGTGTTTATATTTCAGAATTTGCTTACATGAATAATGCATAGAAGTACTGTTTCTCTTCAGTAAATTCAGGTAACGCACAATATTTTGATGGGGAGAACTGATAATCCAATGTTTTAATGCACACGCATATGTGCAGGATTCAATATTTTACTTCATCTTATTTTAAGGATACATTAATATTTAACAGCATTATATAGAGTGAGATTTATTGCTTTTCTTAGAAATACAGCACAGAAATCTTTTAGAAAATCCACTTAAACTGTAGCATTTTTAAGGTTTTGAAAAAATAATTTTTAAATGCAAAAAATATTTCATCCAACGCATGCTTAATAGGATTTGTAGCTTTTAAATTTAACAACAGCGTTAAAAAAAAATAAAAGTTATGAAAAAGATTCTTGCAAATTCTATGTAACACCGTTTTAAAAATGTATCTTTAATTATTTTTAAAACATTATGCAGTAAAAACTGAAAGCTTATTTCCGTTGAGATTTTTAAGTATCTATTTATTAATGCATTTTTCTGAATTTTAATTAAAATATTTCATTCATTTAATATTTGTAGATTATCTAATTAAATTTAAATTATATATATATATATTAATCAGAAATGAATATTTTATGACGCAAAATAATTAAAAAAGCAGAAAAAAAAAATAGTTTATGTTGACATAAAAAACGAATCTTCAAAAGCCGTTGTCGGATTTTAAGTAAATACACGAATATATCAGTCGGATTTTTGCAATTGTATAAATTTAAATTTTTAATGAAAACAACGATTATATTCAGCTGATTAACGATAAGGATTTTTAAATTTCTATTTTTAAAACATGGTTATTATAATTATTGTTACTATTATTATTTGTGCAAATATATTTATTTTTTAACTTTAATGCAAGTAACGCTCTTAAAATGAAATACTCAATCCAAAATTCTAATGAAATTTTAGTTTTATATTTCCGATGACGATAAGAAAATGTAATTCAGTGACTAATTGTGACACCTTTTCGTTTAGTTCCGATACGAATTATTTATTTTATTATTATTATTCCTATTAACTTTTTATTGTTTGGTATTTTTCGGAAAAAAAAAAAAATAAATAAATTGAGGGTTCATTCAATGACACCCCTCCTCCCCCCCACTTCCAATTTTTCGTGTTGTAATGAGATCCTGTGATATCTGTGCTATAGACGAAAATTCACAAGCGAGCTTACAATCAAGTGCACAAGACGGACATGTGTGAAAATAATAGCAAAAATAATTAGTTGAATCGAAATGATTAGTAAGTCTAATAGAGATTACGTTACTATTCCATTTTCAAAGCAGTAGTGTTTGTCTTATTTAATTGCAAAATATTTTTTATAAAGCGTTACTAATCACGTATATCAGTACTAAAAAAAAAAAAAAAAATAGTATACATAGTTGTTAAGTTTCGGTTTTTTATTGTACCAGAAAAATTTAATAGAGGTGTTTTTATTTCATTCAACCAGTGAAAACTGTTACAGAGTACACAAAAAAAAATAAAAATTTATTAATACTTTTCGCTAGCCAAAAAGTGTAATAGTTGGCAGGTGTGTGTATGTAATATGCCTCTTTATCTAACGGTACACTTAAACATATTTTTTTCAGGTAAAATTAAACATACACACAGACAAAAAATAAATAAATAAATAAATAAATAAATAATAATAATAATAATAACAAGATAAATTATCTTATTCCATATAATAAAATTTAAATAAAATATTTCCAATATACATTTTATTAAAACTAAATTATCAATAACAAAAATTTTATTTATTTTACTGTTTGAAAATACAAAATGATTTTAATTTATTTTGTTTAAAATTATACATATGCTTTAACAGCACAAATTATAAATGCTCTTTTCTGTGACATTGTCGCTTATTTGTAAAGAAATTTTAAATTCAAAAACTTTTCTGTTTTTATAAACTGACAATGATAAATTGTGCTCACTTTCTTAGTAAAAAATATAAAATCTAAAAAAAGTAATAATATATAAAATAAAAAACTTATTTTTTACACTTACCTGTTAACAATGTAAGTTTTATCTGCTTAATTTTCAGAGCCCGTAAATTTCTGTCTCACGAAGGGTAATTTATTAATGGCATATTGCTGTCTCAATTTCGGACGTAAAATATGCAGAAAAGAAAGAAAAAAAGCAGATGTAGTAAGTTTTTCTTCCTAATACTTGTGAAATATTTATTAGCTGTCATCTGCTTCTAATGGGATTTATAATTTTCTGATTGCTGCTTAAGGGATTATTTATCATGTAAAAAAAAAAAAAAAAAAAAAGAAAGAAAGAAAAAATAAATAAAAGAAAGAGAGGTATCGATTCTCAAAAAAAAAAAAAAATGTTTTATAGAACTAAAATAATAATAATAATAATTTAACCGAAACAATGTTAATAATAAATTAAGCTGAGTAATTTCTAAATTAGTAGTAGATGGTAAAAATAAAACAGATTATATAATTTCTCATTTAAACCTAATTTACTCTCTTTAGTGCCTATTTCTATCAATACAAATTTATGTTTAAAAATTGTCTTCAAAATCTAGGTAAAGATATTTTTCTTTTGAAAATATTTTTAGAAATTTCCCTCATCAATAATTCGTATTTTTCTCATATGGGAATTGAGCACTATGAAGGAAACATATAAAAAAGTGACATTTTCTCTTTAGTATATGCAATTGACGAACATTTCACGTAAAAGATGCATGTAGCTCCACCTATAATTAATATAAAAAGGATGTACGGAAAGCCGTTTTTATCCCCCACATTTTCCTAGTAGTTATAGAAAGAAGAAGCTGATACCATCTCCATCAGCCTTCATCTACAATTCTATGGAAGCCACATCGCTATTGGTGATACAGAGAAAAGAGTCATTATCACTCAGACGTCTCTGGAATCATTATTGAATATCTTATTAAATTCCTGTTCCAATGCATTTAAACAAAAAATGCCCATGCATGTAATAATATTTTTTAATTTATTTATTTTCCATTTTATTAAAAATGCTGTCATAGCAGCTATTTTTTCAAATGCCGACACAGCGACAAGTCTTCTATCTAGAGACCGATTTCTTTACTAAATACCATAATTAAAATAGCGGACGTATATTTTGCTCAATGAACTTAGTCTGCAGAAAACAACATTGTAATGCTGGCACAGTTCATTTTCTGCAATGTGCTTACAGAATACACCAAGTGTACATAATTTGAGCACGTTACAATTGGAAATTATAATAATGATAACAACAATAATAACAATAATATGAAGAAGAAAGAAAGAAAAAGGAAACTGGACATTAAAAAGACCTTTAAAATAACTATCAAACATAATTAATATAACTTTTATATAACTGCCCTCTCTTCTCATTCACTTAATAATTAATTATTATTCTAGTTAAGAACTGCAACTTATAAAGTGAAAAAATCGCTTTCATGTAATATATGTGCCTCATTTGGCATCCTTTAATGTTCTGAAACAGACTTAAGTTATTTAATTTGTATATTATTGATATGTGTCCTTACTGAATTATCTCTATACGATTCCAGCTAAAATGCTTGTACATTTTACTGGTGTGTTAACAGTCATATCGCTAATTTAGTAGTCACTCGCTATCTCAGAATTCTTTTAAGGTAGTTCTCTAAACGGGGAATCTTTCTGAGTACTGGAAAATTTTAATCTATCTAGTCCTCATGTAAACTATGCTCCAAGACACATGATTCTAAGGGAAAACAATTTTAATTTACGCAAACTTCATTATCATCGAAGGAACAATGTAACTTCACTGGGTTATTTTATAGGAATGGCCCACCTACAAACAGCATATTAACTCTAAATACAACATTTTCTGAATCGCTAATAGCAAACTTGTTCCCGTTTTCTTTGAAATACCTATTTAACTTAAAAAAAATGATGTTTATAGACATTTTTTATATACGTCTTGAATGGTGCAATTGTATGTTGCTAACTGCCATAACAAGTTACTCATAAGATTTATCCGTGAATTACCTAACATAGCTTTATATGTTTGTTAGAGTTTTGCTTTTTATTGCATGGAATTTTGTTCTCCTTCTGTGTCTATTTCTCTCCTCCTCAGCAGTGATATGCGGAATCAGCACATTTTACGTCATAAGTCTTTTACAGTATGGACAATATTCCTATGACGTCACAGTTGGTAAAATCGCCGAACACGTGGCCGATATTTTGTAAACAAATTAGATTCAAGATGCCATTTTATTGTTACGCATAACATTTTCCTAAATATTTCTCCAGTGAAACTTAATAATGAGATATCTGTTCAAACAAGAACAAAAGAGAAATGTAAACAACTCAATTGAATGATAAAGTTAAGACTATTCCGTATCGTAAAATTGCAGAACATTTTATGTATATACACATATATATATAATGAATAAAAGATTAATAAGAACATTTTATACACACACACAAATGGACGACAAAGCTTAAATAATCAGAATTCCATTCACTTTAATAAAGGAATTTATTAAATGGAACATCCATTTAAATTTGTTAACATCGCCACAGTTCACATGCCAACTTTTAATAATACAAATGTTGATTAATATTAAAGTATATTACTAAAACTGGATTAAAAACAAAACAAAGGTATCACTATATCATTCTTACTTCAAATTCATATAATCTGAAACTCTTATAAATAATATTGCATGGTAAAAATTTGTAGGTCACAATGCTTTGCTATGGTAGAGTTGAGAATTATTTTCCGAAAACAGCTGATTTTTATAGTCTCGAACCTAAAGGAGGAATATGGTCCATTAAACGTGGAAAAGTGCATGTTTCTTCACTGTTTATTTCTGTCCAACTTTCTCCAAGCAGAAATGTTTGGAATATTGATAAAGACATTTATTTACATCCTAAGGCTTAATGGTTTTATTAAGCATCTAAATGTAAAGTTTCATTTGGTTTTAGAATGTAATTTTCATACGTAATTTTTGAGTGCAAAATTTCGCTCTGCCTTGTAGAACCATAACACATTTGGTTTTTATAAGTCTTACATTCGTTTTTGTTGCATTTTAAATGGTGAACAGTTCACTCTTTTCGGTAATGTACATCAAAATGTGCTAGACACCAATCTTTCAAAGATGCAATTAAATAAATAATTTCATAGAATTCTGCACATTAGTGCTTGGACTAGAGCTGCTACAAAATTTTTATCACGAACACACAGACACACATACATTGGGAAATTTTCTAAAAATGACTAATATTGTTAAGAAATTTTCAAAACATCTAAATTTATCGAAATTGGCGTGAACTCATTTTTATGAATTCAATATATTTTCTTTTACTGCATATAGAAGAAAGTAAAGGCTATAAATTTTAAACTAAATATAAGAATAGAAGTTGGTACTGCAGTGTAAATTTGTATATTAAATTTACGTTTATTCAACCATTAAAATCCAGAAAAAAAATTCAATAAATTATTTAGTTATTTCAATGAATTATTCAAACAAAAATCAGAATAAGGACTGCATTAACTTTAAATTGTCGCAAAAAATCATTACAAACTTATTTAGTTTGGAGAAACATTTCGTTTGATTCTTTTTTATTCTTATGTAATCTAGAGGCACCGAGAAAAGCAGAAAATGCATAATGGATAAATTTAAATTCATGTACGCTTATAATTCGTGGAGCATTTAGTAAAATTTACATAATTTTTTCTTTTTTTTTTTTTTTTTTAATTTAAAGTAGGTAATAAGGTAATTAAAATTATGTTTCGTTTAAAATACTGTGAGTCTATAAAAAATCAAGGAATTAAAAAATTTCTATTACTTTAGTGAATAAATATTTTTTTTGTAATTATTATTATTGAAAACTTGTTGTATGCAAAGAAATGTTGTATGTAAAGAAATGTTGGGTTGTTCGGAAAGTAATTTCGTTTTTCTCAGCAGAGGACTTAATTGTATTTTTTTCCCACTATCTTCACAATTAAGCTGCAATACCATTATATACTGTGACAGCTGATATAGCAAGACTTGTTTGTGATAAGTTTGTTTTATTCTGCTCAATAGGTTTTGATTGGTGACCTATGAAATAAAGAAAATCGGAAGCGACATTTTCGGCAGATTTTGTTTTCGCTATCAAAAACGCGAAAATACTGTTCAAACAAGGAAAAAAATATACGATGTGTTTACAGAAAATTTATTCAAAGAACGCCAATGTCAAAACTGGTTTATCAAATTTTGTTCCGGCAATTTTGACGTTGAAGATGCATTACGTTCTGGAAAACCATTTTATGCTAATGAAGACAAAATAAAGTATTGATTTATGAAAACTGCCAAATAACAATTCATGAGGTCGCAAAGAAACCGATCAAACTGGAGAATACATAATTGAATAAAATATTTATACAATATAAGAAAATCGTCTTTAATTTTAAAAGTAAAAAACGAAATTATTTTCCGAACAACCCAATAATTGGAAGAGTCATAACAATAACATTTTTCTTTACTAATGTTTCATTTTAACATTGATTTCAACTTATCATTGCCAAACAAGAATTTTTCGTGATTGAAAGTTATTTACACTTATAAAAAAAAAAAAATTCTAAAACTGACAGTATATTCTAAAAATAATTTAGAAAATAATTATATATATGTATATTTCTTAACAGAATAGTCCCTTTTCCTTTCACTTGCATGTAAAAAAAAAAAAAAAAAAACAATTTTCAGTGGATTGCATGAAAGTATCTCCATTTTGTTTATAGAATATGTAAGTATTAGGGATATACATTCATGTCAATCTGGTATCAGTTGTATCGCGTTGATGCAATGATGTATAGTTGTTGTAAACTCATAAATTCAATACGTTATGTGAATATTAATTGATGAATGTTAAATTAATTTTACTATTATTTTTAATCGGATAAGCTATATTTATTATTTACAGATATTTTTGAAGAAAACTTGAAAGAAATTATATATAATGCTCTACTGGAATCAATTATCTAAAATTAAATTATTTTTAAATTCAAATCCTGTATGTATGTTTTGAATTTTTTTATTTAATAATTATTATTTTAAATTGTTTCATATATCGTATCTATTATTAAACAGAGATGCATAAAATAATTCAAATGTAGTCTATTTATTTACTGAATTGGCCACTGACTGAAATTTGTTTAAATGTCTGATAACTATAAAATACACTGATAGAGTAATAGAATAAAAAATTTATTTCGTATAGTTCTTTAAAGAAGCAAACGATTTTTCTTATGAGAATTATAGTCCACTTTTATATATTCTATGTTCTAGGTAAAATATCTAAAAACTTTAAATGTAAAATGTCTTAAATTTCTCTAATCTCTATATATTTTTAAAGTTTTTCTTTCATAAGTATCATTCATTAAACATTGCTTTATCCTGCAACCAATAACTTTAACGTATAAAAATTGACGTATAATTAATTTAATTAATTAATTATTTTTGTTAAATAATCAGCCTTGCATCTATATTTTTTTCCACGTAGAAAAAATGCTTTATTTTAAAGCCTGCTTAAATATATATAATAGGTCTACAACATACTTAATTAAAAAAAAAAAAAAAAAAAAAAAAAAAAAAAAGACAGGAGCTTAAAAAAACTAATGGATGATATGATTAAAGAAGAAAAAATAGTTTTAATACCGTAATCTGTTTTAAGAATCCGACAAACTTTCATTCCTTAAATGGATATCTTTAAAAAAAAAAAAAAAAAAAAAAAAAAAAAAAAAAAAAACTTTATTTATTTATTTTTATCTTGAAACGTCAAGCTAAATAAAATGTGCGTTTTATGAAATGATTACATATAAATATTTATCATATCTGACATTGTTAGAGTGCGTTTAATATATGCATTCATATTGCATACATATGTATCAAAGCAGAATAATTATTAAAAAACTTAAAATACCAAGCAAATTTATTTCATTCAAAAAAAAAAAAAAAAAATTGGAAATTATGAAAATGTTTAAAATGTACCTTTACAAAAACATACAGATCGTTATAAACAATGCATATAATAATAATAATTACTTTCTCATTTGACACTTATGAATAAGCTGAACATGGAAAATTTTGAAATATATACATAATTTCCTGAGAATCGTTTTTAGTATTTAGATTTGTCATGCAGAAAAAAACATATATTTGCATAAACAAATAATAAAGAAATAAACAAAAATTATATAAACATATAAATAGTATAAAATAAATATAGTAGCTTCAACTTAGCATCTAAAAATTATAGGAAAATTATTGCTGGTTTAGTTTATTCCTAGTGCTATATAGAACATATCCAAAAAATAATTTGATATTTGTTAGCTAGTTTTTACGTTAATATGCTTAAGATAACCCATTGAACCCTAGTTATTCTGTGGAAATCCTATAATTATCATACCTTTTTTTCGATAGTTTATTGTTTTGGAAATTTTAACAATACACACACAAACACACACACACACAAAAAAAAAAAAAAAAAAAATACAATTTTCATTAAAAATGTCACGTGTACAAATTCGGATACTTTAATGCATTGATTTTCTTTTTTTTTTTTTTTTTTTTTTTTTTCTTTTCTTTTCTTTTTTCCTTCATATTTGAAACTTAATTCGTTGTTATCACTTGATACATTTCTTTATTTCTAATTAAGACATTTTTTTTGTCTTTGTTCACTGATTGTTGAATTAATAATGTTATTTCTTTATAATTGAAAGGTGAAATATGCAAGGTACGTCAGAAGTGCATGATACATTTTAAACTTCAATATGCAATCAAACAGCTAGCGTGCATGAGTTTCATTTCCGATACAATTTGCTTCTTATGAGAAAAAGTTCTGCTAAGACCTAAAATAAATGAATAAATAAATAAATAAATGAAGTCCAAAATTTTCTTTCACATGGCGTACTTGTTTAAAAATTTTATTTTTGCAGCGTTTCTTCTAGTTTTTCGATGGCCGCCTATATCCCAAACTTAACCTCCTTGATCTCTTCTTTCTGTTTGAAGAACAAGATGAATTTTCTCCCATATGGATGACATCCAGTCTTCCGCAATTAATGTTAGAAAACATGGGAATTAAATTAGATTACTGTTTGAATTTCGTTGGACGAAATCTGTAATCGGACGAATTCAGTTTCAATACTTAAGCAGACTGAGAATCGTCGTATACATTAATATTGGCTGTTACACGTAAAATCCACCATGACATCAATGACCACCATATTGTATGAAAATAATAATCCTGCAGTTTACTGAAGCAAAGTGTCATCCCTCCATGTAGGATTAAAATTGTTATGAAATGTCTTCAGACCACCCCTAGGCATTGCACTAGCGAATTGAAACTAAACCCTGGTTAATAAAATATATTAACCATTTTCGATATATTATAAAAATTTAATGCGTCAGACCATTATTAATTTTGTAAACCTTTTATATGATTATTTTAGTCAAATGTGTTATAATAGTAGTATTTGCAATATTGATGATTCAAATTATAAGTAATCCTATTATTTATATATCAGTTATTACATGTAGTTGGTAGAGTCATATCTGAATATGGATGTATCTGTAAACTTTTATTATGCAAAAATGTTTTTATTGATTTTCAATGTACATGATATCACATAATTTCTGGTATCATAATCGACCTAAAAATCAGATGAAAAGAGACATAGAGTCTCGTTTATACAAAGATATTTTCTTCTCTATTGTAAAACTAGGAGATTTTGCGCGGTAGGAGAGATTCCGCTCTTAGGGGATCGACGGGAAAGAGTTGTAGGTGGTTGTACAGTATCAATAGTGAAGTGCTGTCTTGAATGTGCATGTTCATTGCTTCAAGAGTCTAAGATATAACGTGGATATTTTGTTTCATTAAAAAAAAGCATGAATTTTCAAAACCCTTCCTAGGAATTTCAATTTAATGGTAATTGAATAAAATAATTTTAAATTAAACAAATTCTAATGAGCTCCTAACCTAGATTAATGGTACGAGAACCATGATTTTCTCTAAAAACGAATAATTATTTAATAAAAGACTGCACAATCTGTCCTACCAACATGGGAGAGATAGCGGTTTTGCTATTTAGGAGAAACTGAACATTGATTTTTTTTGTAAATTTCTATACTATTAGAGATTTCTCAGCTTATTAGTAATGACAGGATAATGAGGATGAGTTTGTTGAATGTCTGGAACTGGTCGAGGAAATAACTTCGAAAAGTGATTGGACTAGTTCAGCCCATTCGAGACGGTGCATCTTTTAGGAGACTGTCCCCAGAATCTGAAACTGAACATTATTCAGGAGCGGCACGATCGCCAAAAGTAACACGTCTGGTGGAATTAACCTCTCGAATGCTAATGTTAGCCTATGAGAAATTTATAGCAAAGTATATAAATGTTATTGTATATGTGTTTAGTTTTGCAATATTTTCAAGTATGGCACTCAAGTTTTGTGCTACTATTGACAACTTGAAAAAAAAGCGATAAAACTAAATGCAAGGAAAAAATACCACCCTACTCAAACGGCTTTTTAAGAATTACAATCGTCTAATTTCAATAAATTAAAATAAACTAAATAAATGTAATGTATTTAAAAGTTGAAATGGGAATATTTCAAATAAAAGGAAATTTAGGTTTTGTGTATTAAAGTTTTTTAGCGAAAAAAAAAAAAAAAAAAAAACTTTAATAAATAATAAATGGTGGGTTAACTCTGGACTTAAATGTGGACGGGGCTAACCATACATCATCACATACACGGTGTACTACCCTACCCGTTTTCTATTATTATTATTTTTTTTTTTTTTAGTACGACAAGACTTCGACTGTTTTTTTTCAGTCAGCGATTTTGCGTTGTCACACTTTCAGTTTGCCGGCCAATATCAATTTTACCATTTAATTTCTTAAACTGTTTTAAAATATTTAGAAATGTTATTGATAAACTCATCACGTGTGAAAATTCTTTTTAAGTAGTTTGAAGTATAAGACTGATTTTTCTTTTGTACCAACAATGTGAAAAATACCAGAGCCGGGATTGAACCCAAGCCCTCCGCTTAACATACAGATGCCCTCCCAATGAGTCACACTGGCTGATAACCAGCTCGACATTTCTCATAATAATTGTTACATCTCCGTTTGCAGATACGGTGACCTTACCAACGGTTATTATGGGTAAAATGTCGAGTTTGTTATTAGCCAGGGTGGGTAATAACTTTTTTTCCTTTTTTAGTTACAAAATTGCAATATATAAATTAGTCATAACGTACTAAACTAAATTCTGTCAAAGATTTTTTTTTTGGGGGGGGGGCTCAGAATTGCATTGTTGTCTCGAACGGGTTTACTTGTCGCAGATGTTTACGCGGTAACTTCACATTTACAACAATAGGTGCAACGATTGTGGACAACGACAGATTCGGTTAGCAAACAAGAAACCATTCAAGCTGAAAAGGAAATATATTAATTTTAAGTTAAACGTGTTATTTAGAAATTTGATGATATTTAGCAATCTTTTTCTGGTTTTGTTAATTTTTTTTTCTGTTTCGTTAATATATATATAAATATAAATTTCTGTAATTGTTTTTAAATATCTTTTATTTTTCTGATTTTTTAATTATTAAATTGTAATATCCACTCCCAATACAAATATAATTGTTTACAAATACAATAGAACAATGCCATTTAACTGCAATTAATATTATTAACAAGGTAATGTTAGTTATAATTAAGCACAATCACTCCTACCTTATAAAGAAAGATTGCGCAAAATAGCTTTCTTGGTTTTAATACAGCTGTTCTTTTAAATTATAACAGAACAACAAAATAGCAATGCAAATGCTTAGAAGAAGGATCAATTCAAAATTATAAATGAATAGTTTAGCAAAAAATTTATATTTTGATTTTTTTTTTTTTTATATCGCTCTGTTGAATTTTGCCCAAACTCACCTAGCTTTACCTCATATCTATCTATCTATCTATCTATCTATCTATCTTCTAGATATAGATATAGATATAATGTTATTGTCGCTGGCGCCAAATATTTTTTTCTGTGACCGCATCTCCTCGCGAATGGCAGTGTTACCAGCGTGATGAGAGGCATCAGTGTGTATTAAATACTTCATGAATGAGACATTTCAGTTGGTTTAAATTTTCTATCATCTAAATTAAGGAAGTTATTAATTAAAAACATCTGGTTAATAAAGGTACACTATTCGTCAATATCCAAATAGTCTCTCAAAATCGTCGTTTTTTCAGTCTTATGATGTCACAATTGCTAGGAAATATAAAATGTCACCCATAGTGTTAAAAGAAAAAAAAAAAAAAAAAAAAAAAAGTCACTATTAGAAACGAAGAAATTTCTCGTCTACAAATAAATAGAAAGCGTTACCTTAGTTATTTTCAATGAAAATATGAATTTAAGATAGTAATTTGTCGTCCTCAGATATCATTTTTTGCTATCATGTTCTTTTGTGTGTGCGTGAATAATGAAACAATGTTGTGTGTTAATAATTGGGTGCATTTTCTTTTCACGTGTATTTATCTTTTTTATTTAAATACATGTTTAACATACTTCGGATACATTTTGGCATAAAAATTTTTTACAGTCAGATTTAAACTCTCTTATAAATGGCAGCATCTTTTAATTTCCAATTGATGTTTTTTTAACATTACAGAATTAGATATTTCTATGAAACGTTCCATATTTCTATTTATTGCAAGAAAAAACAATCATCACCTAAAACTCTTATAGAGAATCGAGTACATTTTATCTTTCGTTATTTTAAGAAGTAGGTGTGAGAGAATTAAAAATTGAAGCTGTTGAAGATTTTTCAGAATTAAATTAATATAACAATAATAATAACAATAATAATAAACTTTCTTTTCAGATATTCTTGAATGTGTAAAATTATTACCTAGAAATATATATATAGGTAGTATTATATACTGTTCTGACTTAACTAAAAAATTCAATAGTAAAAAGTACAGACATTAGAAAAAATAGGTACTTTTTTACAAGCAAGTATAATAATAATAATAATAATAATAATAATAATAATAATAATAAATGTCGCCGAAGGCATCATATACTAAATTTGTAACGCAAAATAGTCTGGATATTACGAATTTCTTTCTATTCTGAAAAAAAAAAAAAAAAAAAAAAAAACTGATTTTTAGCATAATATTTCATTTAAAAAATGTGGTATTAAATATTATATATTTCAGTTTGAATATGGAGATTTCTGCAATATTTTTCTGTTTATTTTTTATTGTGTTCTTCATCAGTGAAAGTCAAAGCAAGAAATAGGCCCCACAGATATTCATAAGTAAAACAAGCAAGGGACAGAGCCCTCTAATTGTTAAAAATAAATAAATAAATGATTTTTCTATACTAAGTAAATGGTATTTTCTCA
Organism: Salticus scenicus; assembly: GCA_963930645.1. NCBI lineage: Eukaryota > Metazoa > Arthropoda > Arachnida > Araneae > Salticidae > Salticus > Salticus scenicus. Next base: position 90,172,938 of record OZ005652.1, read on the forward strand.
CTGTTATTGTAAAGTAACCTACGTATAAACGTTTACTTTTTGAAAGGTATGGAATTATAATCGCGTCATTTTCGAAAATCTTTTATACTATTAATTTAAATACTAACAGCTTCCTTAAACTCTTGTAAATATAGCCCATTTTGAAACTGCTTTCAATTGTTCAAAACGCTTAAACCAAACCAAAGCATTTAAATTAATATAACTGTACTAAACCTTTACAAATTCCAAGCTTTTAAAATCTTTATCACAGTTATTTAGATTTTTCAACAATTTACGATTAAATTAAACTCTTTTACATCGCAGTGATGATAAACGAGCTTTCCATTTAAGATAATTATTTTAAGAATTACATGTTTTGAATTACACAGTTATTAAATGATACACGATCAGAGAAACAACTATTAAACGAATTAAGAGAAACTTTCAATTCCTCACTGTTATTAAATTCACTGCAATGAGGTTTTCTATATTATGACCATGTCTGCACTGGATTAAGGTGAAGAAATGAATCGTGATAACTTGACTGCATCTTCATCTTTCATCTATACCAAATCACCAGTAGAATAAGAGAGCTCCGCATGTAAACTGGCGGCTCGAAATAATAATCCGCTTTTATTATTATTTCGAGACTTAATCAATTTTCATTGATTCTTTAAAGGAAATATCGTTTATCACAGAAGGAATCTCATACTTTCTGCTCAATGGATTTGTATGTTTTTGAAAGGAATTAAATTTAATTTTTCAGGTGGCAGAGAAATTCAAATCGGTGTTCATATATATGACTAGCAGGCTTTGTCCGCTTTGCTATACACTCTATTTAAATGAGTTAAGATATTTATCACACTATAGATACATTATATTTAAATGAGTAATCTCATATCGTTATAAATAAAATCTAAAAAAAAAAAAAAATCACTGAAATCAGTCGAAATCTAATTAAAGTTCCCTCTGCGTTCGATAGAGGATTTTCCATTCGCAACATAAGAGTCCGGGACTCCACTGCTTTCGGCAGAGACTTTCCCACTTTTTACTCCATTTTCACCCGCGGGTAATTTAGAAGTTTCTCGAAATCCTACTAAAGTGCATATTGTGTACACTTAATCAACGCATGCACACCAAAAAATCGCCATTCTAAAATAATTTGAAGCAGATTTAAACTTGAAAATGTGTTTTTATCTTCACCGCTAGACCCCTTCCCCCAATAAAGGTGGTGGGTAATTTCGCAAAATCCCTTTAGAGTGTGTTCTGCATACACATAACCAACCAACACATCAAAATATCGTTTTACTGAAAACATTTGGAGCACATGTGTGTTTGAAACCGTGTTTTTCCACCCAAATCCCCCTCCCGCTCTTTAAGGGTTGGGAGGGGGGAAATTACGCAATATCTCTTTATATTACCTGTTGAATTCGTATAATAGACCCATACATCAAAAATCGCTTTCCTAAGATAATCTGGATCAGATTTAAGCATGGAAACATGTTTTTTGCCCCGCCTCTTAGCCTACGGAAGGGTATAAAGTATTTTTGCAAAATCTCGTTGCAGTGTGTGCATTGCGAACAATAACCAATCGACGCATCAAAAAATCGATTGCTGAGATAATTTGGAGCAGAGTTACAGTTGTAAACGCATTTATTGCTCCCGATTCCAAAGGGGGAGAGAAATTTCATAAAATCACGTGACAATAAGTGTCGGGTACATACACTGTAAAAAAAAAAAAATACAAAATAACGGTATTTGACCGTATAGTTTTAAGGGAAATGACCGTTTTGGTACCTAAACGGTCATAATCCGTAAATTAATGTTTTGAAAGTACAATTTAGGAACTGACCATATATTTTTACGGGAAATGACCGTTTTGCCAGCTAAACGGTCGTTGTCCGTAAATTGATGTTATGAAAGTATAATTGTGGAACACTGGATTTTTTTTTTTTACCGGCAAAAGCCGTTAGGGGTACATACAAATGAAACACTTCCAGTTGCAAAGCCGTTTGCAGGCGTTCCAAATGTATGACTGCAATCGGCAGCAAAAGTATCCGAGCACTAGCAAAAATTCCTATATGAAAAGAGCACACTTAACACTGTTTTGTTAATAAATCCTTGTCGAATCGTGTTCTTAGACTAACTAAGAACAGGATTCGACAAGGATTTATTTAACAAATCTGCTTTAAATTTTTTTTACATAGGAATTTTCGCTAGTGCTCTGTTACTTTTGCTGCCGACTGTATTTGCAACAAACTTACAAAATTTACGTCATCAAAATTGCAAGCGTTCCGTTTGCATGTAATCCTTAATCTTCCAAAATAGCTCAAATATGCCATAAAACTGTATTTTTGTGGTCAAATCTTTTCAAATGTAAAGTGTTAGCTTTTCTGTGACGTCATAAAAAACACTCCACATTTGTAATGAAAAATATAATTGTATTTTTATCGATTGAGAGATTTTATGTACACATTCGTACAAAGAGCGATTGATATAGAAGAGCTTTCCTTTTCCGGGCTTTTGTTTTCCTATTTTAATTCATAGAATTTTTGTTGCCAATATATACATATTTTCTACAGAGCATTGTTATAGAAAAGGAATAGCAAATAAAAGTTCTTATTTTCACAACAAACATGCCCGATTGCTTCTGACTGTTTGATTTCCGTCACTTCAATACAGATATTGAAAATCAAGTTTAACAGTATACTTTTTGAATTGGCAGTTGAATTAACAAGGTAAGTTAGTTAAAGGTTTGTTACGTCTTAAATTATTTAAATATGTTTTTTTAATATGTATCGTATTTATATTTTTAAGTTTTCTAACGCTTGCGAAAAGCATGTACTAAGAAGCCTGCACATATTTGTCGGATAACAGATCATAAATTTAGGTGTTTTCTTACTAAATAATTCATGTGTATGCTAAATATAGTTTAATTTGTGCTAAATTTCGCTTCTACTTTCAGGGCCCGAGTCACAAATTTTTGTGCCCGTGGCACTTTCTACTTTTCATTCCTTCTTTGAAAATCCAATCCTCTCCCCTCCTCCAGAAAGAAAAAAGGTTGTTATTATACTATGATCTATAGCAGGCGATAAAACAAGACTGATTGGGAAAATTATTTTGGCAAAAAAGTCAATATGTTTCTGACTTTAATAAAGTTACTTCACTTAGTCAAACGATATTTTATTGTAAAATTTTCTTCATATATATAAATAAAACACAGTTAACAAAACACGAAAAAAAAAAAAAAAACCTGGGGTATTTAGATAAGATATTTTTAACGTAAAATTTTGTGAATCGCCCCCCCCCCCTTCTCCCAGAAATTGAGTCAGGCCCAGTATACTTCAAATAATAAATTAAAATAAATATTAAAAAAGATTAAACCCAACAAAACTTGTAAAGTTTATCTTAATGTTTATAAATACTGCGTTATACACGTGTAAGTATACGCTCTCTAGTACCCGTTTCTGTAGCCGAAAATATAGTTTTAAAGTTAAAATACCCAACGATGTGTTTATGTAACTTATAGAATGTGTTTCGTCTGCTTGTTTTAGTTTGTTATCTGATAAGGAAAGAAAATCCTTTTCAGATTTTTTGAACTTTCCCTCGCTTAATTATGCCCACCAGTGGCCGAGCGGTTCTGCGCTGAAGGCTGGTAGATGGGAGGTTCCGAGTTCGATCCCAGTTCGCACTCATCGACCTAACCGTTCGGAGTTTTCCATGGTTTCCTCCGAAACTAGCGTAAATACGAGCTAGGACCCCTTAGAAAGACCCCCATTGACGGCATTCCCACTGTATGCCTAGGACACATACGGAGTCAATCGGCCTTAAATCCTAGAACCAACAAACCAACCAACCTCGCTTAATTATAAATACGTAATAACTTTTCATTCATTTTAATCACATATTTTAAAGTGTTTTTCTGCTTAAAAAAAAAAAAAAAAAACTGTAAAAAATGTGATATAAATACTTAGAAGGATACATACGCTGTGGTAGTTAGACTTTAATGCTTTTTAATTAAAAATTAAGCCTTGATGCTGGCAGTATTTGAAGAAGTATTGTTTCTATATATAATGATCAATAAATAGCGTCGTTTAACTGTGATTTTCTTTTTAATTAGAGTTATATTTTGTTAAGATTCCTGTATACATTTAATAATATTAACCCGATCAGGTTATAGTGGGCCATTGGATACCCGAGCTATTTTTCTTATGTTTCATCCGTCAGAATCCACGTATGAAAGAAATACCTATGTACCGTGTCCATGACTTTTCTCGTAAAAATACCATTCTTAAACTTTATTATGCAATTTGAATTTTTCAAATATCTCAATTTGCTCAAAAGTTATAAATTTTTTGTAGATGCCGGAATTTTATAGAAATGAGTGTATTTCTGATGAAATATGAAATATTTGTTTAAATTTATTTTGCAATATTCATTGTTTGCCCTTAAATTAGAAGTATTCAAGAATTTTATCACATTTTCTTTCATTACAATTTACGTGTTTTAACATTGCCCGGGTCTTCAGCAACCTATGATAAACTGACAAGGTGTCGAAAAATACGATAACCTGATCAGGTTAATTCTATTCTCAACTTGTTCTTCTGTAAATGCCTTAATTGCAGTAACTCCTCCTCGTTTGAATTTTTCATAAGCTTTCTACTGAAAGAAACAAACTGAAGAGCAAAAAGTTCATATTAGTGGTTTAGGATTGTGCAAAATTTAATCTCATGAATTTTCAATATTATTTTTTTTTTTTTAATCTAAATGAAGTTTCAAAGTGTTGTGTTTAATAAATTAATAGTTAGGATTTTTTTTTTTTTTTTTTTTGAGACACAGCTGAAATTGTGTTTGTATGTTTATTTAGTATTTGCAATATTTATTAGAATGTAAGTAGTGGAGTAGCATCGTCTATTAATAAATAGTATGTATTAATATAATGTTTATATATTTTTTAATAGGGCCTGCTTGTGTATTAAACGAGAAAAAAGATCGAAATCACCCAAAAGAACCAGAAGATCGAATATAAATGCAAAAGTGAAAAAACTTAATGTCAAATGAAGCTAATATAAATCAATGTGGAGTTTATAATTTAATCTCTAATTATGTATGTGTAGTAAATAATTGAAAATAGTATGCTTAATAAATAAATATGTTGTAAATCAAGGCCCGAAATTTCAACTCAGATTACACTCGCCGAAAAAAAAGTTTTACTCGCCACAAAATAGGGTTGTTTTTCTTTTCTTTTTTATGCATTTGGGTTTTTTTAATTTTCGTAACTATTTGAAATGCTTTTACAAATATGCCTAAAATAGTATATAGTAAAATTGTGTCATACATCATATCTCATAATCATCTATAATTAAAATTCATTATAATGTATTGCATTTGAAATTTGGAAAAAGGTAAAATATCTAATAACATAAATGCAGAGAGTCATTAAACAAAGAAAAAAAAAAAACACATTGTCAAACAATATCTCTTAAAAATCTTTTTGTTATGAAAGATTAACCTTCATTATTTACCTATTTTTTTATTTAAATTTTTACACCGGAAATGTCTTTTTCGTCCATTTTATTTTTGAAATCAAACAGAAACACGATACTTTAAATTTGTTAATTGTTGTCATTTGAAAAAGCCATTTCGGAATAACATTTTCGATAAAATCTTTGCTTATAAATCATTACAAGCGCAAATTGTTCGCGTTTTAGTGAAACACTGGAAAGTGTGAACTGTTTTTTTTTATCATTATTCAACAAAATAAACAAAGGCAGTATCTTTAAAAGGGCTCGGGCTCGCATTCATGGGCCAATACCGCATAGGCAAACTTTCGCATTTCTTTTCTCTTGGATAGTGGGCGAGGGGCAAAGAGACACTCTGCTCGTCTATTCTCACTCTGCTTGGAAAAAACACAGTGAGAGAAACGAAACTGCCGAAGAGATTAAAACTTTTATGCATGCATTTAGCATTTTTCCAGTCCCAGGATGGGCCGATTGTCGGGCAGCGCACACAGGCTTGGCACTCCAAGAAGAGAAAAGGGAGAGGTTGAATATGATGTTATAAGATGGCAATATTTTGCCATATTCAAATCTATAAAAAGAGTGTTTTCTGGCACCGTGTCGTGTAAAAATTCAACTATAACTAGATCAAATTTTTACTCGCACAGGCAAAATTCCACTCGCCAATGGCGAGCTGGCGAGCGGAAATTTCGCGCCCTGTATGTAAATTATTTTCTTTTCTTATATTGGATGAGTTCTTGATAAAAATATTCAAAAGTATTTTTCTTCTTCTTAATGTATATACATATTGTTCAGAAACTTTTTTAATTTTAAGATTCTTTCCCTATGCTTTTGTATTCCTCAAAACACAAGTTTTTCTACGAATAATTTCACTCACAAAAGTTTTAGGTGTGTAGAAAGAAAATTTTAAAAATTTCCTGTTTAATTAAAAATTGGGGAGGGGACATCTTTTTGCAAAAAGTCTTATATCCCATTAGAAATATTAAAATTTTATTTTTTAAATGTATTTTGTTCCTGTTTTATTTTAAATATTTTCATGTTCAGTTTTACAGTCTTTCATATTTTCTCATACTTAAATAATATAAAATGGCATTGATTTCATATCTAAATTTCGAGATTTCGCAAGCTTTTTTATAAATCCTAATTCAAGATTCAGTCAAACAAAATTTTGAAAGTAAAAATATTACATATTCTTTAACAAATAAGAAATTTCAAAATTTCATTTATGATTTTTCTGTATTATTTGATATAAATTCTCTTTGAAGTAAAAAAAATTACACATATAAAAGAATAACTTTATAAAGTACTATAGTAAAAGTTAGAAAAGATATCTTGAATACAGTAGTATCTCATGTTAACTCTAGAAATTGGTAACTATCTTTGTAGGCTACAAACTACTAAACAAATGTTTTATACGTTTGAAATATGAATATTTTTTTTTCTTTTTATCAATGCTATATTAAGCATAAACAAGTTTTATTTTCGTGTCTTTATATTCAGTCTTAATTTGATGAAAAAATGTAATACATCTAAACGTAATTCTAGGTTCTGAATACAAATGTTATGAACTATAGCTGCCACATAATTGCCACCTTTTATGTAGTTCTTTCTTGCCACTAAAATTTTGACTTATTTAATAAATGAGAAATTTCTGTTAAATTTTAGTGGTAAATGAAAGTTTAAAAATGCCAGAAAAAAATATTTCTGAATATCAGTTCTCTAAAAATTTGATTAGTGATCATATTATTGGTGATTACTCATATTGTTACATTTGAGAGGCTACGTTCATGAAGAGACAAGCTAATGTTAATCCATGGCAGCAGGTTCTTGAAACATTTTTTAATTGCATATTTTTTTCAATTTCATGTGCAGTTTTTTTTTTTTTTTTTTACCTCAGAACAAAAAAACTGCAACCAAAATTTAAAAACAATGCAATCAAATAATTTATCAAGTATACGAACTCGTGGGATTAACAGCTTGTGAGTTTCTTTTATGATATGAGCATAGCCACTTAGGTCCCCCCTTATCAGTTAGCCCTATGATTTCTTTCATAAATTCTAATCCTATGGTTGTGGAATGCTATCGCAATCTCAAAAACTATCTCCTCAATGTATGTATATTGATAACTATATTTTCTGTGACATCATAAAGGATGTTTTTTTTTTTTTAATATTTCTAAAACATACACTTAATTTTGTATTTCATGTATTAAAATTACCGAAGTTAACGATCTGAGGGTAAAAGATTTTAACAATTCAAATAAAGATGTACATTTTGGAAATATTTTGTAATGATGAGACAATAAGAGACAGGTTTTAAGAAGAGTATGCAGATTAACAGTTAAAAATATTCATTTTTTTAAATAGTATAGACATATGTTGAAAATACAAAAGCATTTACGTTCAGGTTTACCATTATAGTAAAGAAAATCGGAAAGCTGATAAGAGGTTTTAATAATATTGACCTCTATTGAAAATCTATCTGTAATATTCATACAAATACATTTATTTTATTTTATATTATTTTTTTTTGCAGGGGGGGGGGGGGGGGTAGAAAATTTTGCATATAATCATATACTTGTAAAACAGAGAATTGTATATTTTTTACTACGTAATCTTTTTTTTTTTTTTTTTTTTTTTTTTCTTTTTTAAGGAGACGTGGTACTTTTTACAGCAGTACTGCTGTAGGTGTCATATAAAATCTTTTATTTCCATTTAATATTTATAAATGGAACTAAATTAGGCTTGTTCAATGAAATATATATTCAGGCAAAAGTTCTTATTGTTTTTGATGCTTCCTCCCCCCCTCCCCCACCCCAAGATTCGAAATATTTAAATTGCGTTTTCTCAGTTTGCATTTTTTTTTTTTCATGAATTCATGATCTTCAAATGCTAAACTTTCTATAGATACAAAAAAAAAAAAAAAAAAAAAAAAAAAAGATATAAAAAATAGGTATAAAAATAGATATAGAAAAAAAAATATTTAATAGAACCTATTTAAAAGAATTAAGGATGGGTTTTGGAATATCTTTAAAATAAAAAATATTAAAAACAAAACAAACATAACAAATAATATAACAAACAATATAACAAAAATCTTTTTTTTTTTTTTTTTTTCCTGAAATTTTTACATACACATTCACTTTCTATTTTTTATCACGAAGACTAATCAATAAATTTCAAAACCCATTCTTAACTCTTTTAAGTACGTTCTGTTAAACGTTAAAATAATTAAGTCTCTTCTTAAATATATGAAGCAGTTTTAGCATTTTGAAAATCATAAATTTGTGTGAAAACGAAATCTGTGAAATCGTAATTTAAAAATTTTATAGCTGTAAAATTATATCAAAAACCATAAGAATTGTTACCTATTTCATTGAATAAACAGACGTAATATAGTTCCCTTAATAAATAATAAGCTTTTATATCAAACATAGTTTAGTGCTGCCGTAAAAGATACAAAATTCTCTTAGTTTGACGAGCATTAGTACTTTTTTTTTTTACATACTGAACAGCCTTCTAATTTTATGAGCAATACTATTTTAACACACAAGGTTCTATTTTAATTTTACGGGCAACACTACTATTTTAACATACCGAGATGCCTTCTAATTTTATGGGCAGTGCTACTATTTTAATATACCGAGGTCCCTTTTAATTTTACGGGCAAAACTACTTTGTTTACAAGTTGGTTATATGTTTCATCACAACGTAAAATTACTGGCGATACATCATTCATCGTCAAAATGTTTCTTTACGGGCTTTGTCTGGAATCTCTGCTGCCGGGCTTTGCCCGTAATTTCACTGCAGCATTTTTTACAGTGTATGAACAACTTACGCACCAAAATTCGTGACCTGAACTCCCGTAGATTTTCCAGGACAAATTTAGCGCTAAAAATGGCATCTCGAATTCGCCGCTCCCCTCGTAACGTCCCCTTCCCCCCAAAAATAAATTCGAAAATTACAAAAACAAAACAAAACTGATTTTTTGGAAATATCCTAAAGAAGGCGCACGTTTGTTTTCGTTATATTTGTACTATTTTTAATAAAGCTCTACTCCAAAATCCGGAATTTGCGAAATTACCCTTCGAAAATCGATTTATCCCTCTCCCCATCTACAAAATAAAAAATTCCGAAATCGTATGTGTATATATATATATATATATATATATATATATATATATATATTGTACTCAAGTTTAGTCTCTCCATGTGCAATTTCTTCTCCATAACGTAATTTATAGCAGAGTTATGCTTACAAACGCGTTTTTGTCTCCTACCGCAACAGGGGGATGAGAGGGTAATTTCGTAAAATATCTCACTACTTTAGGTGTCAGATAAATATAAAAAGTGCATGGACCAAAATTCGTGACCGCAGCTTCCATAGATTTCTGAGGAAAATTTAAATCTAAAAGTGGGTTTCAAATTTCCCCTCCTTAGCCCCCTCCCCCCCCCCCCCCAAAAAAAAAAAAAAAAAAGAAAATCATAAAAATCAAAAATATGTTTTTGGAATTATCCTAAAGAAGACGGATGGCTATTTATAGCATTTTTGTACTATTTTTAGTAGAATTCTACTCAAAAATTCAGAATTTGCGAAAATTCCCGAAAAAAATCGGTTTTCCACTTGCGCCTCTATTCAAATCAAAAATTCAAAAATCAAAGAAGTTGGCTTTTGTGTACTCATGTTTGTCTCTCCATGCGCAATTTCTTCCCCGTTAAGTAATTTGGAGCCTAGTTATGTTTACAAACGTGCTTTTGCCTAGTCCTTCCCCAGGGGGCACGGGAAGAAATTTTACAAAAGTTGATACATAGCATTTTAAGTTGGGTACAGACCTAAAATCCTGTCAAGTGTTGTTGAATTTTGTCCAGTCGTTGCCACTTGATACCTGGACAAATATAGCGTTAGTGACATGCAGACACAATGACCCACTCATCGACACAGACATACAAATGCACACACAGAAAATTTTCTGAAGTCATTTTTGGCTATCACGATGTGTGAAACATGAGGATATCGCAAATTCTTTTAATTCTGAGATATTTTCAGAGAAAACTGATTTTTTAAATATAGATTATAATAACAATAAGGAAACTATTCAAACTATTGCAGTGAATTGAGTCCATTGGAGAAGCCAGGCTTTATTCGTGTCTCAGCGTTTATTTCGTTGAATACTTTTGTACATATTCCACTATTCTTTTTTTTTCTTTTAACTTTATTAACTATTTACTTTATTAATGTATACTTGAAATTTTCTTGTATATACTATCTTTACTTCAAAATTCGAATTATCTGCTAAATAGTGGTACGAATTTGTAACTAATAATAGTTAATTTTACTTAATTTCTTTCAAAGAGGCTTTGTCAGGTTATAAAATGTAAATCGTCTGCATTTAAGCTTGTTTTCACTTTAAATTATCTCATTTCCCATTAAAAACCAGTCAAAAAGCTTCACCAAGGGAGATAATGGCCTTGGTGCCAAATATGGCGATTTTTTTGCTACTTGGAGACTTTTCTGGCGACAGTGGCGAGAAAATCCTTATTATCGATATACCAAATATCGGAGTTCTAATTCGAATAGAACCGAAGTTACTGGAACATTCTCAAATTTCTACACGGATATATAATGATACCCTTCAGAGCCAAGTTCATCAATTTTTTGCCAACCGCCTTACGATAAAGTGTTCCTAACTGGTTTCTAGCTACTGTTGTTTGCAGCCCATTGCTGTACGTTAATGCTACAATCCAGTTCATACCATAAATTTGATGTTGTCAGCTGTTATTTAAGCTGTGTTTTCTGGTGAAACTGAAGTTGACACTTGGTTTATAGAATTGTAATCTTATAGAATATAGAATATTTTTTAAATAAACTTTGAAGCCTCTGCAAGATTCGCCTTTCTTTCAGAGACAATTCACGAACCCCGAGTACGCAACAATAGCGACTGACTGCATTTTGGATTGCCACAGATTATTATTTATTTTGCAAGTGCGTGATATTCAGCTTTTTTAACACAGAGAAGTGCAATGAAAGAAAACTCTTAAAAAATAGCGGACCTCAAAATACGGACTGTAGAAAAAAGGTTTTCCAAATTTTCTTCAATAATCATCAAACATTTTTAGGATTGATTTTTAGCATACATGACGGATTCATCTTCGATGTGATAAGACTAACATTACAGTTAAAAATTAGTGGTGGATATTGAATGGAAAAGTCCCAAAAATTGGCAACAGCAGTGCGTAGAAAGTCTTTTATGCAGATAGTAAGCCGCAAACCACTGTGTGATAAAAGCGATAAATGAATAATAATAAGTTAAAGAATTTATCAAAAAAGTAAAAACCTTTCTGATTTTTGAGTAGTATATCTGATTTAAATGCTAATTAAATGCACTGTGTTGGAGCACTACCCGAATTACGTCTGAGGAAGATTATTATTATTATTATTTATTTATTTATTTATTTATTTTTTACTTTTATTGAGATAGTATTATTTTTAGCACTTTCAATCCATGTCTATGATATTTTTCGATATCAATGTATTCATTATAAGCATAACACTAAAAATTAACTATAATATTACGTAAAACATGTAAAGGGTCTTCACGTGTAGCTGGATGTTATCACATGTAAAACTAAGTGTTTGTGTAAATCGCAAAAGGTTTTCTGCATTAGAGAATCTTCTGGGTAGACCTATTGTGTTATTATAGCATACTTGCTAACATCCTAATTAACACTTTCGCGACCGCTGACATAGATTCATGTCATTTGAAAATCTAAAACTCCGCCAGTGGGCGTTTCTTTCGCAATTTGCATGTTATTTACATTTTAAGAATACACCCTATATACATATTTGCAAAATCAAATATACTACGGATACAAATACTTTGGTTAGAAATAATATAATTATAAAATATCTATTTGTAATATAAATATGAATACAGAAAATTTTATTCTGAAATATTGTAACTTGAGAGAATAAACCCCATCAAAAAGACAAAAACATGCGGTCTCGAAAGTGTTAATATTCCGCAGTGTTGTTAGTCTCGCCCTTTTTTTTCACTCCAGTAAATATTTAGAGTAATATTCTCCAAAAGCTATTACGATTAAATAAGAAGAAAAATACTCTAAAAAGATACTGGTATAAAAAAGAAGGCGGGGCTAAGGATACTACGGAATATTAATTAGTATGTTGGCAAGTATTTTATATTGACCTATTTTATTCTAAATTTATCTCAAATATTTTTTGCGCAAATATTTAATTAATAGTTTTCAAATTTTAAGAAAATATTTTTTTTTATCTTAAAATTCTCATATTTTTATGCATTAAAAATGCAGAGAGAGTAACATTTTTACACTTATACATCCATTTAGTTGTAAAAATTTATGCGTAATAAAAATTATAAAAATTTATATTATATTTAGATGACAAATATTAATTGATTTTAAAGACCAATTTAGCATATTCATCTATGCGACATTTTAATATTTCATCTATTTTTAATCTTCATAAATCTATCTTTAAACAATTTCTTTTTGAGAATGATTAAATATTTATATTTTTATCACTCTAACAATGAATAGGAAGAATGACATATTCTTTATTAAACTCGAAGTGGTGTTAGCATAATTTTATCTTTTTTATGACAAAATTTCTCTTCTTACTCAAAAGATAAATTATTTATAACCTTTTAGAATTTTAATACAAATATTTTAAATATTTCATTCATAAAAAAACTTATTGAAATCGTTTATGTAAATATATTTCTTGTGAAAAGATTTAGTTATTTTTGAGTGTCATTCAAGAATTAATTTGTCGATTTCAAATGACAATGAATTATTTTGAATTATTTTATACATATATATTTCTTGGAAAAAATGAAACGAACAGATTTTAAAATTAATTAAGAAAGGTTAAAGAAGTGAATTGCTGCCAAATATTTTAAAATAAAGTTGAGTAAATAATGATATATATATATATATATATATATATATATAATGAGAATTTCAATTGAATTTTGCATTTAAATTCTTACTGAAAGTAAATTAAAAATATGTATAAAACATATTGTCATACTTTTTTCCAAACAGATAATTTTTTGTTTAATAAAAATCTGCTTTATAAAGATAAAATAGTCTTTAAAGTAGAGTTTTAAAATGAAATATTTAAAGCTTTATATAAATTTTAAAATAGTAATTATCTGATTTTTTGTATTGGGTAATTTATTTATAGCAATTTATTTTTTTGTCTTTTTGTTTATATTGATTTCAAATTTTTTACGAATCTATTGGATATTTTTTCTGTATTACAAATCCTTCTATTTTTTGTAAGAGAAAAAACAGTACTTTAAACTATATCAAATTAATTAGAAGGGAATAATTATTAATTTAATGTTAGTATCAAACGTAATTTCCACAACATTTTTTTTTTTCTTTTAATATAATTTTGCTAAATTATAAAAATAAAAAGATATTTTTTATTACGATTTTAATAGTTACCTCATGAGATATTTTAAAGTAAGTAAATAAAAATCTGGATGAAATACATTTTAGGTAAAACAGTATTAAGTCATATTGTAAATCCTATTGTAAGTAGTGTATATGTACAGTACATAGCATATGTACAGTACATATATAAATATTAAAATGTTAAAATGTTAATATTTATATCTGTACATTTTCTAAATTTCCTTCATTTCTATAAGTAAATTAAAATTATTATTTTACATGTCATTTAGATATTGGGATGATAAGTTTGAATGATTTCTTACACCGAAGGAAAATTTTTATTGATAATTAACCAAAGTATATTGTGTTTATCGTATTATGCAGTATAAATAACACTGAGCTGAAAAAAAAATCGACCCCTGACACCATTCTTGCTGATTCTTATATAAAATGAACTGCTGAATCGGAATATGACTACCATTTTGCCCAGTCACCCACCGTTTTCTCAGAACGCCACCCCTTCCCCAATTTTTATCACTGTTCGGTAATTTCATGCCCATGAATTTGATTTGGAGAACGAAAAATAATTGATTTAACGCTTAAAAACACAACTATATATATATACAATGTTTGAAAAATAACATTAATAATAGATTAAGAAAAATATAAGAAATGTAATACATAATTTCAGTGGCATATACCCCCCCCCCTAAATTTTCCTTTGCCGCAATTGTTAATGTTTTAGAATATTCCAACTCTGTAGCCCCTCAGAAGGTATTGGGAGGTTAAAATAAACCTTCAACCCTCTCCCCCTCCACTAAAAAAAAGAAAGTATCCATAAAACTACCAAAAAGTGATAAAAATAGGGCGCCGTCCCTAATTAAGGTGGGTGATAGGGCAAAATGGATTTCATATTCTGGTTCAAGAGGTCATTTTATGTAAGAATTTGCTAAAACGGTGTTGGGGCAATTTTCATGCCGAGCAGTGTAATTTGAACAAAAAACATCTATTATCCAAAATATTACAAAATACTATTTATTGTGATAAGTAATGCAATTTTTTCAATTAATGTATTTAATAACAAACAGATATTGTTAAGTATTGTCTGCAAAATTTATTACATGTTTTTCTTTTGTAAATTTCCTCAGTTTTTCAGTGGATGCATTGTGCTTCAAATAGTTCTTTAGCATTTAACCTTAAATTTTATACATGAGATGCCTGTAAAAATACTTATTCAAATCTATATTAATAAAATCAGACTTTTGTCTGTAAATTTGTCGGAATCAAAAAATTTTGCGATATCTTCACGTTTTACAGCCCATGAAAGCCGAAAATGACTTCAGAAAATTTTGCCTGTGTGTGTGTGTGTGTGTGTGTGTGTGTGTGTGTCTTTTTTTGTCCGGGCATCTCTTGAGAACGGCTGGGCGGAATTCAACGGCGCTTGGCAGGAATTTAGGTCTTCACCCAACTTAAAATTATATCTATCAACTTTTAAGAAATTCCCCCCGTTCCCTCCCTAGGGGGTAAAAGACTAAAGCACGTTTGTCCGGGCATCACTCGAGAACGGCTGGACGGAATTCAACGGCGCTTGGCAGAATCTTAGGTCTTCACCCAACTTGAAATTATATCTATAGAAATTTTCAAAATTATGATTAGTGTTTGAAATGTGGGTAAAAAACGCCTGCGCATGCGCCATAAATATTTTTTCACTAAAACGCTTTGAATGGAAAAATAAAAAATAAAAGTAAATTTTTAAGATAAAGACTTTTTTATTCGCGTGATTCGCACTACAAATTATGAAAAGATTGAAACGAAGTGTTGCCATCTAAGTTTCATACTTTAGTTAATTTTAAAAAATCTAATTGTCATATCGAAAAACTGTTTACACCCCAGGATTCAGAAAATTCACCCCTTTCATTTGGTACTGAATTTATAACGATAGGCCTGATCTTTCTAATTTTCCCCCCTTTTTCCGTTTTTTCGTTGCCACTTAAATTTCATACTTTAGTTATTTTTTAGCAATCTAATTGCCGCATCAAAAAACTGTTTGCACCCCTGGATTCAGAAAAATCGCCCCTTTCATTCGGTATCAAATTTATAAATATAGGTCTGATATTTCTAATTTATTTTACCCTTTTTCCGTTTTCAACCCAGATTCGATATGGAACAGCTTTAGTATTGGATCCCTTTGGCAAAATTTGAAATTCGGCACCGAAGTAGCTCGGACGTTTCTCGCCAAGATCTTTAATTGCACAATTGAGATAGCCAATTCAGTTCATCGCAAAAATGGCTTAAAATATTTAAAGTCAGCAAAGGGTTCCGATACTTAAGCTGTGCTTTTTGTATTTATTTATTTATAATACTGTCTATTAAAGACTTCTGTGGTCACGAAATTTGGTGTGTAAATTGTTTGTATGCATCCGGCACTTATTGTAACTGCATTTCATGAAATTCGAACCCCCCCCCCCCCTTCTCGGAGTCGGAGGGCAATAAACATGTGTAAAAACATGTTTTTCCGTTTGAATTCGCTTTGAATTATCTTGGAATGGCGAATTTTGGTGTGTGGATATTGATTAAGTGTACGCATTATGTACATTAGTGGGATTTTGCAAAATTCGAACTCACCCGCTGAGGATGGGGAAGTAAGAAGTGGGTAAGTTGTGCCGAAGACAGTGGGGACCCAGACTACTAACATTGGGAGCGAGAAAACCTCTACCAATCACAGCGAGAACTTAGGTTATTAATAAAGATATGGCATTTTGACAAATCATTTAAGTTTAACGTCCAGCGAAGTGGGCAAAGCCTGCTAGTACTTAATAAAATTACAAGGTTTCATTACTTTATTAATATATATATATATATATATATATATATATCATTAGCTTTTACTCAACCAGATGCAAGTTAAATGCCTGTTCGTGTAATTTACATGTTACTTATTGAGTAAATATATATATATATATATATATTCTTCTTTCTTTCTTTTTAGTAGGATTGTATTCACGATTTTATCATTTACATTGAATACATAGGTTAAATTGTTGCGAAAGCTACCTTTAAAGAGGTCTGTACATTATTAAATTAGCATACAAGTAATGTCAGCTTCAGTATAAATCATGTTTTGTACCTTTTTAAATCATAAAATTGAATTGTTGTATTCTCTTGATACCACACTGTATTCATTATACGAATGTGAACTTTTATATTTTGGGATTGCTTTCAAAGAAAATAAAATGTAAAACAACATAAATAATATTAAGAAATCGCATCAAAAATCTTTAATGAAAATTTTATTTTAAACTGGATTTTTAAGTTTTTAATTGAAAATTTATGTGAGTTTCTATAGCGAAGTTATTTCCCTTACTCTTTTCTTTAAACCGTACTGATATCATTAAAGATGAAAGTGTTCTAAAATCTTAAATCCAAATGTGCTCTAAAATAATCGAGAGAATTTGATTTAAGTTCATTTTACGATGTTCAGTTCAATCAGTTTAGAAGACATCGGATTTAATTGACTTAAAATGACTTGCTGACATGGTTTCCGTATTCCTTTTTAAATGAATAAATGCTATAGCGCTGACTTATCTTGAAAGAACAACTGAGAACAATAGAGTTGATATCGTGTTTTATTAGATAATGCTGTAAAATTAATTCGATAAAGTTAAATAAAATTTAGAATGTCAAAGCTTAAAAACTAACCAGATATTTAAAACAAAATTATTACGAAATATATTATAAGTTTATTAATGTAAAAATTGTGACATGCTGGATTGGACTGTATTTGATAAAATTGTTAGAATGTAAAAGTTATAGTCTAATAAATTCAAAACTGCATCAATTATTTGCCCATCATCAATAATGAACAGACTAAAATTTACGTCTGTGTACAGTAGTCAGTTTTACTCTAAACTAAGTCTAAACTATACGAGCTGACGAATCAGGCATTTTGTTGCCTTAGGGTTGCCACATGTACCCAGCGCGTTTGTCTGATAAACAAACCACAAACATATTTTTTATCGTCTTACTTTACTTTAGAGTAACTTATTTTATTATATTTCATAATTTTAGCCAAGTAAACTATGATATGGAAGTTTGTTTAGCGATAAACTGCTATAATCATTCCAGAAGTGAATATAAAGTGCTCACAGGCCTTCTATTACTGTGTATTTGAGTTTTGGCGACATTTTGTAAAAGAAACAGAAAACGGCCTAACAACACATCGTACATCCATAGGATGTCCTTAGAATAAAATGACATCCTGAGAATGTACTGTGAAAAAAATGTGTTTTTAGGAATATTATTGTTGCTTATTGCTCTTATCTTGACCGGATTAGCTTCAGATTAAGATTTCTTGAAATCAATAGGGAAGCGATAAGGACGCCAAGCGGGAATTCTGTCCTCTTCGGAGGCAAAAAAATGGCGGTGATGCGTCGGCCTATTATTTTATTTAGGGGCTCTACTCTAAACAAGCGATACGTCATAAAACACCAACAATCACTGTGGGACATATGAAAGATTTGTCCGTGAATACTGCACAACAAAATTTGCTCTTTGTGGTGTAGAACAGCAGAAGAAATTATTAAGTCTCTTTATTATCAACAGGATATCGATTGATCTCGCTCTGCATGTTTATGTATTGGTTAGACCATAGAGTACTGTATAAACACTGCTCAGTAAGATGAACCTATATACATGTTTGTAAGAGCTTATGGTGAAATGCGAATTTCCCGAAGGTTCCATAATTCTATGTATACGTGTTGTCAATAATGTACAGCACTATTGAAAAAGCTACAGTAAAATTACGGGGAAAGCTCGGCTGCAAAAATTCCAGACAAAGCCCGTAAAGAATATTTAGACAATGAATGATGTAAAAAAAATTTAGACGATGAATGATGTATCGCCAGTAATTTTACGTTGCGATGAAACATACAACCAACCTGTAAAAAAAAAAAAAAAAAAAAAAAAGTAGTATTGACCATAAAATTAAAAATTAATGTTTGAGTTTCTTGAATATTTTTAATACTGAATATTGTTAACTTTCAAATTATGCATAAAAATTATTTTCTTTTAAGATTATTTAAAAACTAAATTTGATATTTTTGAAAAAAACTAGGATGTCAGTCAATTCTCATATTACAAAAACAATATTTTTTTTTCCTGTAACGACTATGATACTGATTTTTGAGAAAGAAAATGTAATATATTTTTCAAAATAATTTTTATTCGTAAACACTAGAACTAAAGAGGTAGTCTTACTTCATGGTTCTCATTAGAGGAAAATAATGGGTGAGAATTTCTTACCCTTCTTCAAAAACAAAATGAAATTTTTGAAAACTATGTGAGATCTCTGAAAATTAATCGAGACCCCAAATAAACTTTAAATAATAATAATAAATATTTTACAGTCGGTAACAAAAGTGTCCGAACACTAGTAAAAATTCCTATGTGAAAAAAGTACACGTCATACGGCTCTGTTAAATAAATCCTTGTCGAATCCTCTTCTTAGTCAGTCTAAGAACATGATTCAATAAGGATTTATTTAACAGAACCGTATGAAGTGTACTTTTTTTACATAGGAATTTTTGCTAGTGTTCGGACACTTTTGTTACCGACTGTACATGGATATAAAGAATTTGTATCTCCAATTAATATAATTTTTTTCATGGTTTCTGTAGTGGGTGCGAAGCAGAAATAACTAAAGCATAATTCTCACTCATCCAAACAAATTTTCATAATAGGTCCGATTTCAAACTGTGTTTATGAATTGTTAGGCGTATTTGCACTTTTTATAATAGCAGAAGATTATTAGTTTTTTTAAGCTGTATTTCATTGAATGGAGGAAGGACTGCAGTATTTCGAGAGCAGAACCTGTTATATATGATGTACATGTACATATATGTTGGTCATATTAAGGTAAAACAGTTTTGTTTTTTAACAGTGAAGATCATGCATAATAATCATAAGACTTACCTTCAAATGGCTAATTAAATATTTATTTCATATTGAAATAAACTTTATTTTAGCATATTGTAAAAATTGCATTGTGGAAACAACAATAAAATTTTCCGTTTTATAAGGCCTAACTAAAGGATTATGAGCAATTAGAATGCATCATGTTAAAAAAAAAAAAAAAAAAAAATGTTTTTAGTGGATAAAATAACCATCAGGTTGTATTTTGTGTTTTACAAATCTGGTTTTAAATCAAGAAACCATTTTAGCTTTTTCGTGCCATTACACAAAGAAAATCAATTTCATCAATATCAATTATTCAGTTTCTGTCAGATGGACATTCTTTGAATTAAATTAAGAAAATAATAGCTTATATGAACCAATTGATGTTTCTATGCATCATGTGTGCATAATTAAACACATTCAATCAATATAAATAACAATCATAGTTTCAGTTGTAAAATGGAAACGTTCTCTTATGACGTCACTGAAATGATAACATTTGAAGGGACCGTAAGAAAATGGTTTGGGCTTTTGCTCGTAAAAATTCCAAAATTATACTTTCAAAACATCAATTTACGAGCTACGACCGTTTAGCTAGCAAAACGGCCATTTCCCGTAAAATTATACGGTCAGTTCTTAAATTCCAAAACACGATTTTACGGATTATGATCGTTTAGGTAGCAAAACGGTCATTTACACTAAAATTATATGGTTAAATACCGTAATTTTAATTTTAATTTTTTTTTTTTTTTTTTTTTTTTTTTACAGTGCATTCTGAAAAGAAAAAAATCTGCACACCAATTTGTTGCTATTTGTTTTTTAAAAATTCTACTGTGAGTGACTCAGTTCGCATCAGCTCTTGGTTAAAATATATCCATTGATTAATTCATCTTAATTTATAAAATATATCTTAGAATATTTGTAAATGAATAATTCATCAATAATTCTACGCTTATAAGCATGCAAGCTTCTGTCTGATTTTCACGGAACACATATTTCACATAAGTCGAATTCATTAACAAGCTTGTTGAATACCTATTAAAGATTAAACAGATATTCTGATTCTACAGCTCATCAATTAAATGTCATTTGTTTAGTGAATGGAAATTGAATAGGAAATCGAGTATTGAATTGGAATTGGGTAAGAACAACACTAAAGAGCACAGATAAAAGAAAATTGTAAACTGAACTATACGTTCGTTACGGAAACTCTTAAATTCCTTCCTCAGTACATGATAAAAAAGTAATAAATAAAAAATAAATAAGCAAAAATAAAAACTCTAAGCGTTTTACGCAAGTATGGTTCAACACCTGAGACAGAGAGGTCTTGGCAGGCTCCGAAATTTTATGTTGTTTATTCTTTTTTAATTTATTCATTTATTTTTCTTTTATCATGCACTAAAGGAACTTAAGAATTTCCGAAACGGTCTTACAGTTTAGTTAAAAAAATGTTCTTTCATTTATGATTTTTAATGTTGTTTTTACTTTTTTTAATATCGCAACACAAAGCGCCACTACTTATATTTATTATGCTATTGTTTACGTTCTGATATGAAAGTAAAGGAAATAACGACTAACGTTTCATATAAAAATATAAATTTACTATAAATTTAGTATTTTTATGAAAATAAAAATTTAAACAATCATTACTTTTATATTAAAAAGCAACAACATATAGTTGTTATCTGTAATATAGCTATACACTTTTTGTTTTCAATTCTTTATGTAGGAAATTATTCACATATCATTGTACTTTTTTGTTTAAAGTTTGAATTATATTTTATATGTGTTTAAAATATATCGCAAAAAGTATTACATAGGAATATAAACGAATATTTACTGTCAGACAGAATTAAACTGTATATAATATTACCATCATATTTTAAAGAATGCACGAAAATTAAAGAAAATGTAAAAATCAATAACATTATAGATTTAATATAATATACATATATATATAAGCATTCATTATTATAATGATCAAACACCGGTAAGGAAGATTTGAATTAATCAATAAACCGATTACATATGGAAGTGAAGCCTTATAAAAAACATTGAACATACATATAGGTTAATTTTAAAAATAGAGAGTTGTTACAAAACCAAGGTCAAAACAACCCGGAATCAGCACATTATAATAGAAGAATGAAATATAATGCTAACAATAAATAAATAAATAAATAAAAATAAATAAATAAATAAATAATGAATACACGCACACACACACACACACACACACACACACACACACACACACACACACACATATATATATATATATATATATATATATATATATATATATAATAGCATATTAATAAAACAAAAAACAGAGAAAACTTTAAAAAAATTGTGTGAGTTTTTACTCCATATTAAGCTAAACTATTACATATTAGAGTTTAAAATTATTTTTTATTTTAAACCACATTCTAATATTAACTCTAAACTTACCAAAATAGATTCCTAATTTTAATTAATGTTAGAAGCCATAGAAAACTTCTATGTGGGCAGAAAGACTTTTAATTTCACAAGACGCAAAGATAAATAGCGGTTACCAAGAATAAACAGCTCACAGTTTGCTTTCGGGTAAATGAGAATTCTATTAAGATCGAAAATGTTAGATTCATAGTTATAAAACTTGTGCTTCTCAGTCAATTTTGTCTTACTATCTATTTGAACGTATAATTAAACTTTAAGAGTTATATTAATGAAATATAAAACATTGTTAATAATAAAAAAAATGCGATTTCTCAATAAATATTTTACAAAACAAGTATGGTCACAAAATATATGCAATTATATTCTGCAGTTGTATGTTCGGCCAAAAGATTGAAGCAATATTTCGTGTCACATATTAAATCAAAGGAAAAAAATAATTTAAATAACCTATGTCAAAGCACTAGTTTAACTAATATAAAATAATTTTTTACTTCCATTACCCTACTAGTGTAGGGTAATGGAAGTATTGTATTCGGCCGAAAAATTCAATATCGAATTTACATGTTTTAAGGCCTCCTGTGTCTAAAAAAGTAGTTTTGGGCAATTGGCCAGTATGTGTGTATGTGTGTGTGTATAGGGTGGAATCTCCTGGCTATCATATCTCCGAAACTAACAAAGATAGAACTACGAAACTTCACAGCTGATACAGGTCTGGTGTACAGATAAAATTTCCAAATTTTGGTGAAAATTTGAAAACTGGAAAGGGGATCGTAATTCCGTATCTCAAAAACAGCTTTACTGATTTTCTTCAAAGTTGCTATATAAACACTCTATTAGATGCCCTTTCGAATGATATAGTTGATTAGTTTAGGAAAAATGATAGGCGCCCTGTATAAATAGCTCAATTTCAGGTCTCGCAAGTGCGTTCCTGTAAAAACGGCTCTACGGATTTTTTTCAAACTCGCCATATTAAGTCTCTTTTAACTATCCTTTTGCATGTAATTTTTGTTTTCCGGTCAATAATTGAGAGTACCAAGTTTTGGGAAAAGGTGGTATCTCAAAAATAGCTCTAACGATTTTCTTGAAAATTGTTTCATAAATCCATTTTAGATACCCTTTCTTATAATTCGCTATGTAAACTCTGTTTTATATGTTCGTATACGTGTATTAAGTTTCTCTTACTGGAAAATTCCCCAAAAATGCCTATAAATTTACAAAAATGCATATAATACGTGTAATACTAGGTAATGGAAATTGTGTGGTTGTTTCACACCAGATTATATATATATATATATAAGATATATAATTTAAATTGTACATATATATTAATAAAAGAAAGGGCTGATTTTTTTTCACCTTCCATACACGAAAAAAGTATTAAATTCGAGAGTATTTTCCATCATTGGTTCTCGATGAATTTACACGTTTTCAGGAGTGTTGAACCATATTTGACCATTTTCAGTATGTGTCTGTCAGTTTGTCTACGTGCACCAGCATTTTGTAGTACTATATTGAAGAAACAACGCACGTAATTTCATAAGAATATATATGTTATTGAACTATATACATTGAACCATTATTGCTTGTTATGTTATTGAACCGTTTTTGCATATGTTATTGCATATATCCCAGACAGCACATCGCCTCCCCTGGATATCTTCAAGATGTCTTCTGGATGAAAAGACATACCAGAAACGTCCTTAAGATGTACTGTGGATAAGTTAAACCTAACTGTGCTGTTAGGGATGTTATTGCATACCTTATTGCATATGTTATTGAGCCATTTTTGCTTATTGTATATTGCCATATATCGGCTTGCAAGTGGTACTGATATATTACAATTACCACTTTTACTGAAAATCTCTATGATCGCTTTTACAAGTTATAAGTGCACTAAAGTTAAGATGCAGGACGGCTATTGAGGAAAAATATGCTGAATAAATTTGGCTGCATATAGAGCGACAGGAGATAATTTACATGATGGGCTTGGTAGCCATGTCTTTGATCCTATTATGTGGAATCACACTAAACTCGATATGCAGGATGCTTATGCTGAGAAACACTGCTAACAAAATTTAAACGCATATCACCAAACAGATGTTCTTCAGGATATGTGACATATTTAAGAATGTTTAAAGTTTTGTTTTCATGATCCACATCTAGAGGATATAATTACACAACCTTACACATAAGATTTAAATTATATATCATATTTATGCAAATTTGTGAAACTTTTAGCTTTGTACATATTATCCGGATGAAACTATTAACTACTTACTTGTTTGTGTTATCCAGATCGTTAAATCATATATTGATTAAAATTATATTGGTTAAATTAGCACCAACCGCATTTATAAATGTTTATTGTAAAACTTTATAGTATTTTTATATTTTAGTAGTTATTAACCCTTCGAGTACTGAATTATTTGAAGATTTTTATGCCCATGGGACGGATTTAATTTTGAATTTCTGACAGTCAGGACCGCCTGTGGGCGTTATTCTCCCATGTTACAATATTTCAGAACAAAATTTTCTGTATTCACATTTATATTACAAATGGATATACATTATAATTTTATTCTTTCTAATCAAAGTATTTGTATCCATAGTATATTTCATTGTGAAATTGTTAATATTGATTATGTATTTAAGCAAAAAATAACATACAAATTGCAAAGGAAACACCCACTGATGGAGTTACATATTTTTAAATGATGTAAATCTACTTCAGCGGTCGCGAAATTGTTAATATGTAAAAGTATCATAATACATTTTATTTGGAATATACTTATATTGATGATATAAGTATGGTTGTAAGATATCATAAAAAACGCCAGGAAAGTGTTTGCGATCAACGCCCAGTGGCGGAGGTGCCGCAAACATCAACGCCTACTTCTTAAATTCAGATGACGAGTCAGACTCGTCCACCATAACTTCGCCCAAGTTAGCAGATGACGAGTGACGAGTCTCACTCGTCAAATGTACCCAAAGGGTTAACCTTTAGCTGACGCTGTTATATCGTGCGGTGCGTTGGCATAAGTGTTGCGGGCCTAATGAATGTATGAGTTCCGGCCTACAGCGGCCTGGTTAGAATAATATGCGCGTAGGTCTTTTTAAATGGATCCTAGACAGCAGTGTTGTGATATTTTGAGAAAACATTGGAAAAATCAAAATAGCTAATTCATCGAACCTAACCTAGCGATGTTATATGGATATTCTAAAAGAAATGTTCTGAAAGCTCGAATTTAAAGAATTATCTTTACCTTATTATAAGAATAATGTTAAAATAATTTATTTTTGATAAATTTATAACTGGAATTATTAAATATTCTCTAAAACATATTATGTCATGAAATTTTAGTAACTAGTTCTGTGTTGTAAATACTGAGTAACAATATTTCATGTCATAGAAAAAAGAATCACCCATGCTATCTATATCGATTAAGTAATAAATAGGAAGACACACGTTTACATGCCCTTAGTTACCAAAGTTAATTTTTCGATGAAACGAATATTAAATTAAAAAGATAAGCATGAGGAAAATTTCTCAACAAATAAAATAAATAAAATATTTATACTTTTATTTTGACTATAGTCTAAGGGAAATTATTATATTATGAAAATAATTTAAATAACAAAATTTGTAAATATTTTTCTATGAATGGCATATTCATGAATAGAAATGTTAAATATTATCAACAAACTTGTGTTTTTATAACCTAAGCATTAAATACTATGATTTTGTTCTGTTTTCTGCTATTATATGCATATATAAATTTTACAAACTGAGTGAAAAGTGTCTTACACAATATTAGTAATGTAATCGATATTATATTGATTAAATTTTTTACATACGAGATATTATTAACTAAACTTGTAAAATGCCTTCATGATTAGTGAGCAGACAATTCTTGAATTTCGCACAAAGAAATGAAGAAAAAAAAAAAAAAAAAAAAAAACGGCCAGTAGGAAGAAATTTACATGGAAAAATAAGAAATCTTGAAAAGGGTATGAAACACACATAATCTAAAACTAATGAATAAATGTTCCAATTATTTACGTAAATATGCAGAAATAATTTCATGTATTATACATCCTTTAATCAATGAAAAAAGGACGTGTCGTATATATTATTATTTTTTAAAGATTTATGTGAGTATTTTACGAATTAATCACATACCAAATTTAGTGACAGTTGAAAAAAAAAATCTTAAAAAGTATTTAATAAATGTAATACAGAATATTTCTTAAAAAGTACTTGATAAAAGTAATACAGAATATTTTTACACACATTCATCTGATCTTTTAAATGGTATAAATATGGTTTCAATAAAATGAATTGTTTTATTTAATATAAAATATACTATTGTTTATTTTGTGAGAAGAAAATTTTAGCAACAGATTTTTTTTTCTTCTTCTTTTTTAGTTTTTAATGTACTTAAAGGAAAGTAATTATTTATCTTTTACTATAAATAAACTTTTAAACAATTTAAATGTAACACATTTTCCTTATAAAAAAAAAAAAAAAAAAGTAATAATAATTCCATATTGCATTTAAACATAGTTTAAAACTTATCGATTTTCAAACAGAAAAACGAATTAGATTTTATAATTGAATTTTCAGCACGAAGGCGAAAAATGAATTTTATTTTTAAATGAATTTTTGATGTTCCGAAATCTTTTAGATAAAAGTCGTTTAAGCATACGTGAGCAGATTTCACTTTAAATTATTTCCCACCAGTCAGTGTTATGTATTAAAAAAATTAATTTCTTCTTCGTGAGAAAAGTTGGATAAAGCTGATTGATTTAATGTTATTTATTTAGTTTTTTTTTCTTTATTTTTAAAACTTTTTCTTAAGAGGAATTTTGATTTGTCAAAGAAAAATGGAAATTATTTACTGATTAGATAAAAACGTTTGTAAGAAATCTATCATATTTTATACGATGTTCTTTTTTTTTTTTTAAATTTATAAATTATAAAATCTTTATTCGATATGTACTTCTTATAAGATAAAGTAAAGCAGAGGTATTATATTTTTAAGTTTTTAAAGCTATATGTAGAGATTTGTAGAAATTGTATATTACATATGATAAATAAATTGAATTATTATGAAAAAGAGCAAAATTTAATTGAATTAAAAGATTAAATAAAATAAATTATGTAAATTACGTTTCACTCAAAATCCCGTTTGTATTGTTCAAAAATCAGCAGTTAGTTTGTACTTATTATCACAGTCTCTGTCTCCTTCTGCTTCTCTGCTTGGTATAGATATAAAGTCGGTAACAAAAGTCTCCGAATACTAGCAAAAATTCCTATATAAAGAAAGCACACTTAATACGGTTTTGTTAAATAAATCCTTGTCGAATCCTGTTTTTAGACTGACTAAGAACAGGATTCGACAAGGATTTATTTAACAAAACTGTATTAAGTGAACTTTTTTTATATAGGAATTTTTGCTAGTGTTCGGAGACTTTTGTTACCGACTGTACCTATATATTAAATTTTACTTACATTAAAAATCAATACAAAATACATAAAAAAAATTATAGAGTTCACAACATTAAAACACACCAACATAAATTTAAACGATTCGAGCCTTTCCCAGGCTCCTCATTAGTAAAAAACTTCAAAAAGTAAACACTGAGACCTTTATATGAATGCCTATGAAAACCTGCATATGAATATATATAGGTATTCCATATATATCATATATATTCTATCATATATAGGTATGAATATACCTATATATGAATGCCTATGAATGCCATGAATCTATACCTATCTATCTATCTATCTATCTCTCTCTCTATATATATACAGTCGGCTGCAAAATTATTCGAGCACTAGCCAATAATTCCTATATTTAAAAAGTACACTTAAGACTGTTTTGCTAAGTAAATCCTTGTCGAATCATGTTCTTAGACTGATTAAGAACATGACTCGACAAGGATTTATTTAACAAAGCTGTATTAAGTGTACTTTTTTTGGGCAAGGATTATTGCTAGTGCTCGAATAATTTTGCAGCCGACTGTATATACTGTGTGTGTGTGTGTGTGTGTGTGTGTGTGTGTGCGCGCGCGCGTGTGTGTGTGTATTGTGAAGTGCTTAGCAGAATTTTCGTAGGAAATTCGTAAGTTGGGTTTGCAAATAAGTCAAACTGGCTTGATGTCTGAACACTTATTTATAAAGATAATTCTGCGAAATGATAGCTAGTATTTTGCGAGTTTCGAAGGAAAACTTCGATTTTAGCAAAATTTAGTAGATGCTTTAAATTTGGGTAAGTTTGTTGGAAACTATGGGGCGTAAGTATGCAAATTAATTTTCCTGTGAATAAAATCCATGTTAAAAAGTTACTGGAGTTCCATTCGAATTCAGTTCATCGTTGTATAATACAGCTGCGTTTACCGCTACCTAGATCAAATCAGTTTGACTGAAATTCAGTCACCTGCAATTCATTGGTAATATGAAAACATCTAGTATCTTACATTCAAGTGCACATAGAGATTATTCACTTTCACTACACACAGTGATAGTTGACCAGTATTCTTCCCTCCACATTTTAACTCTTTAATTAAATAATTTGTTTATTTTACTTTATTTACACTTAAAAATTTCTTCACACACCATGAAATTAATAACAGCACTTCCGGTTTCGGAAGGACATGTCCTTTCTTCTTCAGGTGTAAAACACGTGCTACTATCTTGGATGCAAAAGATGCTACCTTGCTTTTGTCTTGCTCAGTCTTGCTTTTGCCTCTAAGGTAGTGGAGCGTATTTTACACCTGAAGAAGAAAGACCACATTCTTTCGAAACCGATAACGCTTTTATTATTTTCATGGTGAGTGAAGGTGTTTTTAAACGTAATTATTGATTGTACACCAGTTGTTTAATTTTGTATTGTATTTTACTTTAGTCTCTACGTTTCTTTATCAAATTATATCTTGGCAATTATGAAAGCTAAACTTGCCGCACAAAGACCAGCTTCAGAATATAAGCAAGTAAGTGGCGGACAAGACTCTGGTTTGACATACAGTGCTTCTTGTATAAGAAGTTTAATTTCATCAAAAAAAAAAAAAAGAAAGAAAAGTTTCAAAATATTCCCTCAGAATGTTCTATTTGTCCATATGCTTAGTTTATATAGCGTATCCATCAGTTTTGTCATACCTTTTTCGATCCCAAACTTTACCCCTAATGATTTATTTTATAGGGACTATGTGTGTGAAAGGCAAAGTATATATTTCCCTTCTGACTTACATTAACACTTAAACCTCTGCATGCTTTTGTCTTTTTCACAGTAAGGTCCGTTTGTAGGCGTTATTCTCTCCAGTTATAATATTTCGGGGGGTAAAATTCCATATTCACATTTATATTACAAATGGTTATACGTTATAGCTATACTCTTCTTAATGAAAGCATTTACATCCATAATATATTGACAGAGCAAATATGAATATTGGGTATATTTTTAAGAAATAAACAACATACAAATTGCGAAAGAAACGCCTGCTGGTGGAGTTAAAGATTTTCAAATGACGTGAATCTACTTCAGCGGTTGCGAAAGTGTTACCTTATTGAAAAAGTAAATTACGCATGTATTTCAGTTTCTTTACAGTGAATGCTAAAGAACCCATTGATTAAATTGGATTTCAATTTGATTGTGATTTGAGTTTTAAGGGGAGTACATATTGAAGAATTCGAGTGAATTTACAAAATAAATGTTTTCTTTTAATTGCTTATTTGTATTATTAAAATGTTTTCACAAATTGTAAATTACAACAACATTTATAAGCAAAAATATGATCTATATTATAATTATTATTATTATTATTATTATTAAACAAAAAATTATACCGCAAGAAAAATTGTAGTATTAATTGCAATTTGAACAGTCAATTATTTCATTATTAAAGATTAAATTGTACCAGAGATTTTTGTCCTACCTTGTATACGTACATCACAATTTTTGCTTCACTTATATTTAAAATTTGCGTTATTTACCCAATTTCCTTTTGATACTTCTGAAAACAGAGTTCCAGTAGTTATAACGCATAAGGCAAAATATATTGGAAATATTTTGAAAAGCACTGCAAATTTATTGATAAAATTACGAATATTTTTTCTAAAGTATGCTTATATGTATCATAATATAGTATGCTAATTGCAGTATGTTGAATGCAATCAAACGATTTAAAAATGTTTTGAAGCTGCATACTATAACATATCAAAGCATATAACGTATGAAAGCTGCATACTATAACATTGAAAACGATTCAATTAAACGCATTCAATTCATGTATGTTTGTACTAACAAGGAAACATTCAAAAGGTGTCGTCTTCAAAATATATTGAAAAAAATATATTTGATTCGACGCTTCATAAAACACCAGAAAGTGAAAAAAATATTGGCTGAAATGAATTACAGCGACCACAAAAAAAAAAAAAAAAAAAAAAAAAAAAAATGCGTTTTTGTCGATTTAGTGCTGTTAGGCTATAACTTCGCTAGCACCGAGATTGCCGTGTACGAACAGAACCGTATTTTGCTCACTGAGATGAAGAACAACAGGAGGAAATGCTAGACCGATTTTCGGGTGCGTTTTTGGGAGATTTGTCTTCCGAGCGTTGCACGGCAGAAAGCATTTGATATATTTAAATTTCCAAGTAAAATTGTGTAAAGGTTGTCTGTTCGAACAACCATATGCTAAACATGATATCACAATTTTAAATTTTAATTCTTTAAAGAGTATAATAGTAATAGACGACGCGACAAATGTTGCCTGTCGGGCATGGTTTCACTCTGTACGGCAAATGACTGCAGAAAAACTGGCACCCACGAACACTGTTTAAAGGTATTGGAAGCATTTGCTCCAGTTGTTCTTCAGCTCAGTGGTTTTGCTTCTCCACGAAGTACTCAAAATCAATCGCCTAACAGTGTGAAATTGCCAAATATGCTTAGCTTTGATAATTTTTTGTGGTCGCTGTAATTCATTTCAACCGATATTTTTTCACTTTCTGGTATTTTACGAATAGTAGAAACACATATATTTTTTTCTATACATTTTTTTTTTTTTAAGACGACACTTTTTGAATGTTTCCTTGTAAGTTTAACATCAATCGGATGCATTTTGGAGCAACTATTATGTTCTAAGCAGAAATACATGCACGCACACACACGCACACACACAAATGTCTGACAACAGAGAATACTTTATCCGTTAACTAATACGTATCTGCACCTACTACAGTTTTAACACTAACAAGAATGCAAACCCTGTATTTTTCACACACGTTATCTATCGGAATCACTTTGCGTAGCCCTGAAAATTAATCAATTATTTCACGAATGATATTTTCTATGTACTAAGTTTTTAAGCAAATTCATAATGCTTGTTAATTCCATTATTCAGTGTAATTATTCCCTAAAGCATGTAAAGGAAAGGCCAGGAATAGACAGTAACGGTACGAAAAACGTTCGAAGGTCCCTGTATATGAGCCACAAACACTACATACATATACACAAAAACAACGCACCTAAATTTTTGTAACTCATCTATATCTGTGAAAAATCTGATTTTTAACAGGATTACTCTTAATTGATATCGAGTTCTAAATTTTATTTACTAATGCATGTTTATATTTTTAATCTCAAGTAAAATAACTTTAACAGAGCTACCAACCTAATCCGGCAAATCGTTAGTACCGCCCCTTTTTCTACACCACTTAATTTTTAAAGTAATTTTCTTCAAATATATTTGCGATGAACTAAGAAGGAAAAACTCTAAGAAATGACTGGTGTAGAAAAAGGGGCGGTACTAACAATTTGCTGGATTAGGTTGGCAGCTCTACTTTAAGTATACTGTAAATTCATTGTAGGGCATTTTCATGAATGTATCCTTCATTAAGATGGTCAGGGAGTAAAATGCTATAGTTAAAAGTCTAATTACATATGAATAAATTTGGCTTATTAATTCTAAAGAATTTATAGCATGTGAAAAGAAAAGAGATGTACCTAATATTTTGTCAAGTTTTATAAAAATAAATAAATAAGTAAGTGAAGGAAGAACCTTTCTTAAAAAGAAAACAAGGAGATCGCCAATAATTTTTAAAACTAAAATTAATGGTGAATTGCAAATATAAAGAAGAGTATTTAAAAAGATTTAAATTGCAAGTAAAAACTCAATAAAATGTATATTTTAAAGTTGTTTGACTACACAGGATGTCCCTAAAATTCAGCGAGAAATTTTAAGGGGAAATAGGACGCAATATAAGGATTTAGAATTGCACAGCAGCCCAGGTCCGCAAATGTCATCTTAACCCTTTAAAAACAGAGTGTTTTAAAGTATTTTTTAACAAATATGGGTAGTACAAACGAAGAGCAACAAAATTTAAGTCGGTGTAGTTAACAACGGAAAGAATCAGGAATATGTAGCAACTCATGGCCGCAAACATCATGTTAACCCTTTAAGAAGCGAAGACATTCTGGTTCTTTTTAACATTTACCACAATTTGCTAGTATTAGCGACTGCTCATATGTTATCTAGTTTTGCTAAATTGGTTATTTGTAACTCCGCCCACCTTGTAAAATGTGAAAACTTGTACGATCTATATTTCCCAAAATCATACTCAATAGTCGTATGAACACTTTTGAGACCGCATGATTTTGTCTTTTTGACAGTAAGCTCCGCCCGTGTGCGTTATATTGTATATTACATTATTTTAAATCAATGTTTTCTGTATCCATATTAATAATTTTAATAAACATACATTACAATTGTACTCTTCCTAATCAAAGTATTTGTATCTATAGTGCATTGATAGTACAAAGGGGAATATTGGGAATATCGTTAAGAAATAATGTAATCCATGTAACCTAAAGAAACGCCCACTGGCGGAGTTTAAGATTTTCAAATGACGTGAATTCACGTCAGCTGTCGCGAAAGTGTTAATACAATCAGTATTTAAAATTTACCGATTAGAAACACCATTATTATTATGTATATCTTTTATGCAATAATTTGAACTAAAAAAAAAAAAAAAAAAAAAGGAAAAAAGAAAAAGAAAGAAAAAAAAGATGAAAAGAAAAGAATGTTAACACTTTCGCGACCGCTGACATGAGTTCACGTCATTTTAAAATTTGTAACTCCGCCAGTAAGTGTTTCTTTAGGTAACGTAAGTTATATTATTTCTTAGAAATATACCCAATATTCACATTTGTACCATCAATAAACTATGAATACAAATACTTCGATTAGAAAGAGTATAATAGTAATGTATATTCATTTATATTATAAAAATGAATACAGAAAACAATGATTTATGGGAATGTAATATACAAGAGTAACGCCCACAAGTAGGGCTTTTTGTCAAAAAGACATACATGAATTTTTAACGCATGCGGTCGCGAAAAAGTTAAAAATTAAAAATTCAATAGACAATCCCCCATTTGTTAGAAAATAACCCAAAACACAGTGTTCTTACAGGGTTGAGATAGAATTTGCGGAAATGGGCTCCTATGTAATTCTGAATCTTTATAATGAGCCCTATATCCACTTAAAGTTTGTTGTTGTTATTTTGGGACGCCTTGTATAATGAGTATATCTATATTCTCTCAACAGACAATAATACAAGCATTATATTGTCTGTTGGTTTCCTTTATATTGACAATAATATTTGCAATATACTTCAAATTAAAACAGAGTAGATATATTATACAATAAAGAGTAATAGATATATCACACAATACATTGTATTCTTTAACCACATTTCTTGCGATCATGGAAGACTTTGCGCAAGTGCGGATTGAACGAGTCCAGTGTTAAAATAGGGGTGGCTGAGAGAAAACAAGCGATAAGGAAACACCGAATAACTGGATGTTTGCCAAATAACTATCTCTCGGCCAATTTTGCATTCCTCCAAACTTTTGGACTCGGCCCCACTGCTAGTCGTAGGAAACGTGGTCGCACTATACAATGTATAACCGCATTACGTAGAAGTCTAAAGACAAAGAAGTGAGTTTCTAAAGTTTTTGTTGATTTACGATATATTTCCAGTAATAAAAAGAGCCTTGGAAATTAAAGTTAAATTTATTGGATTATCTAATATTTCTAGGCATTATTTATTACTAGAAATCATACATGTTTTATGGTTACATTAGAAATACTAAATATAAAATATAATTTTTATCAAATAATTCGAATAAATTTCATTTTTTATTTCCAAAACAATTAAAATTCTTCATTCCCTGTCAAAATAAATAAATAAATAAAGTACGTAGGGAGAAAGAAATAGTATATTTTTCACGATATATTTAAAATTACATTTTCTGAAACTGAAAAAATATTTAATGCATTATTTGCAAATATTTATAAATTATATTACTAAGGTATCATTACTTTTTAGAATATATCAAAATATTCAAAGCCATCCATCAATCAACGTGCGAGTGACTTGATGTAAAAAAATGCTGGCTATATACTTCAAAGTAGAATGGAAAAGATCAATCACTGTGATATATTATACAATAAATAGCCGCATTCAATAGAGGTCTAAAGGCAAAGAAGAAACTTTCTAAAGTTTTTATTGTTTATCTTATGTTTATGGAAAATAAATAGGGTCTTGAAAATTTAAATCCTATTGTTAGATTTTTTCCCCTCTCTCTATATATTGATATTTATACAATTTTTACGAATAAAGGAATTGATATAAATACAGTTTAAATATAGAATTTTAAGATATTTATTAAATTTAAATGTTCATGTTTTAAATTTTCATTTTATTATATTACACAATATTTTTATTCTTAAAAATAAATATACTGTAAAAATGAACACACAAAATATTTCAATTTAACACTTTCAGGGGCAAGAAAAAGTTTTTTCTTTTAAAATAAAAAGCCACGAGAAATCACCACCAATATTAAAAGACAAAAAATAAATAAAATTATTCGTCTAATTTATGAAATAAAAATTTTATAAAACAATTCCGGAGACAGATTTGCAATTTGAATTAAAATTTGTAGTTGCACTATGCAACCACCGCCTTGAAAGGGTTAAAAATGTGGTAAATTAAAGAGAAATATTGGGCTGTAGTTATTTTAATGAATTATATCTGTTTTCATTTATTATTTTAACTTACTGTTACATAACGATGGAAATAATAGCGTTTCATAAATATATGTTATATGAAAAAGATGTATAAAGTATAAGATTACAATTATTTTTATTTTTTTCTTCTTTCTTTATATACAAGCTTTCAGTAAAATAATCTTTATTTATCCAAAAGAAAGAGTACAAAAGAAATTAGACAATTTAAGGCAATATTTTGTAATTACTTGAAATACATTCTAAATTATGTTTTACGATTTTCTTACAGTATTAAATTTATTCCTTCTACCATTACAACCGGTCTGTCACTCAGTACTTGAAAAAAAAAATTAAAAAAAAAAAAAAAAAAAAATGGCTGATTCGACAATTTTTTTTAAACATATGTTAATTAACCCTTTAACTATCCCGGGCGTATTTATTCGTCTCGCTAAGACGATTCGTTAACTGCCCCAGGAATATATACACGTCTTTCCTTTGTATTGTACTGCTACCAGTGAAACCTGTCCCAAGGCTTTGGAATGCAATAAAAGGATCATTAATGTAACCTTGATAGTGTTTTCAATGGGTTTACTTATTTCAGAGAAGAAGGGTGAGGAAGGAATCCGAAAGGGAATGTTTCTGGAACAGTAAACGCATAACTACGCGCGCTTGTGTGAAAAACAGTGGCACTGGGAAGCGAATCTCGTACGTTTTCCTCAGTAGGTAAAAGGTTAACGAATGCCTGTGGCATTTAGAAACAAATTTACTTAGCTACACCCTATTAAATATAATGAAACTTGATAAGAATTTTAAAACCATGTTTTTTTCTGTGCGAAAATGTGGGCATAGAATTGGTAATTAATTTACAGGGTTACACAAAATAATTCCGTTATAATACATAATTATTTTGCATGAGATGTGGTACAAGTATTTATGAATTTATGAATTACAGGGAATTAATACAAGACTATCAGTTATTAGAAATACATGTATATACATATAGTTATAGAAAGAGATATACAGCGGAACACCCCCCCCCCCCTTCTGAACTTTTTTTTTTTTTATGTAGTATGTCAATCAAATCAGTATATATATATATATATATATATATGTAATAAGAAAGAAATAAAAACAATCTGTTGAATAATGCGTGATGCAAATAAGACGTGGAGGCACCTGACCTGCATATCAACTAGTTTATCTAATTTAAAAGAAAAACAGCATTTAAACTTTTCAAAATGTGTACATGCAACACCGTTCTGGGTCATTAAACAGCATCCGATCTGCATTATAAAATAATATATATATATATATATTTAAAATCAGCAATGTCACAGAATTTTTACTTTGATGTAAAATATAATTAATTGCTTTCATTAAGCGAAAACTGTAATCACGATCGGAAAAAAGAATCCAAGATTAGAGAAACATTGTTCATTATTTACTTTTATTTTATTAATTTTTTTTTTTATTTAGTTTTTCTCCATAGAATTACCGTTATACAAATTCTTTTCATAAAACAAATTTCACATGTATCTAGCCAGTTATAATCTTTTACCAGAAGTTTGAGAAAACCTACATTTATCTCAACATATCAAAAGCTAGCGTCCTTTGATAATTTTCAGAAAGTAATCTATTGTTTCATTAGCGTAGATAAATGAGCTTGCTACTCTTCTACACTTTATTCTAATTTTCGTCGAGTGCATTTTCGAAAGGCCTCTTTCTCTTTGTCCGTTGAAAAGGTGATTGATGGACTCTAATTACAGTTGTTTTGCAGCACCTGCAGTTGATGCAACACTGAAGCTGGAAAAGAATGTGAATAAAAAAAAAAAAAAAAAAAGATACAAAGCACATAAAAGACCTTATCTAAAAGTTAAAAAGAAGAAAACATTGATAGTAAAGTTTTGAAATAATTTGGAGAAAAAACATTTATTTAAAAATTAATTTTGGTATTAATTGTAGGGTGCGTGCTTTGAAAGAAGGTATCATTAATTTATTTAAATTATTTAACCCTTTAATGTCCATTGGTTTTGCAGCGAAATCAAACAGTTATTTTATTTTATTTATTTATATTATATTATTTTATTTTTTTATGCAACAACTTTTCAATATTTCTTCCTTGTTGTAATAGACTTTTGAATTTTTAGATATTCTCTGTTCAGCAAAAAGAAGCACTCTATCGAAATTTCCCAAAAGTTGTTTTATTAAACTACCAAAGCAAAAATCACTTTGGATTTTTTAATAAGTGCAAGTGGGCAGTTGCTGTTATGATGATGCAATCGTGCTATTTTTTTTTTTTTTTTTTTTTTTTTTTTTTTAATCTAATGAAAACCATGCTATTATTGTGATCTAAAACAGCTGTTGTAAGTTTTTACAATTTATACTGTCTACTTAAAGATATTTATTTATTTATGTATTATTTAAACTTAACCAGGTTAATATAAAGATGTTTCAAATGAAAAATTTCCTGTAAGCTATACTGCAATATTTAGTATTTGAAAAAAAAAAAAAAAAAAAAAAACTAAGGCATTTGATAAAATATTAATTAAGCTGGAAAAAAAACTAATACAAATAAATCTGAAGTAAATAAATTGCGATATCGAGATGTGACGATTTTCCTGTTCATTGGGGCATAAGATTAAACAAAATATGCCCTGTAGCTGATATTGGTTACATTTTATCGCTTTGGTTATATTTCTGAACTGACAAGACTCCTTGTGAATCTGTTCGTTCTATGAATCGGGTTCATGTGTAGCAGCCACATTAACCAGCGCATTTTGCCCTTTATTCTGCTGATGTTGCATAAACAAGCGATTAAGAATGCGGTCACTAGCTATTTGCATTACGGAAATCAAACATATATATTAAGAGACGGAAAATATTTATTTCTCGATGGATATATATATATATATATATATAACAAGATCTCTAAGAACTGACGAGGTATTCTGGCAATGCATTGCGAAATAATGATACTAAGTTAAGTGTAAATACGTACATTGACAAAATCGTAGTTTTCAGATGCATTTCAGTTCATTGCCAGGATGTACACGAATATAAGATAAATAGAACAAATAAATAAATAAAAGTTCATTTTGACAAAGGAAAGCAAAAGATATTTTAGAGAGACCATCAAGGAGAGTCCATGTAGTTGTTAAAACTCTTGAAATTTAGAAAGCCTCACAATGAAGGATACAAACCTCATTGAGATAAATATCTATAATACAGGAAGAAAGTAAATGCCTATTTTGCAAAAGAAACGCAGTAAAATGTTAAATAAATTACAGTAAATACTTCCGAGATATATATATATATATATATGTGTGTGTGTGTGTGTGTGTATAAGAAAAATCGTTATTAAATACATATATTTAAGCTATTTTCTAGCAAATTCAACTTGATAATTTTACGTAAATTCAAAACATTATATATGGATGGTACTATACGATTTTGTGTACTATAAGATTTTGGTACTATAGAAACTTGATCAGAATTTCATGCAGTTCATGCAATTGAAATTACCACTGTATACAAATTCCTTTTTCTTTAACGGCCCTCTTCACTTACCGGCGCCGGAAGCCCGAGCCAATGTTATTCTATGGGGAAATTTTTTTTACAAATAACTTACTAATTAATACATATTTTTAAATTCTGTTTTCACATTCTGAAAATTCCCAACTCTTAAATTGACGGATCTTTTTTAAAAATGTATTTTTTTTTTTTTTTTTTTTTTTTTTATTTGCAAAATGAAAAATATTTACATATTGAAAATTTGTATTTTGCAGCTTCAAAATCAAACATAAAAAATTAAAAAAGTAATTTTTTAAAAAAGGTCCGTCAATTTAACAGCTGGGAATTTTCAGAATGTGAAAACAGAATTTAAAAATATGTATTAGTTAATAAGTTATTTGTAAAGACAAATTTCCCATATAATAACGATAGCTTCGGCTTCCGGCGGCGGTGAGTGAAAAGGGCCCTTAACACTTGTTAAGAAGGTGGAAAACACATTAAAGTTCTCTAACGGGCAGCTTTAAACCGAGTTGCCTGAGTTACATAAAAATACGGCTTTATTTCCGTTCATATCGTTTCTTAGTGGATTTTAAAGTGGAAATCGATAATGCTATTTGTTTTATTTGACCATATGCAGAACAATTGATTTTGCAGATGCGTTTCATGTAAAAAATTAAAATACTGGAATACGTAAAAAAAAGGAATAGGCGTAGAAGGAAAATTAAACTGGACGATTGTTATAACAAATGCTTAGATTATCATGTTGGAATCAAGATGTCACTGGTGAAATCTCTACGTTTAGATTTATCCAAACCAATATTGTTAATATGTTATACATTTTCATGTACATTCATTACTTTTCTAAGACATGGTGTCATTAAAAATAGTCTTTTATATCAGAAATAAATCATAAATAAGTACTCATAGAAAGCCTTAGTGGTAGAAACAAAGAAAAAACATTTCTGAATTGTGGGCCTAAATGACGTCTGAACATATGTTTAGTGGGTTAGTACATTACAATTTCCAAACAGATTTTTAGTTTTTTTAGCATGGTGCCTTTTAACACAATGTCTGAACATAGTTTTTAACAGTAAATAAATAAACATATGGGACGTATTGACAATAACAACAAAAAAATAAACTTTTAAATTTAGGATGTAATGGAATTATAAAATCTATTTTATTCAACCAATGTGTTACATATTTCAATCAATATTCATTATTATTATTATTATTATTATTATTTATTATTTATTTATTTTTGAAGCATATGCACTGAGCATTTTGGTTGATTTTTTTAATTGAACGATAAATAAATGCAAATAAGAAAATTGAAACCATTAGAACATATAAAAGAAATTGTAAATGTATTTTTAAAATCTGTGTTATTGTGCAACAAATATTGCACATTTCCTAGCGTATTTTTAAAATTTTTTAAGACTTGGTTCGATTAAACACGGTCTCTTATTTAGATTTAAATCAAAATTAAATATTCCTAGAAAGTATATATGATAGCAACAAACAGCAGATTTTTTTGGGTTAAGGCCTTTTAATTGAATCATAAAATATGTGTTAGTGAGAAAATATATTTTCATGTGAATTTTGTAATACTCAGAAAATTAAAAATGCTTCATTAAGTGGGGACAATACCTAATCTCGCCGGCAGATTTCGCCCATTTTATTCTATGG
Source organism: Salticus scenicus (assembly GCA_963930645.1). Classification (NCBI taxonomy): domain Eukaryota; kingdom Metazoa; phylum Arthropoda; class Arachnida; order Araneae; family Salticidae; genus Salticus; species Salticus scenicus. The sequence continues at coordinate 90,213,544 of OZ005652.1, forward strand.
GAAAATTTGTTGCTACAATTACACATTACTTAATGAATATTTTTAAATTCTGTTTTCGCAATCAGAAAATTTAAATGAAATTTAAATCAAAACCGTTAAATGAGTACTCATTTTTGAAAAATTCATTTTTTTTTAATTTTTACATATTAATTTTGAGTTCAAAAATGCGATTTTTCACAAAATGCATTTTTCTCATTTTCTAATCGCAAAATGAAATACTAAAATTTAAAAAAATCAATTTTTGGAAAACAAGTACTAATTTAACGCTTATGAATTTTCTAAACAGAATTGAAAAATATTCATTAGGTAATGAGTAATTATGTAAACAAATTTTCCCATAGAATAACATGGGCAAAGGCTGCCGGCGAGATTACGTATTGTCCGCTCTTAATGAAAAAATTATTTTATTCAGACAGGATAACGGAATTCATGCTCTCTCCAATTTTAGAATTGATTAAAAAACTAAACAAAACCTTACAGTTTTTTTTTTCTAGATAATAATTTAAAATATCTAAGTTGATAATTTTAATTATTTTTATTAAACATACAGGGATCGGTACAGTTATTTTTTGAATATCACTATTTGCATAAAGCAATCTACGTATTCTTTAATCAACGATAATTACTGCGAAATATTACTCAATTTTTCTATTTTAAGAAAAAAAAAATGATAACTGAAAATGTGACTGTGCCAACCCCAGTATTTTTACGTTACTCACTTATTTTATTTATTTATATATTTATTTCAGAAAAAATGAAATACGCTACCTAAATCAAAATCATTTCTTTATTATATGGTGGCCTTAAATACAATCTCAGATTTCAGGTGTCACGTATACTGTCTTTCGATATAGAAGATGAAGTTGATGGATGCGTTTTCATTAAAGTTACATCGTCGCATAAAGATGTAATCCAAAGACGCCAGCCTCTTTGTGCTGCGAAGAGCTGCCTCAGATTTTATCGGAAAGTATGTAACTTTCTTTAAGAAATGATGATATATTCTTTTGATGTCCATAATACAATTATTTACATATGATATATGCCTTTGAAAAAGAGTATATTTTTGTAATAATGTGTGAATATATATATATATATATATTAATATTCGTCTTGAAATATAATATTAATAATCCCAAAAAGAATCACGAATAAAGTTGAAGCAGGAAAAAATTAATACGATTTCTATAAGAGTAGTATGTTTTCTAAATACCACCACTTACAATAAAATTTGAAAAATAACGGTGCAAATTAATCAAATCAAAATATTTTTACTTCCATTACCCGAGTACCGTAGGTAATGGAAGTTCTGTATTCGGTCAAAAAATTCGATAATGAGTTTTCACCTGATTTACACGTTTTAAGGTCCCCTGAGTCCAAAAAAGTAGTTTTTGACAATTGGTTAGTATGTGTGTGTGTGAACGTATGTATGTATGTGGAACGCTCTGGCTATCATATCTCCGAAACTAATAAAGTTAGAGCTACGAAACTTCAGAATTAAAGCAGGTCTGGTGTACAGATAAATTATCTAAATTTTGATGAAAATTGAAAAATGGGAAATTGGATATCGGAAATCGAAAGTGGGACCATAAGTTGTATTTAAAAAAAAACTGCTCTAACAATTTTATTCAAAGTTGCTATATAAACACTCTATTAGATGTCCTTTCGAATAATATAGGTGGTTCAGGGAAATTGGTAGGCGCCCTGTATAAATAGCTCAAATTCAATTCTCGCAAGTGCATTCCTTTAAAATGGCTATACAGATTTTTTTTCAGACTCGTCATATTCAATCCTTTTTAAGTATACTTTTGTATGTAATTATTGTTTTCCTGCCAATAATCGAATATGCCAAGTTTGGATAAACGTTGATATCTCAAAAATGGCTCTAACGATTTTCTTGAAAATTGTTACATAAATCCATTTTAGACATCCTATATATCCTGTATTACTTATCCTGTATTACTTATTTATTACAGGAAAATTAACAGTAATCCTGATTATGTAGGTCAGTTTAAGATCTCGGAAATTGGTGTTTAAAAAAAAAAAAAAAAAAAAAAAAAAAAAACCTCTACCATTTTTTTTTTCAAACTCGCTATGTAAACTTTGTTTTATATGTCTTTATACGCGTAATTTTTTTTTTTTTTTTTTTTTTTTTTTTTGTTACTGGAAAATTTTTGGATGCCTACTTCTTTAGGACAGTTTTATGTCTTCTAATCACATTATCTCCAAAAAATACATATAACACGTGTAATAATGGGTAATGGAAGTCGTGTAGTTGTTTCACACCAGATACACCAGATTTTTTTGTATTCAACTGTTACTGTTTCTAGTGACATATAGATTAGTGAATTGACAGATTAAAAAAAAAAAAAAAAAAAAAAAAAAAAAATCTCACTTTAAACAAAGACTTAGCTGTCATATGACAGATTAAATTTGAGAAATGTTACATTTCAAAATTGTCACAATATTAGCGCGAAAATGTGTTAGGGAAAAATATTACATTATTTTAAGAAGAATCTTCTGATGTAACCTTTTTAAGAAGAATCCTCTGAACAAAAAAATGATGACCATCTTTGTAATAAAAAAAGTTATATTCTCTATTGATTAATTCAAAAATAATTTTTTGTTTCATTATACACTATCTACCAATAAATATTTCGACAATTTCGGATTTAGACGTTTTGTCGTATATCTATAAAAATTCTGCAAGAATTATCTTGAAACTTTAAGAGTATAAAGAGTATCTTATGTCTCATATATTTCAGTAAAAGTTCTGTCCTGAAAATAAAAAAGGACTGGTGAAAAATTAAACATAAGTCAAAATATTTTAGATCAACCTCTAAAAAGTATTGTTTGAAGTGGGTATTGGATGTTGTAGCATGTGAATATAAGGATTCTCCTAATTATCAGTATAAAGTTTTGTGAGGCTACCACTTATAGTAGTGCAAATGTAACGGTTTCTATAAAAAATTGCAGAAAAAAATTCCATTTTTTAAAAAATTATAACACTTAAAGTATTAGATTCAGTGCAAAGCCATTCTAAGAAAAGGACATACAATAAGACACATTAAGTAATCAGAATGCAAAAATACTAAATATTTTACAAAATGTGATCATTTTTACTAAATAATTTTTAATTACGCATGCGCCAGCTTTAAAAAAAAAAATAAAAAATCATCTGCATAATTTTCAAGCCAAATGTATTGAGCTACTTATATAAAAGCAAAAAAAAAAAAAAAAATAAAAAAAAAAAATAAAAAAAAAAAAAAAAAAAATAATTAATTAATAAAAAAAAAAAAAATTGTAAATTAAAAAAGTTATGAGGGATAGAATTAACAGAATTTCAATTACTCTGAAAATAACGGCTAAACTATAAGGGGTTTTACTCACTTTTTTTTTTTTTTTTATTCTGTCAATGTCCTTTGGTAATGTAATGTTCCTTGATTGTAAATAAATATTGATTAATATAATTCATAACTTTTTGAATTTACACAATACATGTTTTGGATTTTCATATAAGTAGCTCAATATTTTTTTATATTAAATTATGCAAATGAAATATTTTTTTAAGCTTGCGCATGGGTAGTTAAAAAGTATTTAGTAAAACTGCTCATATTTCGTACCATCTTTGTTACTTTAGCATTCAGATTGCAGTATCCTGTGTCTAACGCAGTAAGCCAAGTTTCATAAAAATGCTTTTGCGCTGTGTCTAATGTTCCACGTGTTGTAATTATAATAAAATCTTTTTGTAAAAAAATAGAACCGACTCCAAAAAGCAACTAATTGCGCCTAAAAGTATAAAATAATTTCCTTCGCCAAACAACCTATAATACTACAATTAATCATAACTTTTGAAGTCGGCGCAAAATTAAATAAAATTAAATTAGTTTTTAAAGGTTTGTTTTTAGATCGGTAGCAACAAATGCTGTTGTCTCGAATGATCCATTTTCATGTTTCCTTTATTATTTTATCACTGTATACAATTGGTTCATTAGTAGCATCTACATAGAACAGTGAACATTCTTCACAATGTGGTATTTATGTTTGTACGAAGTTAGAGTTTCCTTTGCAAATTTGGTATAACATTGATAACTACCATCCTTGGTGACTTTTGGATTTGGTGATCAAAACGTAATGCAAAAATATACACGCAATACGTATATTTTCATAATATATATCGTATGAAGTATTGTTTCGTATTCTTGATTACTCTCTTAATATACCTTATCAAAACAATCATGATTTCCCAAAGAAATTAAATATGTTTGCCAGATAATTTTGCGATTTTTCTTTCACCAAGGACGTCAGATACCAGCATCTTCGCCAACTTTTGCTGCTTACGAAATCTTATTTGTTTCCTTCAATCAAAGTAGTTTTCGGCTGAGTTTTGCAGGTGACAATGTGAGATGTGTATTTTGAATAGGATTTGATTTTTGTATTGAATAAAGGTATGAATTTTAATTTAATTTTGCGCCGACTTCAAAAGTTATGATTAATTGTAGTATTATAGGTTGTTTGGCGAAGGAAATTATTTTATACTTTTAGGCGCAATTAATTCCTTTTTGGAGTCGGTTCTATTTTTTTACAAAAAGATTTTATTTTTCTCTTTTCAGTGAAATTTTATTCATATAGCAGAACATCAGAAGGCGTTCGACGGCAGTTTCACAAATCACAACTTCCAAGAAAAGTGACATAACTCAAAAAAAGGTTTATGTCACTGAAAAATACATGAAATGCAGCCAATGTGAACAAAAAAGTTACATCTCCATCGAGAAAGTTATTAGCTCGAGAGACAGTTGTGCCAGTTTTATTCTAGTCAAGTTACTTTTAAGTTGATTTTTCTCAAATGCTAGATTTTTAAGTTGGGTCACTTTTGTTGCCTTTATCGTATATGAGCAAAAAACTATCTATTGAACAAACATACGTTAAATTAAAAAGTCTTTTGAAATGCAAAGAATGGATACGCTTGAATACGCTGTGTTCGTAACCAAAAATTTTGTTAGGCATATATATTGAACTTTACACTGAATATGTGTCATCCGCTGCGCTGGAAATTGAGCAGCGTAAAGTTCAAACAAAGAGCAAAATATGCATTGCAGCTGACGGACGGAAGTTTCAACGTCGATATTTACATACTGCTTTTACCAGTGTAGCTGCATGCGTTCAGCAGTTGGAGTGAGAACAGACTTTTGTGAGTATCCTGTAATTTGTTTATACCTTAATGAAATCATTATGAAACCTATTTCAATCCAAGATCATTACGAGAACAAAAAAAGTATTAAAATTAAATAATCTCTTACAAAGTTATAAGCTATCAAATTTCAACAACAACAACAATGAGAAACATGGTTTGTATTGAGAACCTCTTCCTTTACGAAGTCGGTTTAAAACGTCTATGCGTTAATTAATGTGACCGCTTACAATAACCATACTTTGAATTTTACATAGCATAAATATCACCCGCTAAGCTACAGCATATGCAATGCCGTTCAAGTGTGCACAAAATAGGAAATTGTGAACAAATGTCTGAACTATCTTTTCCTACTAGATCGATGGTGCTCTGCAGTTTTATAATTCACTTTTTTCCCCTGTCTTGAACCATTTCCGAGATAGGAACGCTAACTCCACTGTTTTCCACCAGGTGGTGCTGTAGGCGGTTGAATCACGTAGCATATGTCCACTTTGCTATGCCTACGTTCCACGTTTATGACTATAGTTGCAGGTGTTCAGCAGTTAAAAGAATCGGGACTGACATTTTTGGGCACTCTGTACTTTCTTTTGATCGTAAAGATATTACAATTTATTTCAGACCAAGAACTTTACAATAAAACAAAAAGTATCAAAATCAGATCATCCGTTCAGAAGCTATGAACTAACAAACAGAAACAAGAAAAAAAAAAAAAAAAAAGACATACGCTTTGAATTGAGAAAATCCTCCTTTTTGAAGTCGGTTGATTAGAGCATCTCTTACGAAGTTTAAGCTTACAAACACCAACAACAACACATAGTTCGAATTAAGAACACCCTCCTTTCTGAAGTTGGTTGAAAACGACTTTGCGCTAATCGATATGACCGCTTACAGTAACAGTACTTTGAACCACAGAGTATACGTGTCATCCACTACGCTGCAAAGTGTGCAACGTAGTTCAAGTGTGCACAGTGTAGTAAATTACGAGAAAACTACTGCACGTTTTAAGCGTTCTATTTTTAGCAATAAGGTCTAAAAACTGTCTTTTCGTAGTAAATCGATAATGCTCTACAACATCGTAATTAACTTTTCTCACATCTTGAACGGTTTTTGAGATAGAAGCGCTGATTCCGCTGTTTTTCACCAGATTGCGCTTTATGTTCTTTAGATTGTAAAGATATTACAGTGGGACCTACTTCAGACCAAGATCTTTACAACAAAACAAAAAGTATCAAGTAACCGTATTTTGAACTATATAGCGTATGTCTCACCAGCTACGCTACAACGTGTGAAATGTAGCTTAAGTGTGCATAGTGTAAGAGTAAGAAATTGCGAACAAACAAATGCACGTTTTTAGCATTGCACTTTTAGCATCGATGTATAAACTATCTTTTCTTACTAAATCGATGATGCTCTGCAATTTTATATTTCACTTTTTCCCCCTGTCTTGAACCGTTTCCGAGATAGGAACGCTAACATGAATGTCTAAACTATCTTTTTGTACTAAATCGGTGATACTCTTGAACTTCGTAATTCACTTTTGTTTCTCTAGAACCGTTTTCGAGATAAGAACACTAACTCCGCTATTTTCCACCAGGTGGCGCTGAAAGCGGTTTAACCTTGTACTGCATGGTGACTTTGTAATACTTACATACCATTTTTTATCACTATAAGCTGCAGCCGTTTAGCAGTAAAAAGAGTTGGGACTGATTTTTTTGGGCACCCTGTATTTTCTTTAGATCATAAAGATATTACAATGGGACCTATTTCAGACCAAGACCTTTTCAACAAAACAAAAAGTATCAAAATCGGAGCATCCGTTCAGAAGTTATGAGCTAACAAACATGAAAAAAACATACGGTTTGAATTGAGAACCTTCCTTCTTTTTCTGAAGTCGGTTAAAAATGATTTTTTTGTTTCAATTAAAAAGAAAAAAAAAAAAAAAACCGCTGTATCTCAATGAATATAATTATGTGGTAGCCTCAAAAATATTTACGCAAAAAATTAGAAGAACACTGATGCTGGAGCAAAAATTCATTCCAAGCATTACGTTATACAGGATTATCCAAAACATTTTGATTTTTGTTAATTTTTTTGCTGATCCCTTGTCTTTCTCCAGAAAAAAATCTTTTACCGAAATATATGAGAAACAATATATTCTTTATACTCACAAATTTTCAAGATAACTCCACAGGAATTTTGTAGAAATTAATAATAATAAAAATATTTTATTTAAAAAATCAATTTCTAAATAAAGACAAATATTCACAAAAAATCTTATAAATTGGAAGAAATTACGTTTCAAAAAGACTCTAACGAAAACAGGAATTTTTGAAATTAAACTTTCAACAGCTACATGGATTTCAATTTACGAAATATTTCATTAAAAATAAATCATTTTCATTTGCAAGTAATAAATAATACCACTAGAAGCTTTTATGTACATGCTTCTATGAATACGTTTCCTATTTTAATCGGATATTTAAAATTACTGAAATATAAGAAGTACAATTCGAACTTAAGTACTAGAATACTGCTGAAGTGAAATGCTTGGGAAAAAAATACCCAGTGTGTCACTCACACGATTTTCTCTTACCCTGTATTTTAATACAAAAAAAAATAATAATAATAATAAATTCTTAATTAATGAGGAAGAAAACAAGTCATGTTTATAAACATACTTTTCAAACTGTTAAAAAGACTTTTAAAAATAGTTTATTAGATGCAGACAGTGTGACGGATATGTGTGACGTGGCTGCCATCCCCTTTACCCCCCCCCCCCATTGAATGTATACATACATAAAAATAAAGATATTATTCAATTTAATTTTTTGTTTCCCATCATACTGTAGGTGTAAGGAACTTAGATAATCGTGAAAAGTTTCGACCTCGGTATTTTTTTTTTTTTTTTACTTTTTTACACGTTTTGAGGTGCGAGGGTTTCGAAAATAAAAAAGTGGGTATGGTGTCAGTCTGTAGGATGTCTGTTAGTTTTTTAGTCCGTTAGTGTGTTAGACCATTAGTCCGTTAGTATGTTAGTTTTTTAGTCTGTGTACACGATATCTCACGAACAAATGATCGGAGAGAGGTCGGACCAATTTTAAAATATTATTTGTGACACTGGAAAAAAACCTATTCATTTGTAACATTCTAATTAAAAAAAATTTCAGAAGTTATTCGAAATTTACGTTTTTCTTAACATGTGAGAATAGGGCAAAATTTCACTTAAACGTGCATGAAAAGAAATATTTTTATCGTAAAGATGTAAGAACAGTTTTTAAATATATATTTTCATGCCGGGATGAACATTATTAACTATAAACATGCTACTTTGAAAACCTCAGAAATGATTCGAAATTTACGAATTTCTTAACATATCAAAATAGAGCAAAATTTCGCATAAACGTCGGTTTTGAGGTATATTTTCATCGTAAAAATGTCAGAACACTTTTAAAATATCATCTAGGATACTGGAATGAACGCCCTTGACTATGAAATTTTTAATTTAAAAATTTCGTAAGTTAATTGGAATTTACGATATTTGTTTCAACATCATTGACTACAAATATTCCAATAGGAAAATTTCGTAAGTTATTGGAAATTTAAGATTTTATCAACATAGCAAAATTGGGCGATATTCTATATAAATATGCATTTTGGGGATTATTGCATTGGAATTAGTAGCATGTAACCTATGGTACACGGTTAAAAAAATCAACCTGAAAACGGCATACTGTCAGGGTAACATTTGTGCCATGACAGTGTGCTGTAATGCTAAAAACTTCAATGTGTGGTTTTTAATTTAACATAACTTGTCGTTTCAGCATTTTACAGCAAATGCTGTAATTTAACATTTTTTTTTTTTTGTGTGTAACAACATGTGTTGTTTTTCAATACCATATGTTGTTTAACCATTTACAGCAATTGCTGTCTGTGTTACAGCACTAGCTCTTTATTTACAGCAAATGCTTTATTTTTAACAAGACCTGTATTAAGTAGAAATCCTGGGATTCTACTGTTGAAAGTTCCAAATAATTATCCAGGTCCATAAAGCTGAAAAGATTGCCGTGATAATAAAAGAAGACAATTTGTTCGCTGCATAATGTATTTATTTTAGAAATCAAAAGTTCCTTAACAGTGGCAGTACACATAGACCATAAGTACGAGAATGCAAAAGGTAGAGGTGAGAGAGAGAGCTACGGGAGTCACATGTTAACCTATCAACAGTTGTAGAGCGAATCCTGAAGTTTACTGAGTCGCAATCGAGACCGGACTGCTGAATTACGCCAAGATTATTAAAATATTGCCAAACTTCCCAGCCAAAACTAATCCATTGTTTCTAGATCAAATTAATATAAATATTTTGAATTTTGCAAGTTCGTTATAACAGTTTATGCCAATGCTTGTGCCAAATATTATCGCCAGAAATCCGTTAAAAAAGCGAGACCAAAAGTCTGCAAATTATTGCGCATCCTGTGATTAAACAAAAATAAATTACCCTTTAATGATACTACAACGGAAATTATAGCCTAAATTATTTATAACAAAGTGGACCTGCGCAATTTTAGAAGAATAAAAATGTAATTATGTATACAACGGTTGATAAATGAAAATAATATTTTTTTTATATTTTATTTATTAAATGATTTAGGAGAGATTATAATTTTGAGAGATGTCATTTAAAACGAATATGTTTTTGTTCTCAGAAGATTTATTAATAGCATAAGGGATAAAGTATTATTAGAATTAAGATATCAATTATAGACAAAAGCGAATAAATATAAAAGTAATTTAGAATTTCGTTATCTATTTTTATTAGCTATTAATTTATTGAAAATATAGTAATTAATTATTGCCTTTATCCAAAGCTGTAATTAAAATCATATATGTGAAGGAACGACTTCACAACCTGTTTTTTTTTTTTTTTTTTTTTTTTTTGTTGTTGTTGTTGTTGTTGTTTTTTACGGAATTTTTAATGGTTTCTTATCATTTTCAACTTCTGGACAAATTTTTACATCTGAAAACGCTTGACCTCCTGAAAGTTTATATTTAGAACTTTGAATATAATGGGGGGGGAATCAATTTTTAACCGACTTCAAAAATGAAGGAAGGTTATAGAATTCGACGATATATATATAAATATACATATATTTTTAACTTTCTGACAATGACAACTTTTGAATGAGAGCTCCGATTTTGAATGAGAGCTCCGTTTTCATTTAGGTACCCGTGTTAAATTTGTTGTCATGCAACAATTTAAAATTGGTCTGTCTGTCTAAATATTTTTTTGGGCTATAAATCCTGTACAAATTGATCAATTGTCACAAAATTTGGATATGTTTTGTAAGTCAATAAGCTTAGTTTGTACACCAAAAATTGTTATCGCATGTTACAAACATTTTACAGGGTCACATCAAAATCTCGTACATTTGTTTGGGCAGTAAATCTCGTGAAAATTGATCAATTGTAATGAAGTTTCGATATGTTTTGGAAGTAAATAACCTTAGTTTGAACATTAAAAATTGTGATTGTATGTCAGACATTTTTAAAGGGTCATATCAAAATCTTGAATATGTATTTGGCAATAAATCATGTAAAATTTGATCAATTGTCACGAAATTTGGATATTTTGAAATAACCGTAGTTCGTACATCAAAAATTGTGATCGTGTGTCAGATACTTTTTACAGTGCACATCAAATTCTTGAATGTATTGTTGGGCTTTAATTTCATAAAACCACGCGATTACGGAATTTTGATATAATTTGATATTTTATAAATGCTAGTTCGTGTACCAAGAATTATTATTATAAATTATGCCATTTTTTACAGTGATGCATCAAAAATTGGAATGTATTGTTAGGTTCTCACTTATGTAAAAATAAACCGATTACCAAGATATTTTATGAGTAATTTATTCTAATTTAATAAAAACATTTTAAGAGAATTATATTCATGTTCAATTTAGTTTACTTTATATACGTTTATTTCTGTTGTTACTAAACAATTTGTCTAAACATTTAAGCAAAAGATTTCTCGCTACTTCTATCAAAGAGCCCTTCAATAAAAACAATAATACTGCAAATATCTATATTATTTTTCAGTGGCGAAGCTAACATGCTTTTAATGGGTACGCTTAAAATTTTCTGCATAATTTATTCCCGTAAATTTTGAGCAGTAACTCTAAATGTAAATTTTTCGTTTTAACAACCTAGCTTTCATTCGCTTCTATTTATTCTGATTTCTGCATTTATTCCTTCGACAGTATATTGACTCCCTTTTAAGTAGCGATTGTAGCAAGATAACTGAAACTTTTTTTTTTTTTTCTTTTTAATGCAAGAAATACGAGGCATGTTTTTTAAGTAAGTACCGTTTTCCGATTCCGCCGCCGCAGCGCTACGGTCGGCGTTCCGCGCATGCGCGCTGGTTACCTACATCTCTTGTCTACGCACTGACGCCATTACAGTCTGATTCTTCATTGTATACGTTGTTTACTGAGTGTTTAAGATGCCTCCGACAATCGTGAGTCCCGCCGATTGTGAAGTACGGGCTGTTATACGATTTCTTAGTGCTAAAGGCGTAAAACCGATCGATATTCATCGTGAGATCTGTGAAGTTTACGTACAAAACATTATGAGTGATGGAATGGTAAGGAAATGGGTGAGAGCATTTAAAGATGGCCGCACAAATGTGCATGATGAAGAACGGAGTGGGCGTCCTTCGGTCGTTAATGAAGATTTGGTGCAGAAAGTGGAAGAAAAGGTGAGAGAAAACAGACGCTTTACAATTTCATCAATGTGCGACTGGTTTCCTCAATATTTTCGTAGTGTTTTCTATCGCATTGTGACCGAGAACTTGAATTACCGGAAATTGTGTTCACGTTGGGTTCCAAAAATGTTGACGGATTTGCACAAAACCCAACGTTTAGGCAGTACATTGACTTTCCTTGAGCGGTACCACAATGAAGGTGAAGATTTTTTAGACCAAATTGTTACTGGTGACGAAACATGGGTGGCCTACGTCACACCAGAATCAAAAGAACAATCCATGGAATGGCGACATTCATCATCACCCAAAAGAGTGAAGTTTAAGCAAACAATTTCTGCCCGGAAAATCATGTGCACAGTTTTTTGGGACAAAAAAGGAGTATTGCTAGTGGAGTTTCTGCCTCGTAATGAGACAATCAATGCAGCGTCTTATTGTGAGACATTGAACAATCTGCGTCGTGCAATCCAGCACAAAAGACGTGGCAAGTTGAGTAAGGGTATCGTTTTGCTGCATGACAATGCCCGTCCACATGTGGCTAATCGGACCAAAGATCTCATCAAATCTTTTAAATGGGATACTATAGATCATCCTCCATACAGCCCTGATCTGGCGCCCAGCGACTACCATTTGTTTCTGCACTTGAAGAAACACCTGGGTGGTCAGAGTCTTCAAGACGATAACGAAGTCAAAACAGTTGTGATACAGTGGTTAACAAGTCAGGCGGCAGAATTTTATGAGGAGGGTATTCAAAAACTGGTGCCACGTTATGACAAGTGCCACAATATTCACGGAAATTTTGTAGAAAAGTAGATTAAGGTACAGGCTTTCATGTAAAAATAAAATTATTGCGATATCTTTGCACGTCTTTTTTTAATTCCAAAACGGTATTTACTTAAAAAACACGCCTCGTACAATATATATTTCACGAGTAATTCTTAAAATTACTTTTACTGCGTTTATGAATTTTCCATACATGCTTTTTTAAATCTCAACTAAGAAAAAAAAAAGTAGGTTGCTTAGTACGCATATTTCTATCACCGTTAGTATTCAAAACTTAGGTTTATTTTTCTTTGGTAAGAAATAACTACAATCTCGTATTATTATTGGTTTATGTTGTTTCAGAAATTTATTTTTCAAACTCAAATATTCAAACAATTTTGAGATTACTAAACGTACTTCCGATCTGAACAATAACAGTTAACGATTTCTTAAATACAAAAACTGAAACTGTTGTTTATGGGCACTAATAGCTCTCTTTCTTTTTTCTTCATAAAAAAAAGGAAAAAAAAAATAATAATATTAAAACAGAATAGTCTATTTTTTTTTTCTTATACCCTTACTGAGTAATGTAACATCTTACCCCTTAAATATGATTATGCAAAAATGAAGATCTTTATAACGCGTATCTTGAGACCTGAAACTTTTTATTATAGGGAATTTTTCTGTACATGTAGAACATCTCACAGATCACAAATTTTACCTTGTAAATATGGCGAGAACAAATTCTTAAATTGTTTAAAGCTTCAAAACTGTTCTTTGATAGAGAGCGTTAGTCAATAAGGCAGGGTTGATTCTGTTAAAAAAATTTAGAAAATTTGAGATAGTCTGTTCAAAAAAATTTAAAAAACATGTATCAATTTTTTAAAATTCAAACATAAAATACACATATTATAAGTGTTTTCCATATATGCTTTGTAAATCTCAACTAATAAAAAAAAAGTAGGTTGCTTAGTACGAGTATTTCTATCACCGTTAGTATTCAAAACTTAGGTTTATTTTTCGTTGCTTAGAAATACTTAAAATTTCGTATTATTATTGGTTTAAGTTGTCCCCCCCCCCCCTCCTCCGAAGAAAAAGATTCTACGAATATGTTGATAAACTCTTGTGTCATTATGTTCAAAATTCTCTTTGAAGAAGCAAATCTTATGTAAAACTTATGATTCTGTACGAATTAAAATTTTCTGAACATTACAACAATTTTTCTGAAAGAGCTTGGAAAGTCAATTTAAAACAAAAACAGGGCATAAAAATATACACATTTATAAGATTTATATCATTATATACGTGAAATACATATACATATAAACATGCACATAATACTTTATATACATAAAACACATATAATATATGTATTTTATGTTTGAATTTTTAAAAATTGAAACATGTTTATTTTAAATTTTTTCTGAACAGACTATCTCAAATTTTCTAAATTTTCTGAACAGAATCACCCCTGCATTATTGACTAACGCACTCTATGAAAGAACAGTTTTGAAGCTTTAAAGAATTTAAGAATTTGTTCTCACCATATTTACAAGGTAAAATTTGTGATCTGTGAGATGTCCTACATGTACAGCAAAATTCCCTTTAATAAAAATTTTCAGTTCTCAAGATGCGCGTTATAAAGATCTTCTACTGCATAATCATATTTAAGTGGTAAGATGTTATATTACTCAGTAAGGGTATAAGAAAAATAAAAAAAAAAACTATATTTAAAGGGGACTAATGTGAAAGTTGTACTTGACGGGACTAAAGTGAAAGTTGTACCTCAAGGGACTAATGTGAAGGTTGTTCCTCACGGGACTAATGCGCAAGTTGCACCGAACGAACAAACTATTTCTTTCAACGAAAATGCCTACTAACCCTGGACGATAGGTCTAATATATCGTATTTATCGATAACACAATACATATTTCGCTTCCTTCTTCGACTCGTTTTAATACGCATTTTTTATATGCATGAGCAGCCCCCGAAAAACAAAAACATTAAATCATTAAATTCATTTTTTTACTTATTTTTATTTCGTATTATTTCACGCGCACTTTTTATTTCCTAATTCAAAATTATTAAAAAAAACTTTTTCGATATCGCTTGTAACGGTACTTATTATTATTAATTTTCTTTTCTTTTTCTTTCAATAATAATAATAATAATAATAATAAAAAGATTTTGATGAAATTCTGGCAAAAGCAGAATTTAGTTTAGGACGGAGGACTATTAGTTTTTTTTTTTTTTTTTTTTTTTTTTTCCAAATTATAACATCGCTTTCAAATTATTCAATTACATTTTCGATAAATTTTAGATTTTGACAAATGTCCAACTATCGAAATCGACAACGCAAAAATCCCAGATTGAGACTAATAGGCTCTCAGTCCTAAAAATAGACTTTTCTGTTTTAATGTTATTATTATTATTTTTTTCTTTTCCTTTTTTTTTTTATGAAGAAAAATGAAAGAGAGCTATTAGTGCACGTAAACAACAGTTTCAGATTTTGTATTTATGAAATCGTTAACTGTTATTGTTCAGATCGGAAATACGTCATCTCAAATAGTCATCTCAAAATTGTTTGAATATTTGAGTTTGAAAAATAAAGTTCTGAAACAACATAAACCAATAATAATACAAGATTTTAATTATTTCTTAGCAAAGAAAAATAAACCTAAGTTTTGAATGCTAACGGTGAACTTTTTTTTTTTCTTAGTTGAGATTTAAAAAAGCATGTATGGAAAATTCATAAACGTAGTAAAAGTAATTTTAAGAATTACTCGTGAAAATATATTGTATTTCTTGCATTAAAAAAAAAAAAAAAAAAAAAAAAAAAAGTTTCAGTTATCTTGCTACGACTGCTACTTAAAAGGGAGTCAATATACTGCCGAAGGAATAAGTGCGGAAAACAGAATAATTAGTTGCGAATGAAATATAGGTTGTTAAAACGAAACATTTACATTTAGAGTTACTGCTCAAAATGTATGGGAATTAATTATGCAGAAAATTGTAAGCCTACTCATTAAAAGCATGTTAGCTTCGCCACTAAAAAATAATATAGATATCTGCAGTATTACTGTTATTATTGAAGGGTTCTCTGAGACAAGTAGCGTGGAAGCTTTCTCTTAAATGGTTAGACAAATTGTTTAGTAACAACAGAACTAAACGAAGATAAAATAACAAAATTGTACATGAATATGTTTATCTTATTTTTTTTTATTATTATTATTAAAATAGAATAAATTACTCACCTTTCGAACATTGAGATTTTAATGGCGTCCAGTAGAATTATCCTCGGTCGAGTTCCAGGTCCTAAGACACAAAGTGATGTAATCGGAAGCGCCGCTTAGCGGATTCTTTGACCTACAGCGTCTAGAATAAACAGTCTGGAAAACGGCGAATAAAATTGCACTAAAAAAATTAAGCCTGTCACCAGATGTCATTGTAATCGAAGCTAGTGTCACGACAACAAAACCGAGACTCCCTATTGGTTAATTATATGCTTAGAGCACGTGATTAAACTGACGAAACTGGGAAAAGCCAATCAGGTCTTTGATTTAAGCAATAGCTTCGATCACTGCGACATCTGGGTAAGCTTAATTTTTGTAGCATCTTTTTTACATTACGGTTATAGGCGATTGCCACACTGTTTATTCTAGACGCTGTTCTGGAGCTGCACACACACTGTGAAATTTTTCGATTTACAGCCTGTAGAAGTTTTCCCATTTACAATGTTCTGTGTTGTGGGTTTTGAAAAGATTAAAATAAATTTGAAAAATTACAACAGTAGGTGTTGTTTGAGTCCAAACTGCGCAGTCTGTCTTCCCTAAATTGCAATTTGTGCAATTGTTTTACAATTTTAGTGCAGTATTTTTACATTATTTTTTAACCGTGTAGTAGACCATCTATGGCAACTAGTTTTCTTTCAAATTATTCAGATAAATTTTTATCCAATCAGCTTCTAAAACCTCACAGATTTTAGTCAAAAGTCTCATGTGGAAACACCATAATGTTAAGAATTTCCATTTATTTACAACAGGATTTGAGAAAGTTATCCTAACCTTGGTAGAATTAAGTAAAGCACATCCATTAATTAGATTTAATATAGTACAATGTATTCACTTAGACTCAAGTAGCCAAGTATATTGTCTATAAATTTTTTTCACACCACATACTATATTTAAATTTAACACAGTCTACAAAACACATGACACAACTTGAAATTTAATTTCAGCAAGTTTAAAGTGTAGAAGTCATATTTAATATTTTGTTTGTGTATACACGTAAAGGAATGATAAATGATACTCTTACCGTATACTACAATAAATATGTTTTTATGTATATAAAAATATGTGTTCAATTCAGTTTTTTTACTGCTGTCTTAAGATGTAAAACTGTACCTGTCGGAAATTTCGACCATAGGCTTCATTCAGTTGAATTACCGTCTGTTTTACAGTATACGAACCATTTGCTTAATCACAAAATGCTTTTTTAGGATTTTCTGCTACTTATTAAATTTGAAATATGCTTATAACATGCACACGTACAAAAATTCGTAACTATACATGATTTTCGGAATTAGAGGTCCCTGAAACGTATGAATAAATCAAAAACTCAGTTTTGTACATTTGAATTAAAAAAAAAAAAAATACTTTTTTTACCATAACATGGGTAAGGGTAAAACTATATGTAAATAAACCGGATTTCCTTTTTATAAGAATTACCACTATGAGTTCTCGTTGCACTTAAATTTAAGTGATGAAGTAAATATATTTTTTATTTTTGAAATATTTCTTTAAATAAGAAAATTAGTTCATATGACAGCTGTTTATGAATACTTTCTGAATTTCATATCCGATTACCATTGCAATGTACAAATAAATCAAAATCTCAGTTTTGAACATTTGATTCCAAAACAATATTTTTTTACCACAACATGGGTAAAGGAAAAACTATATTTAAATGGTTTATTTAAATATATATTTGACTTCTTTTTTATAAGAATTAGCAACACCAGTCCTCGTTGTACCTAAATTTAAGTTATGAGGTAAATATATTTTTAATTTTTGAAATATTTTTTTTCACTGGTCACTATTTTTACATGAATAACTATAGTTAATGAATCGTCAAGATTGCATTAATTTTTATCATGCGAAAAAAAAAATGGCTGGAAAAAATATCGCACCGGCTCCCCACTGCCTTCAGCAGTGTATGCCATATTTCGCTGCGCGCGCGCATTTATATTCGATACTCTTAATGAATCACTATATTATCGTAAGGGAAGATATATAAATATAAAATACAAAAAGAAAAAAAATGAAAATCATCTCCCATCGGGGGAATAATCTGTCCGGGCTCCCACTGCCTGTGGCAGCGTATACAGGTGCGCACGGCGTGCATATTCCTTCATCTACCGTTCCCACCCCTCCTAACTATTTTAGACTTTAAAAAATACTCGCAGTCGTTCTCTCGGGCTTTTAAACCTAATAATACTAATTTCCATCATTCTATCTGAATTTCTTCAATTTTATCTCTGCGCACGCCCCCCTTTCCGCCCCTCGTTATAATTCTTTACTTTTGAAAATATCCGCAACTGATTTATCGGGCCTCAATACCTAACAACACTAAATTTAAGCTCTCTAACTCTTATTTATATATTTTTGCCCTTTCACACCCTTCCCGTCTATTCTAATAATTTTACAAATTCGAAAATATTCGAGATCAATTTCTAGGTATCAAAAACCTCCATGTACCAATTTTGAGCGACCTAACTCTGCATTAATTTTTTGTCCCTCCGCCCCCCCCCCTTTCCCACCCTTCCTAATAACTTTACAAATTCGAAAATATCCGCAATCGATTTGTAAGTATCAAAAACTTCCATGTACCAATTTTGAGCGACCTAACTCTACATTAATTTTTTTCCCTCCGCCCCACCCCTTTCCCACCCTTCCTAATAACTTTTCAAATTCGAAAATATCCGCAATCGATTTGTAGGTATAAAAAACCTCTATGTTCTAATTTTGAACGGTCTAACTCTATTATTTTTTGCACCTCCGCCCCCATTTCTCCCCCTCCTAATAACTTTACACTTTTGAAAATATCCTCATTCGACTTGCAGGCCTTTAAAACCTATCTGTACCAATTTTGAACGATCTAACTGTATTTCTATTTTTTTTTTTTTTTTTTTTTTTGTCCCATAGCCCCCTTTTTTCGCCCCACCTAGGACGAATTTCTAAAATTAAAGAAATTAGTTTTTATGTATTTGTGAGAGCTATATTTTAGAGCAAAAATCTCACATATATCTTTTTTTTTTTCTGCTTGCGATATAAAGGATTATTTCAAATCACGTTTTGCCCCCTCTCTCCCCTCTTGGGGGCTGAATTTCTAAAATTCAAGAAATTGATTTTTAGGTATTAGCTATATATTAGAGCAAAAATTTCACGTATATCTGTTTTTTTTTTTGTTTGTTTGTTTGTTTGAGATATATAGGAGCATGTGAAACCACGTTTTGCGCATGTGAAATCACGTTTTGCCCCCTTTCCCCCCTTGGGGACCGAATTTCTAAAATTCCAGAAATTGATTTTTAGATATGTGTGTTAGCTATATTTTAGAACAAAAATTCTATGGATATCTGTTTTTTTCTTTAAGATGTGGAGGTTTTTGTGAAAGCACATTTCCCCCCCTACTCCCCCTTGGGGGGCGAATTTCGCAAAATCGCTTCTTAGGGGTTGCTTACACTATATGTTCTATACTCTGACCCAGTTTCGAGTCAGCGGCTCCAGTAGATTTTGCTGTGCGTTGATGAGTCAGTGAGTGAGTGAGTGAGTGAGTGGAAGTATACTTTTATATGTATAGATGACAGCTGCTTATGAATACTTTCTGAATTTCATATCCGATTACTATTGAATTAGACATTTTTATTGAAGTTCTTCATCAAACCATTTTGTTTTATAATGTATAATTTTGTTTAAAAGAACCATGTAATGGTTCAGTTTTAATTCAATTTTAATTCAATTTGTATATTAAAATATTACGTATAAAATTTCTATAGATAAACAAATACGCAAGCAACAATAACCCTCATATATATATATATATATATACATATATATATAAATGAATTGCTGTTCGTTAGTCTCACTAAAACTCGAGAACGGCTGAACGGATTTCGATCATTCTTTTTTTGTTTTTTTCCTTATAGGTCAGGGATGGTTTAGGAAAAAAAAAAATTCGAATAGTTTTCTTTTTATTAATTAAAATATGAAAATAATAACCTCCTAATACCTTATAAATAGCCATTAAAATATTAGCTATAATTTAATTGTTGCCAAAAAAAATTTACGAGTTCATTTTCTTTCGACATAAAAATAAATAAACGTGATTAAATAAATAATTTAATTAAACGTGAGCTTTAAAAAATTGTAAAAAATTAAATTATGTATCTCACAAAAATTGACGTCACTATCGGTTTAAAGATTTCATACGCATTGATAAAGTGCTAATGTAGTTAGTTCTATGATTCAACAGAAAATTTAAAAACACAGTTTATGAAAAGTTTTTTTTCTTATAATCTATATATATATATATATATAAATGAATGTTTGTCTGTATGTCCATTATAAAATTGTAAACGGCTTGGCCGATTTCGATCATTCTTTTTTTGTTTTTTTCCTTATAGGTCAGGGATGGTTTAGGAAAGAAAAAAATTGAAAAAATTCGGCCCCCAAGGGGGGGGGAGGGGGCAAAACGTGAATTCAAAATATCCTTCATAGCTCAAACAAAGAAACAGATATCCGCAAAATTTTTGCTTTAAAATATAGCTAATATAAATGTCTAAAAACCAATTCCTGGAATTTTCGAAATTTGATCCCCAAGGGGGGGGGGGGGGGCAAAAACAATTAGAAATACAGTTAGGCCTTTCAAAATTGGTACAGATAGGTTTCAATAGCCTGCAAGTCGAATGGGGATATTTTCGAAAGTGTAAAGTTATTAGGAGGGGAGAGGGGGGGGCAAAAATATAAAAATAGAGTTAGATCGTTCAAATTTGGTATATAGTGGTTTTCGATACTTACAAATCGATTGCGGATATTTTCGAATTTGTAAAATTATTAGGAGGGGCGGGAAGGGGGGGGGCTATGGGCAAAAACAAATAGAAATACAGTTAGGGCATTCAAAATTGGTACAGATAGGTTTTAAAGGCCTGCAAGTCGAATGGGGATATTTTTGAAAGTGTAAAGTTATTAGGAGTGGTGAGAAGGGGGGATGGGATGGGGGGGCAAAAAAATAAAAATAGAGTTAGATCGTTCAAAATTGGTACAGAAATGGTTTTCGATACTTAAAATCGAATGCGGATATTTTTGAATTTGTAAAATTATTAGGAGGGGCGGTAAGGGGGGGCTATGGGCAAAAACAAATAGAAATGCAGTTAGGCCGTTCAAAATTGGTACAGATTGGTTTTAGATGCCTGCAAGTCGAATGGGGATATTTTCGAAAGTGTAACGTTATTAGGACGGAAGGAAGGGGGGCGGAGGGGCAAACAAAATAAAATAGAGTTAGATCATTCAAAATTGGTACATAGAGGTTTTCGATACTTACAAATCGATTGCGGATATTTTCGAATTTTTAAAATTATTGGAAAGGGGGAGAGTGGTGGGGCAAAAAAATAAAAATAGAGATAGATCGTTCAAAACTGGTGCATAGAGGTTTTTGATATTTACAAATCGATTGCGGATATTTTTGAATTTGTAAAATTATTAGGATAGACGGGAGGGGGGGTCGAAGGGGGAAATAAGAGTTAGAGCATTTTGGGAATTTTTTCGGAAGGCAGTGAGAACCCGGTGCGACATTTTTCCTAATCAGATTTTGTTTCGCTTTTTTTTTTTTTTTTTTTTTTTTTTTTTCACGTGATAAAAATTAATGCAATTTTGAGAATTCAGTAATTATAGTGATTCATTTAAAAATAGTGACCAGCGAAGCGGGCAAAGCCTGCTAGTATATATATATATATATATATATATGAATTTAATTATAAATAAATAAATAAATAAATAAATATAAAATACTGTTACAGATATTTTTAGTGCTTCTTAAGGCATTTATTCTGTTTTGATATGAGAGTAAGGCAGTCATCGGAAAATCGATTCTGATGGATGCAGTTACATTATGGTAATAATGCTGAATTAATGCTAAAAGAAAAGCGAGAGAGATATTAGCGTGCAGAAAGAAAAAAAAAAAACTAAGTTTTCATAAGCTTTACAACTTTTTTTTTTTTTTTTTTTTTAATTGAAGCGTGTTTTTCTATTGCCTAGTTTATGCTTATTTATTTTATCTTGTTATTTTACAAAATACATTGGATGAATACGCCAGTAGTAGGTGGTACGAGTATAAAAAGTAATTAATTTTTAAGAGCATACTTATTTATCATATTTGGTATTGTTATTAACTTATTTAAACAAAATAAAAAATAAAGTGGATTAAAAAAAAAGTGTCCAATGTACTACAGATCATAATAAGAAAAAAAGCCAAATTTTAATTTGAAGTTTTGAAGTTCTGACTTTTAATTTTTCTTACTCATACAGATGGTATAGAAAGCATTGCCTCTGAGTAAAATTTTTTTATTGAGTTTTTGTCATATTTACACATTTTGAGGTCTCCTGAATTCTAAAATTGTAATTTGAGTAATTGGCCTGTATGTGTGTCTGTGTGTCTCTTTGTCTATGTGTGTTATCTGCATAGCACAAGGACAAATAATAGAAGTTAATCCAAAATCAGTACTCTAAATTCGTATGATATAGTGATAGTACACTAGATTTTCCCTTAAGATCAAACAAATGGTTTGTCAGAGACATCCTAGAAAATTCAAATAAATTAAATCTATGGAGAAAATCTGGTAAATACAGGGTAACATCTATAAACTGCCTTGAACAAAATTGAATGAAATGGACCCTTAAACAAAATGGAATAAACTTATTTTTTATGTGCATAAAAAGCATGTTTTGTTCAGTTTGTGAATGGGAAATCATTCATCATTAGTTTACACGGCTACCCAAAGTATTTGGATATATTGGGGCTATACTCGGAAATTACTTAATGTGTTTTTATTTGTGTTAGTTGTTTTTCATATAAATATTATTTAAATATACTATTTGTGACGTGATTGCAGTTTATAGACAATATAGGTGGCTACCTAAAATTTAGTTACACGTTCTTTTTCATCGAATGTAATTGATAGAGCCCTTTGCTGCATTTACTATGTCGTCGAACACTGCTCAGGGAGGGTTTTTTTTTTTTTTTTTTTTTTTTTAATTCCCATACTGTAAACAAAATATTTTTTGAAGTTCTATTAAAAATTCTAGTTTTTTGTGTAAAATCATGATTTGAGGTGCACTGAATACGAAAATCCAATTTCTAGTATGTATAGATCTGTATGTATATTTGATATCAGCATAATTTAAAAAGAAACAGTAACTGCAGGAAATTCAAATTTGATATTTTTATATTCGTATTAGGTAAGACTCTCCAAACAATTGATGAAGATTGCACAATTTAAAAGTAAATTGATAACAGTCTTGGTGTATATATATATATATATATATAATTAAATGTAGCCACTATAACTTAATGGGGTTTGGAAGGTTGTGGTAGCCACCTTGACATAAAATTATATGCCAAATAAAATTTTTCCTAAACTTGAAAATATTCATTTATATTTATAATTCTATATATTTGAAGTAACTCTATATGGCAATTTTATCCAACATACAAAAAAAAAAAAAAATAATAATAATAATAATAATAATATTAATATGATACTATACTATATACCAAAAATGAAAAAGAACCATATTGATATCTATATAATTTTAAAATGGAAAGAGAAGTGTTAAAGCTAATAAATACAGAACACAACTGACTTACATCATAAATATTAACAAACATGTTCATTAAAAGGGTAATTTAAAATGTAAACTAGAATGTCAAAGTATATAATCAATTAAATAGTTTTATAGCTATCGTTTAACGCGGTTCTTTATCTCCGCCCTTTTCCCAGGTCACTTTTAGGGATGAGAAAAATCTGTCTTTTATTACTGTCACTATTATTATACAATAATCTACCTCCTACTTAAACACGATACAATAGAATAAAAACACCATAAAGATTTCCGCGTTAAATTAATGGTTTCATAAAAAGCGAAAATATTTGAGCCTTGAAAGTGACTCTTAAAATGGGTGAGGATTACGAACTCTGTTTAACATAAATTAAAATCTGAAAAATAGTCTCTAAATGTCTTTGTAAAATAAACAAAAAACAATCAATTTGTCTATATAAGTCATTAAGTTCTCGCAAATGATCTAGTAATATAAAGAGATAATAAAATGCTTTGTTTATGTTTTATTGCGTGGTAACAGACCATTATTTTAATTAAAATATTTTTCATCATTATTTTCAAATAGATTTTGATTTTGTTTTTTTTACTGACATATAACTTTTGCTTCCTTACATGATAAGACTGTTCCAGAAAACGCATAATATTTTTAAATAGAAAATTTATGCATCTTATTTAGGTGTATTTATCTGAAAATTAGTTTTATACACATAACATCAGCCTAAAAACTTATAAAATAAGTAATATACCTAACAAGGATAATTGGCTGTTTTGGAAAAAATAGCCCCAGTTGTAATTAATTTGATAATAGTGTATAGGTAGATAGGATAATTAAATGACATAATAGACTAACTATATTGTGATATATAGATACATGCTTGTTTAATAATGCTGTTGCTTATTAAATGCTTGTTCAGGCATGCATCTGAGTACAGGGTTCAGATATATGCATGAACAGTCATTTTGAGAAGCACTATTGTAAATAAATAAATATTGCTTTTTTACTTTTTTGAATATTAGTTAAAAAATGTAGTTTGTCTTAGCACAAATTCCACACTACTCATAAAATAATGGTAAAATAAAGCCTTTCCATTTAATCTAATTTGTACACACAGGGGAATGGTAAAGTTATGCATAATATTTAAAATATAAATTGCTGATAAAAAAGTCAGTAAATAGTTTTATTTTTCTTTTGAGAGGATTTGAGCAAAAATATTGCATATAATGTCCAGGCACAATGTAATGGGAAAAATATAAAAGAATTATATTCATTATTTTGTTATTAAACACAATGTTTTGAAAAACCAAATAATTTAAGTCACATTTTTAAAAGTACAAATTTATCAAAAAAATCACGATTAATAAAACTCATACTCATTTCTTACTGGACTAAAGAACACACTTTATTACAATAACTGTTTAAAACAATACATTTATTTTTCATTCTTTTATAATATATTTTCATTTTTTATTAGAAAACACATAAAAAAAAAAAAATGTATAAAACTGCATAAAATGTCATTTGCACAGTTATTTGCATTTCTTTACATACAAGAACATGAGCAAATTTCCATAACATCTTCCACTTATTATTTTACTTCATTCAAGAACCTCATTTTAATAATAAGTATTTAATTTAAAACACAAAATCATTATGTTTTTCATCCTGTTTTATGGTAATGATTTTCAAATGCAAATGAAATTAGGTTTTCTTTTCAAAATATAATTTATTATATATACGAAATTAAATTTTATATATATTTTTTAGCTATACATAAAATTTCAAAAGATATTGTGGAGGAATTTGAAAACGCATGAAAAATACATTTCAAGTTAAAGTATCTACTTTCTTAATGAAGAATTGTGATTCTGGATATTTTTTTTAATTTAAGTAGTATTCATGTAGAAAATTAAAACTTTGTCCATTAATAAAATTAGGTTAGATGTAGTTTTTACCTGCGAATGCAATTTTATGAATTTTTTACTTCCACTAGTCGATTACAGTAGGTAATGGACGATCTAAAGATTTTTATATCGAATTTTAGCTCTATTTGTATATTATAAGGTCTCCTTATCCTGCTTAGTATTTCGAAAATTGCCAGTGTGTATATGTGCATGCATGTTCGAAATTTCGCATCTATGATATATCCAAAAAAAAAAAAAAAAAAAAAAAAAAAAAAAGATTAACAAAACTTTATGTATGAAATAGGTCGTGCAAATACGTTTTCCAGTAATTGGTTAAAATTGGAAAACGTGAAACGAAACATGGAAATCTGTAAGTGGGACAGTTTTTAAATTAAGTCCGTATCTCAAAAATGTCTCTAATAATTATCTTAAAATTTTCTATGTAAACCCTCTTTTATATGTCCTTTTTTATGAATCAATTATTTTTTTCTGTAAAAATCATTGAGATCCAGATTTGATGTTCCATTTTAGGTCTCGAAAATGAGTTACTTATACGATTTTTTTTACATCTTGGAAAAAACTGGAAAATAAGAAGTAGGACAGCATTTTAATTTAAGTCCGTATCTAAAGAATGACTCGAATGATTATCTTCAAATTTGCTATGAAAATCCTTTTGTAGATGTCCATTCTTATGTATAAGTTCGTTACTAACGGAAAGTTCAGAAGGATCCAGATTTGGCAGTCAATTTTAGGTCTTGAAAGTGAGTATCTCATAAAATTTTTCATCAAATGCGTCTTACTAATTCCCTTTTTCCGTATATATTTGTTGATTCATATACAGATATGTTCAAATATTTTGGTGAAATTTCAACAGTGGGACAGAAAATCAGTGTATCTAAAACAGCTTTAAACATATTCTTCAAATCTTATGTATAAACTTGTTTCTTTTAGGTTTTCTTTTGTATGTTTGGAAAACTCGTTCCAGATTAAGTAGGTCAGTTTCAGGCCTCGGGGTTTTGAAAAATGCCTATATGCCGATTTTTTTTTTTTTTTTACTCGCTATATAAACTCATTACTCGATGTCTTTACGGCGTATTATTTGTTGAATACAACAACAACAACAAAAAAAAGTAGTCATTAAGATAAATTTATGTCTCCTCGACACACACTCTACAACAAGGGTCTATAACATGTGTAACGGTATGTAATGGTAATCGTGTGACTTTTACACAAAAGTTTTTTTTTTTTTTCATCTCATATCATAAAAAAAAAAAAAAAAAAATCTCAAGGGGGGAAAAAAAGAATGAAATCATTCGAAGCCTAAACTAAAATATGGACTTCGCCTTCGGTAGCGGTTTTCCTGCTTGTAACATGGTGAATCTGGTTGTCCATTACCTTTGGCAGTGCTTTACCGCTTTTTTCTCCATATTTCACTCGGGAAAGGTTAAAACAATTAACCAATACCAATACACCAAAATTTGCCTGCCTACTTTGAGGTAATTTGAAACAGATTTAAGTTTGAAAACGTGTTTTGGGCTACGCCTACTCTGAGGATGGGGTGAAGCGGGGTAGAACTTTGCAAGATCTCTTTTTACTATTCGTCGGATACCTTTAAGAAAACTACATATTAAAACCGCCTTTCTAAGATAATTTGGAGTACAGTCACGCATTGAAACATGCTTTTTGCCCCCCCCCCTCCCCGGCCAAATCCGTCAGGGACGGTGTAGGAAGGAATTTGACGAAATCCCTTTGTAGTGGGTACGCATAACCAATCGGCGCTACAAAAAATGTCTTTCATGAGATAATTTAGAGCAGATATACTCTTAAGAACGTGTTTTTGCCCCCTACCCGAGCCTTTAAAGGGAGAACCCCAAAGGAAAGGAAAAGGGGAAATGTCACAAGTCCCAACGCAATGGATGTTAGATACAGATAAACTGCCTACACACAAAAGTGACGGTACATTTCATAGATTTGACAGGATGAATTTCGCGTTAAAAGAAGTGTGTATGGGGGGTGGGTCTCTATTTGCCATGTCTTAACTCCCCACAAAAATCGAAAATCGTAAAAAAACCTAAGTGGGTTTTTGAAAATATCCTCAAGAAAATGCATGGCCGTATTCAATATCTTTGTAAAATTATAGTGGTTCTCACGCCCGCAGCATGACGAATCAGGGAACCCACTAGCTTCAGCAGTGATTTTCGGCTTTTTATTCTCACTTTTTCACAAATAAATTTAGAAATTTAACGAAATTCTATGAAAGTACATATTGCGTATAATTTATCAACACCCACAGATCAAAATTCCTAGTTAAGGTTGAAAGCGTATTTTTTGTCCCGTCCGCCACAAGGTTAGGTGGTAGTGTGTAGTTTCGAAAAATCATTTTACAATGCATGTTGGGCACAGATAACCAACCGACATAAAAAAAAAAAAAAAAAAAAAAACGCCTTCATAAGATAATTTCGAGCAGCATTACGCTTGAAAACGTGTTTTACCCCGCGACAATAACGGGAGGGAGGGGGAGTGTAATTTTGCAAAATGTCTGTATACAACTTGTGGGATACGTATAAATAAAGCACACTTTACAAATGAGCACAATTACGCAAGGGAACTTTTTTTGTACCAAGGAATGTGTAGGGAGAAATTTTGCAAAATCCCTTTGAAGCGTATTTTGGGTACGTATAACCAATCGATACAACAAAAAATTGCTTTCTTGATATAATTTGGAGCAGAGTTACACTTAAAAAGATATTTTTGCCTACTTTTCCCTCGCCCTCTTCAAGGGGGACGAGAGTAGTCAATATCTTTACCAGCACACTGCGCTGTAATCTACTACAGGAAATTTTTACATTGTGCTAAAAAGGGGTTCTCGAAAAGGGGTTCCCTCGTAACTCCCTTTCCTTGAGTACGTTTATAACATATTTGAGCCATTTTTCGTAGAAATCTAATAGAAAATCCCATCCCCCTTAATTCTTAAAATTTGAAAATTCTAAAATCGCAGATTTTTTTTTTTTTTTTTTTGTACTCAAGTCTAGTCTCCCCATGTGGTATTTCTTCATCGTAAAGTAAATTGGAGACGATATAGGGTAGGTGCTCCAGTGATTGGCATCTATTCCGAAATAATTAATAAATAAGAAAAATAATAAAATCATATATTTTACATATGAGAATTTTAACATTTTATGTCAAACACTGGAGCATAGAGTGCTAATAACTGGTAAAATAAATAACTAGCAGTGTCAAACACTGGAACATAGGGGGCCAATTACTGATAAAATGAAAATCTGGCAGTGTCAATTACTGGAACATTGAGTGGGTGTCAAATAAAAATTCATGAGATAAAAAATAATTAACAAATGTATATATTTTAACAAATAAGTAGTTCTGGACTAACTTAACCCTTTCATGGTCATGAACGTGTATACACGGTCAGGGTTTTTTACTTCTGAATCATTTATTCATTGCTACGGATTTGCTAAATAGAAAACAATCAGTTTCTCAGTATTCCTGATAAATTTGTAATATTATTAGTACTTAATGACTTAAAAATATATAAAACGCATCCCACTAAAATGGCTTTGAAACGAAAAAATTAAAAATGGCGTGACCATGAATGGGTTAATGTACAACTACTAACTAATGTAGATGGTACAACTACTAACTAAAGTGGACTAACTAATGTACTTAATGGACTTACATATGTACTAACTTAAGATTTCTAAAAATATTTTCTGATGACTAGAACATTAAAAACATCAGAGAGTGCTCTAAAAGTGTCAATCACTGGTGCACTTACCCTATGCTTACAAACGTGTTTTTGGGTGAATTTGCAAAATCCCGTCTTAGTGGTGTGTCAATGTCGAAAAAACAATCTGCACACTAAAATTTGTTACTCCGTCTCCCATAGAATCACCGTGATTGTGTTGATCACAGTTTACCGTTTTATATATGTATACTGCTGGACATCCAAAATATAACATCAAGAAGGAATGCAAATATCAGAATGATATTTCTCGGGCACATGCATTATAGTGTGAAGAACAATTAATTAAATTTTCAGAAAATTTGGAGTGATATATCCTGATAATTCAGTACAGTGAGCAGCAATCTCTGTGACCAATAACTGCAATTATCTGCTTAGGCATCAAATCGAACAGCGATTGGAAAACATAATCGTGTACAGCACTTCATGGAGCTTCAACACGTTGCCACATTTAATAAACCGTAGTTACTGGTGAGTGGTGGCGTGCGAGTCGCTTTTCAACGAATAAACAATCGTTTTCATTATTGAGAGATCAGTAGAACAGTCGAACACATTCTGCAATAGGAAAATCTGAACAATACGGACAATTTGCAGTCGTGTATTGTTCTGCTTAAATGTTGAAATAAGGAGGCTTCAAATATAGGGCAGAGCGATGGACGTAAGAAATGAAATGGCTGCTATTCAGATTTCTAGAAATGAGAACACGAAATGATCAAGATTTGTATCCAATGGTTCCACATGCCACCACTCCAGCGAGTGACCCAGTATGCTGGTACCAAAACTTCGGTTATCCTAAATGCTGCATCATTCATATGAGCGCCTTCAATCCTTCAAATCACAATCCTGTTTACAACATCAAGATAGTCGCATTCTTATTTAAAGTGATCGTTGTAAATAATGAATTCGGAACAATTTTATGGTTATTCATAGCATGTAAAGTATTAAAAAGCTATAACATACATGATCAAAATATAATCGCATACGCGGATGACTTTTTCATATTAATAGGCGAAAATACAAGACACAAATTAGAAATTACAAGCAATCAACTAATTAAAACATTTTCCGATATATGAACTTTATTAAACCTCAGTATTTCTCAAGAAAAAAACCACAGTGATGATGTTAGGCAGTCTTACTTTTGAATCAAGGCCCCCTGTCTTTAAAATCCAAAACAAAACCATTCCAGTCAAATCAAAATTGCAATATTTAGGCTTACGCTGGATTCAAGATTTAACTGGCTTCAACACCTTCAAGAAAATCGTTCAAAAATATTGAATTTCATAAGTAATATTGGAATTGTAAGAACAAGAGATAAAGGCCACAAACTTGATATTATTAAAACATGGTACAATATTGTCACATTAAAAATAATAGAAGATGGCTATCAAGTTTGGTTTGAGGATCTTCACTCACATGGTTATCGAAACATGTCCTCCAGTCAACGACTAGCACTACTAAACATATTAAGACCATACAAGACTATCTCTACAGACGCATTATGCATTTTAACACTTACCCCTCCCATCATAACTCTTTTAAGCAATAAACTTAGACAACATAATATTTTAAAAAAGCACTTCTACAATCAATATCGATAATACTATCATTCACAACAATAACATCATGAAAACAATTCCAACTTACGAATTTCCAAACTATTACATTCTATAAGCTTTAAGCCTGTCTTTTTTCGTCTTACGAAAATAAAACAGAAGGTTGGTATAGCTAAATTTTAAAATATAGGTTGCTTTTTTCAAGAAAATAAGATTAATATACATGTATTGTTCTAAATTTTCGTTTTTGTACTTTGCATAGTATTAATTTTATGAATCATTAAACAGATATACTGAAAAACGGCTAACGCTGAAAGGGTTAATAAAAATATAACAGTCACAGAGAATCTAAATTACACAACTCGCAAAATATATACAGATGGTTCAAAAATGCCAAAGGGAATCTCTTGTGCTTTCGTTATTTTCGAAAATAATAGAATTATACATAAATTACAAATCGACCTGCACATACGTAATTCTATTTTTCAAGCAGAACTCTTAGATATCATAAAAGAAATTAAATGAAATTTAAATCCAAAATATGTAAATATTCCAGTAACAATAATAACAGATAATAAATCAACATTAGAAACACTAAAAAATGCATTTCCTAAGTACAATATCCTTTCAAAATTATATATTTTAATACTTAACAATGATTTCTCATTAATACAACTTTCATGGACAAGAGCACATGTAGGTACCCTTGGCAATGAAACTGCAGATGAAATAGCAAAATATGTATTAATAAATAATTCATATAATCATCAGATCTCTCTTCCTTTTCCAATCTCATGAATAAAATCAACTATAAAATCGAAAATTGTTAGTGATTGGCAACGAGAGTGGCAACATTCACATAAAGGTAGAGATACGTACGTAGTTCTTAAAATGGGAAATCCCAATTTTATATGCCCAAATAAAATATCTTTATATTTTATCTCAGGCCATGGTAGTTTCCCTACTTTCCTTTTTAAAATAAATAAACTACCAAATGCACTTTGTAAATGTAAGAAATTAGGCAAACCTTTTCATTACATATTCGAAAAAAGTTTTTTTTTTTTTTTTTTTTTTTATTAAATGCAATTTTAACTTTAATAGCAATAAAACTATAAGGCAAAATTTAAAAGCGATATTATTAAATCCAGATAATTATAATAAGTTAAAACATATTTATAATACCTTAAACGAAAATTACTCATTTATTAAATATAAATTTTAACACTATATCCGTTGACTTACTTTTCTCTGTTAATGATATGTAATCTGTCTAAATGTAATTATTATTATTTTTATTTGTTTATTTTCATTTTATTTTCCTTTTATTTATTTATTTGTTTATTTATTTTTTCATTTTAAGCTTTCCTCAAAACAGTCTTAAGTACAACTTTCGATGCATCTCCTATTAATAAATTAAACTACGGTCTTCTGCTTTAGCAGGACCATAGAAAACTTTTTTCTCCTGTGGGAACAAAAATCCCAATAACCACGCGGGTTGGGACCCACAGTGAGAAACCAATGTAACCAATGTGCATAACGCACATTGCTAGCAATCATTCGACATCTTCACATTGGCTCATCACCTGGAGTGATGGTATGAGGTCCCATTGGATACACGTCTAGATCACCTTTTGTTCGCATTTCTAGCGCTTTCAATAGCGGCCATTATACTTCTGAAGAGTTAAGGCTTGTTGCTCTGCCTTATATTGTTGCTCTGTCTTGTTGCTCTACCTCCGTAGTTCAACATTTAAGCCAATGTTGGGCATAATTGATTAAAAAGTAATGAATTACAATTGAATTACAATTAAATTACAATTATTTTTATTTTACTGTCAATCGATTAACAAGAAATTTATTACAAATAAATTGAATTATTACAAATAAATTAAATAAGTAATTCAATTTATTTGCAATCAATTACTTGTTAATTAATTGACAGTAAAATAATTGTAATTGTAATTTAATTGTATTTCAATTGTAATTCAATTACTTTTTAATCAATTATGCCGAACACTGATTTAAGAAGAACAATGCACGACCACAAGTTGTCCGTATTGCTTGACCTGCCGTGATACAGAATATGTTCGACTGTTGCTCTTGTTAGCGCGTTCCCCTGATCTCGATCCAATGAAAATTAAGGTTTAATCATTGTCTTTTTTTCTAAGATCGTTTCAGCACGTCACTGTGTAGGAAATTAAAAACAACCAAATCTACGTTTTAAATGTTCTGTTTTTAGTATTTATGTCTACAATTTGTCTTTTTGTACTAATACCTTACCTGCCGACGAAAATTTAAGAAATTCACTTCCTAATGCCACCGTTCTCTTTCAACTGTTGTAACGTGTCCGTCAGATGAGGTAGCGTCGAATGGAGTATATCACAGCCTTTTAATTCAATTCTTTATTTTTAAATACAATTAATCGCAATCTAGAGTAAATGTAGGTTCAACAGTAAATTAGGTGATTGAGTCCATAAAACTAGTGAGAGTTCTAAACTAGTTAGAGTTATACACAAATAAATGTCCCCTGCCTTTACAAATCAAAGTTTCTGATATCGAAGAAAAAAGCTTCGAGCCTCATCTCGTACACCACTCAATTCCTCTCTGTCTTCTCTCCCTTCACAAGAAGACTTTGTTTTTGGAGGGGGGGGGGAATTGTCCTTTAAATCTCCAATAGTCTTTTAGAAGGAGGTGATCCGTTGATCTCTCATTTGCTAAGTTGTGGTGAAAAGGTGGTGAAGTCCGTCCCATGGAGTCCCTCTTTTCAACATTTCTCCGGGAAATTCAACACATGTCAAGGCGTTACAGGGCGGCTATCCTTTTGTAAAATAATGTCAAAATCGCAGACTTTCAGTCTACTCTGTTTGTTCGAAAAATCACAGCTTGTAACATTACACTGTAAAATGAGTAAATCTTTCGAAAACACTGTAAAGATCACTTTCAAAGTTATTTTATTGCATTGTCAAATCGTGTCAGTAGTTTAACTGGTAGCAGTACAATACAAATGATCGTACTTGGGAAAGACGAAAATACACGCCCGGGACAGTTAAGTGGTTAAATTGATGATGATCTACAACTCTGTAATTCAAAACTCACTAGAAACTACGGTCGGTAAACTATGAAGTCATGTTGAAGCTTCATGAAATGTCATCCCGAATATGCCATCCAATCGCCGATCGTTTCAGCGCCTAAGCAGATAAATGCAGTTATTACTCATTGAGGTCACTGTTTTATGTACTGATTTCTCAGCATATATTACTCCAAATTTCCAAAAAAATAATCAATTGTTCTTTCAAATATAACGTATGTGTCCGATAAATATCATTCCGATATTTTCAATCTTTTTTGGAGCTGTATTTTGAATGGCCAGCAGTGTAGAAAACAGCAATTTTATTACCATACGTCTTGAAATTGCATTTCTATTGGTAAAAAAAATTAATAAAATTGCAGTTACTTTAACAAATATATGAAAAAATTCTTAACAATTTTTACGTTACAATTTGTTAGATGAAATATTTGCAAGACATGAGAATTTCTAATATTTTCTAGATAATTATTTATGTAACTGTAAATAAATCAATATTTTCCCCCAGCAGGTTTACAAATGGACTCAAGTAGCAAATGCTATGAAATTCATTCATAGTTACCATATCACTAAAAATATTCTCTTCGTTGAGCTTCAAAAGATTCAACATCTCCCTGAAAAGCTTGCATCGAGTATATGTCTGATAAGGATTCCGTAATAATGGATCCCAGTTTGCTTTCTTTTTTGACACGTACATTCCGTAAATAATTTTCTCTATAATGCCATTATAAAAAAACGGATATCACTCACGACTCACTCATGGTTTGTCTTATTAGATAAAACCATGTCTTTTCTATAAGAATGTGTTAAATATTGATAATATTACTCTTAAAATGTATAATATCGTATAATATAATAACCTGACCGTTATAATCTTAATCAATTTCAATTTCTGGTAGTAAATGATAATAATTAAAAAAAAAAAAAAAAAAAAAAAAAAAAAAAAGATAATAATGCTACGTGATATAGAAAATTCTGCATTTTTCAACTATCTTTTGAAAAACATCTAATGAAGATTTTGTTTTTCCTGTAAAGTACAATATAATTTTTTATTTATTTTTTATTTCCATAAACAAAAAAATAAATAAAATACAACACTGTACATGCTGATGTAATTTTTTATTGGATATGCTTATATAAATGTGTGACTGTGTATATGAATTACATTATATTCTCCATTTAAATTCATGATATTTATACATTTATTTAAATTTGTGTGATATTTATTTATTATTAGAAATCAAGTTTCAAGTTTTATGTTTTAGTGTCTCCATGAATTTAGAAATACAAATTTATGCATTTGAATAGCTCATAGATTTTACTATTGATAAAATTCTTTGGTAATCCTATGTATTTTTTTAAGTATAACAAACTGCAATTGATATAAAAGGATCGGTCTTAAAATTTTGTTTCAATAAATACATTCTAAGTCTATAAAATTAAACTAAAATTTTAAAGCACTTCCAGCTATTCATTTTATATTTAACATTGCATTCTAATATTTAGGTAAAGTTTTTATTTCTTAATTGCATGTAAGAGAATTTTTCCAAGCAAACATATAAACAAACATTTATAAAACAAACATTATGTAAAGTGTAAGAACTGTTTATCCCAAGCGAAAACAAAAATAAAACCTTTTCTTAGAGTATGTTTACTGAATGTAATGCTGAATCTTCGGATAAATAGAGGAATATTTTGATTACAGGATAAGTTTTACTCTTGAGATATACAAAATTTCTCAGATGTTCTATCATTTATTTAGTTCTTTGTAAACTTTGTGATAAAATTTACCATTAGTTTATATACGGAATGACCTACGCTAATAAACTTAAATATTTATATATATTATCTTATAAAGTATTAAGTAACTGTTTAATGAACCATTATTTAATTTTTAACGCGGAAAATAAATTAGAATTCCAATTACACAAGCCTGTGAAATTAAAGTTATTGAAAAATACAAGAAAACATTTCGTTTATTTTTATGTTATTTGCAGTGCTGATTTCGGAATTGGCCTCTATTTTTTTCTATCACGTCAGACTTTTTTGTAAAATCGATACCATTTTTTTTTCTCGAACAATTTTGCATGTTCTATCAGGTAAAAGTGGTTTTTATCGAATTAAACCTATGTAAAATGGTCGATTTTTGATGTAGCAAATTGGGTTTATTTTTTTATAGGTTTAAATGGGTTAAAAACCACTGTTTCTAGATCGCAAGAGGCACCTCTGGTCAAGAGAAAAACGGAAAGTTCCATGGCTTCTTTTTACATCAAATTATGGTGTAGTTTCTAAAAGAAAATCACTTAAATAACTTATTTGTTTTTAAAAAAAACTAATTTCCATAAAATAGGCGATTGACTAAGAGGCACAAATAATATGTATTCTTTAAAAATCGAAGTAAAATTGAATTTTTCAAGAAACGTGACGTGATAAGTATTTTTCGTTTTTTTTTTTTTTTTTTTAAATCAGCACCAAAAACTGCATAAAGTGCAGCTGTCAATTCCCTTGTATTTTTTTTTCATCGCAAGACTGTGTTATTATTTGCGCGAAAACATTACAAAGAATATATTAAAAAGAATAATAATTAGAGTGTCTGTCTTTTATTTGCAATTAATCACATGTTTATA
Source organism: Salticus scenicus (assembly GCA_963930645.1). Classification (NCBI taxonomy): domain Eukaryota; kingdom Metazoa; phylum Arthropoda; class Arachnida; order Araneae; family Salticidae; genus Salticus; species Salticus scenicus. The sequence continues at coordinate 90,250,074 of OZ005652.1, forward strand.
CGAGAAATGACATTATTTAAATAAGTTTTCTAACGTTTATATGCGAATACATTTATTATGTACTTTTTTCCCAATCATCAAATAATAATTACCAAACAAAAGTTAAAATAATTGGTCAACTGTTACCTAACATTCACTTTTTTATATATATATATGTATATTTGACAATTTATTTGTCCATGATATTTTGCGTTATTTTGGTAATGCATTTTATTAAAGTTAATTAATTTAAATGCTTTTCTTTCTAACCTTAGACTAAAAGTATTTAAAACTGATTTAGAAATATTGAATATTTTCTAGTAAAAATGCTTTTTAAAAATTTTGGTATTAATTGAAAAAAAAAAAAATCAGTGTTTTATAGAATTTATTTTATTTCGTAAGTAAAATTTTGAATTATAATGAGCAGAAATACTTTGCATTTTTCTTAATGAAGAAACTGTTATATTTCGTATAAATTGCAAAGATTTTTTTTGCGAAATTTGCAGTTACGAATTTAAAATTTGCTTCATATTTAGAAATTACACTGTTCGGCATGAAAATTACTTCTGGCATCATTTCAGCATATTCTTATGTAAAATGACCCCCTGAATCCGAATATGACGCCCATTTTCCCGTACTACTCACCATCTTTTAGGAACGGCCTCCTATTTTTATCATTTTTCGGTTATTTTATGGCTATAAGTTTTATTTTTAGGAGGGGGAAGGATTATTTTAACCTTTAAATATATTCTGAGGGGCTACAGAGTTGGAAAATTCTAAAACATTGACATATGCAACAAGATTTTTTTTTTTTTTTTTTTTTTTTGGGGGGGGGGGGGGATTTGACACTGAAATTACGTATTACATATTATATATATATATATATATATAAAATCTGTTATTAATGTTATTTTTTAAACTTTATGTATTTTTTGTTTTTAGGGGTGAAATTAATTCCCTTTCATTCTTCAAATCGAATTCATGGTCATAAAATTATCGAACAGGGAAAAAACATTGAGAAAGGGGGTTTCTAGAAAACGGTGGGTGACTGGGCAAAATGGGAGTCATATTCAGACTCAGGAGGTCATTTTACATAAGAATCAGCAAGAATGGTTTTAGAACTCAATTTTTTTTTTTTTTTTTTTTTTTTTTTTTTTTTTCTGAGAAGTGTTATTTTTATACATGAATGATGCTAGAGGTAAAAAATTGTAAAATTTATTATTATTATTATTTCCTTTTTTAGTATATACAAAAAGCGTAAATATTTATTTAAATATCAAATATTGATTTTAAACCACAATATTGTTTGTATTGTGTTTTGAATTTCGTTAAATAAACCTTTATATGCCCATTATTATACGTCCTATTCGCATATAGATGGTTAAATACAGACAATTTATATCATTCTTAAATTCATATACTAAAGGTACAATTTATTTCAAACATTCTCTTTTACAGGGGGATTCAAAACTTAATGCTTATTCTTTGATTTGTAACTGGTTCCTCTTTTGCTCCGCGGCAAAAATTTCACTGAAATGTATATGGTACTGCATGTAATTTAAGTCCACCAAATTCCAAGAGAATCTATCAGATAATTCCTAAATATTAAACAAAATGCCTACATTTGAAGATGCTCACATAATTTTACCACACATCTGTGAGTATAAATTCCAGATATTAGATATTTATCAATCCACGTAATGAAGTTGGGTATTTTTAAATTAAGAATGAGACTATCAGTAAGATTTAGAGTAAACTGTTGTCTTTATTTTATTTTAGTTATTTATTTATTTTATTTTTTAAATGCAATAATGTATTCTGTTTATCGTGAATGTATATTGATCATTCAGGATCACCAAAATATCTATAATAGTTGAACATTTATTGAATGACAAAAATCTCTTACTCGGGATCTGTCGCCATAGTTTTCCTCACATTTCTTTATATTGTCTCCAGGTTACAAAAAAATATATTGAAGAAAAAATATATACTAAGAAATTAATGAATTGTTAGACCTGAATTAATTTAATACTGATATTTCAGGATTAATAGAACCGACTTTTGTGCAATTAAACAACATAATTAAATGTCTATTGGATATGGAGTTTTTTACTTTCTTCTATGTTTAAGAAGAAAACATAGAATTCGTTAAAAATTCAATTTTCAGTTTTTGATGATTCTATACATTTCAAGATGCTCTAAACACGATTATTATTTTTAGAAAATGTACGTCTTTTTGTATGTTTAACTGTATTAAAAATTTTGTGGACGCTGTATCTTACGAACCAATAGACAAAACTTAACGAAAGTTGATATTGTTGCGAATTTGTGAATAAAAGTAGTTATTTTTATGTAACTTCTTTTAAAGAGGCTTTGTCAGGATATGATATGCTAATATTCTGTATTTTTAGCTTGTTTTGGCGTTAAAATTGTTTATTTCCTTTTAAAAACCCGTTAAAAAGCTAGACCAAGGCAAGTAGTGGGTTTGGTAATTTTATCTCTCCTTGGCGACATTTTTAGCGATCTTGGCAAGAAATCCTTTATTATCGATATTTTGATTATATAAGCTTTAACTCGATTGTTACGGAAATTTTTGGAAAATTCTGGATTAATAGGAGGCATTAAAATGGACACTGTTCCAAGCATTAAAGTCAGTTTCATGCCAAGTGACTTGATGTAAAGAATTCCCTCACTGGGTCTCACAACTTACCTGCTGTATGTTAATGCTATAGTAGAGTTTACGCTGTGATTTTTTATGCCGTCAGTTGTTATTTAAGTCGTACTTTTTAGTTATATTCAGCAAAAAAACTTTTAAGTCCCTGCAAGATTTGTCTTTTATTCACAGATAATTCACAAACCTCTAGTACGCAACAATACTATATTCGACCTTGACCTAAATTGGTGCTCATTACGTATGAGAATCCATTGGATGGTTCATTATAAAATTGGTGTAGCTCCGTATTTTTTATTTTATTTATTTTTTTATTTTTAGTTTAATTGTACCATATTTAGTCACATCTTTCATTATAAAAATGACGAAAGTCCAATAATTGCATTAAAATCCCATAAATGGCATTACTTGTTATTTTCAGAAAACTATAACTGATATATTCACCGTGACCAATAAGTTCTCATACACTTTCAAATTTTTATTACAAGAACACAAAATAAATCATACAAAAACTTTTTGTATCAAATTAAAGTAACAATCATTAAGTATCTTTACAATAAATTCTTTGGAATAATTCCGACTTTTAGTTTCTTAACGAGCTTAAGTCTTTTTTGAAATCGATCCCATGCGGCACGCACGGCTTCCATTGACATTTCCTACTATATCTTTTGAATTACATTTTTAAATTTGCTCAAATCAGTGATTTTATAGTTATTCAGTTAGGAGAGCAAATATGACCACGCAAAATAATGAAGGGGGTTGATATCGGGGGAGTTGGGGAGCCATTCATTCTTTGGCAAAAAGTCAGCTAAATTTTGACTGCACCACTCCTGAACCACACGTGCGGTATGAGAAGGGGTACCATCTTGTTTGAAGCAGAAATATTCCGCCCCATACATTCTCTGGACATTTGGGAGTAAAACGTTTTCCAAAACCTCAGTTTTATAATATTAGGCATTGATTTTTATCCCCTTATCAACGAAGACTAACGGGAGTTTTCCTCTTTTGGAAATAGCGGTCCAAACCATCACAGACGAAGCATTTTGATAACGCGGAACGTAATGTTGGTTCTCAGGGATGTTATCAATAGAAACTGATCATACTCTGTCATTTTCGGGGTTGAGACTTTGCTGTAAACTGAATAGTTTCTCGTCTGAAAAGACAAATTCATCCCCAGCGTGCCAAGCAAGAATTTCTTCCACCTTTTGCTTCCATTTCATCTTAGCAGACTCTAAAACTCCGTGAATTTTAAGTTTTCTATAAACCTTGCACCCAAGGTCCTTTTTCAGAATGTTTAGAATTGACTCATTCGATATTTTGAGCTCTCGTGCTAATCTTCTAGCAGATCTTTATCCGTTTCGTCGTATCCTTTCCCTGACCCTTTTCGCAGCCTCTTTTGTCCGAACGGACCTCGGCCTGCCAGATCTTTTTCTGTCATCGACATAGAACGTCTTATTATACCTTCTGATAGTTCTATAAATGAAATCTCTCTTCACCCCCAGGGCTTTGAAGTCTCTGAAAATTTCACCGGCTGCTCTTCTTTGACGAATTTATTTATCACAATTTCTCTCAATTTCTTCATTCTACCTAATTAAAGAAAAATTATAATTACTACGTCATATACACTTGGAATAGCTTTATAACTTACACTAAATTGCCTGCAAAATATTTGGGACTACAGCAAGACATATGTATAACTTTTTAACGTGCTTCAAAAGTTGTATGAGAACTTATTGGTCACGGTGTATTCTTTAAAAATAAAGTTTTTAAATTATTTTAAATTATATTGAATATAATTTATAAATTCTTATAATTCTGAGTTGTATTAGACGCAAAAAATCAACAACATTTACTGAAAATTGCCTTTTTTCTATACGCATAAGTTTACAAAAAGCTCGCTATATCGAAATCCATTTAAAAGGAGATAATTCACTTTTACAATGAACGACCCGATTGTTAAACAGGGTGCGCCGTTATCCCATTTTTCACATATATTTTAATAGGACAATATAGAACAAAATTTTGTATAAAATATACACAATTATTTTTAACTTTCTAATGTGAAATTATACATATTAAAAAGTGAGAGTGAATCAGAAATATTTTTGTATATGTATTCGTTTTCCCTATAGGATTGAATTTCCCCCTCCCCCCGCTGGAACTGGAGTCCATAAATTTTTGGTATTTTAAACTTTCACAAGAACTCGTCGATGCTTTTACAGCGAACGGTTAAACCATTTACCTGCGATAAGTTAAAGCAAATTTATCAATTTTTTAATTAAAAAAATGCTTAGAAAAAAAAATTCATTTACTCAGATGTCGTCGCAAAACTTTCTTTGATTATTTAGTATTATTATATATTTGTCATAGGAAAATCATCTGCCTTCATTATGAAAATTAACTGTAATAAATAACAAGTTTTAAATTTGTATAGATATTTCTATACAAAAACTTTGTGATGTCCACCACATTTTAGTTTTTCTAAAAACTGGTACATTACTTCGTTTTTCTAGTTTTTCAAATGATACACAGATAAGCTGTGAAACATGGAAAAAAAAAATATATATATATGTAGATATACATATGCATAAGGTGTATGCGCAGATAAACATAAATCATTACGCTTAATTTAGTGAAAATATTTTTCTTTTATATCACAGTTCGGTATAAAAAACAATTATATAAAATTTGCAATGTCATTAAATTACTTTATGGTATAATTAAATTCCAATAACATGCACTTTAAATCTGAATATTTCAAATGAATTTAATTTTACGTATTAAGATTACAGCATTTAGGGAAAAGAAAAACGAGGTGGTATTCTAAAGTAATTTGCCATTAATCACATTTGACATTCACGGTATCATTTTCTCATTAGACTCGTTCGGAATTGAATTGTAATATCTCAGATTTTCAATTTCATCCAAAATAACATGGAAGCATTTAGTTCATTATAGAATCGATTTGCTGCTATAATGCCCCTTTTTTGTCATTCGTTTACAAGGCATTAATACCAGGATAATCGTAAATGGCAGTCAGATGTAACCCTTTAAATTATCTGTCAAATATAGCCAAAAGAATAAAATAGAAGAAAAAAAAATCTAGTAAATTACAGTGTATGCTTAAGTACGCTTTAAAAAAAAAAAAAAAAAAAAAAAAACAGATTTGGAATTTAAAAGATAATTTGAGAATCAGAATTCGAAAAAAAGAAAATTATTTACGTTGAATTTTTATTTACAATATTTGATTAAAATTCCGCCTGGAATGTAATCATATAAAAAAAAAAAAAAAGTAGAAACTGTGATTTTATTTGAGGTAGTTTTTCTCTATTTGTTTTTAACCGACTTCAAAAAAAGAAGGAAGGTTCTCAATTCAAACCGTATGTTTTTTTTATGTTTGTTAGCTCATAACTTCTGAACGGATGCTCCGATTTTGATACTTTTTGTTTTGTTGAAAAGGTCTTGGTCTACAATAGGTCCCATTGTAATATCTTTACGATCTAAAGAAAATACAGGGTGCCCAAAAAAATCAGTCCCAACTCTTTTAACTGCTAAACGACTGCAGCTATAGTGATAAAAATGGTATGTAAGTATAGCAAAGTGGCCATGATGTACAAGGTTAAACCACTTGCAGCGTCACCTGGTGGAAAATAGCGGAGTTAGTGTTCCTATCTCGAAAACGGTTCTACAGAAAAAGTAAATTACAAAGCTGAAGGGTATCGCCGATTTAGTACAAAAAGATAGTTTAGACATTCATGATAACGTTCCTATCTCGGAAACGGTTCAAGACAGGGGGAAAAGGTGAATTATAAAATTGCAGAGCATCATCGATTTAGTACGAAAAGATAGTTTTGACATTGATGCTAAAAATACAAGGCTAAAAACGTGCATTTTTTTGTTCCCAATTTCTTACACTATACATACTTGAGCTACATTGCTCACGTTGTAGCGTAGCTGCTGAGACATATACGCTATATAGTTCAAAATGCGGTAACTTTATGCTTTTTGTTTTGTTGTAGAGATCTTGGTCTGAAGTAGGTCCCATTATAACTTCTTTACAATCTAAAGAAAATAAAGCGCCATCTGGTGAAAAACAGCGAAATTAGCGTTCCTATCTCAAAAACGGTTCAAGATGGGAGAAAAGTTTACGAAGTTGTAGAGCATCTTCGATTTACTACGAAAAGACAGTTTTCAGACATTATTGCTAAAAATAGAACGCTTAAAACGTGCAGTTGTTTGTTCGCATTTTCCTACATTGCGCACACTTGAACTACGTTGCACACTTTGCAGCGTAGCGGATGACACGTATACTCTGTGGTTCAAAGTACTGTTACTGTAAGCGGTCACATCGATTAGCGCAAAGTCGTTTTCAACCAACTTCAGAAAAGAGGGTGTTCTTAATTCAAGCTATGTGTTGGTGTTGTTGTTGGTGTTTGTAATCTTATAACTTCGTAAGAGATGCTCTAATTAACCCTTTGCGGCGCAAGACAATTTGGATAATTTAAATTATACTGCCACCGGAATTCATGAACCAAATTAAACTAAAAGAAATTTTAAATTTTAAGGTTTGAAAAAGCGGCCTTTTCTGATATGTTATAAATGTAAATTTCCGCTAAAAATTTTCCGGGATGAATTTTTGCAGCTGGATCTTAAATTTTGCGTCCTCGCAGCGAGGACAACTCGCGTTTAGGGGTTAACCGACTTCAAAAAGGAGGAGGTTCTCAATTCAAAGCGTATGTTTTTTGTTTTTGTTTGTTAGCTCATAACTTCTGAACAGATGATCCGATTTTGATACTTTTTGTTTTATTGTAAAGGTCTTGGTCTGAAATAAATCCCATTGTAAGATCTTTACGATCAAAAGAAAATACAGGGTGCCCAAAAATGTCAGTCCCGACTCTTTTAACTGCTGAACAGCTGCAGCTATAGTTATAAAAGTGGTATGTAGGCATAGTAAAGTGGGCATGTGCTACGCGATTCAACCGCCTAAAGCGCCACCTGGTGGAAAAGAGTGGAGTTAGCGATCCTATCTCGGAAACGTTTCAAGACAGGGGAAAAAGTGAATTATAAAATTGCAGAGCATCATCGATGTAGTACGCAAAGATAGTTTAGAAATTAATGCTAAAAACCGAACGCTTAAAACGTGCATTTGTTTGTTCACAATTTTCTATTTTGTGCACACTTGAATGACATTGCATATTTGTAGCGTAGCGGGTAACATTTATGCTATGTAAAATTCAAAGTATGGTAATTGTAAACGGTCACATCGATTAACGCAGAGACGTTTTAAACCGACTTCATAAAGGAAGAGGTTCTCAATGCAAACCATGTTTCTCGTTGTTGTTGTTGAAATTTGTTAGCTTATAACTTCGTAAGAGATGATTCAATTTTAATGCTTTTTTTGTTGTCGTAATAATCTTGGCCTGAAATAGGTTTCATTATGATTTCATTTAAACAAATTACAGGATACTCACAAAAATCTGTTCTCACTCTAACTGCTGAACACATGCAGCTACAATGGTAAAAGCAGTATGTAAGTATCGGGGTTGAAACTTCTGTCCGTCAGCTGCAATGCATATTTTTCTCTTCGTTTGATCTTTACGCTGCGCAATTTCCAGCGCAGCGGGTGACACGTATTCACTGTAAAGTTCAATATATATATGCCTAACAGAATTTTCGGTTACGAATACAGCGTATCCGTCCTTTACATTTCTAAAGACTTTTTAATTTAACGTATGTTTGTTTAATAGATAGTTTTTTGCTCATATCCGATAAAGGCAAGAAAAGTAAAACAACTTAAAAATGCAGCATTTGAGAAAAATCAACTTAAAAGTAACTTGACTATAATAAAACTGGCACAACTGTTTCTCGACTGTATAACTTTCTAGACGGAGATGTAACTTTTTTTTTTTTTCACATTGGGTGCATTTCATGTATTTTTCAGTGACATAAACCATTTTTTGAGTAATGTCACTTTTCTTGGAACTTATGATTTGGGAAACATCTGTCGAACGTCTTCTGATGCTCTGCTATATAAATAAGTTTTCACTAAAAAGAGAAAAATAAAATCTTTTTGTAAAAAAATAGAACCGACTCCAAAAAGGAACTACTATTTAAACAACTAAAAATGAAAGAAAATTGGCAGAAAATGGAACTGTAAATTGCGCCTAAATGTATAAAATAATTTCCTTCGCCAAACAACCTATAACACTACAATTAATCATAACTTTTGAAGTCGGCGCAAAATTAAATAAAAATTGATACCTTTGTTCAATACAAAAATCAAATCCTATTCAAAATACACATCTCACATTGTTACCTGCAAAAGGCAACCGAGAACTAATTTGATTCAAGAAAACAAATAAGATTTCGTAAGCAGCAAAAGTTGGCGAAGATGCTGGTATCTGACGTCCTTGGTGAAAGAAAAATCGCAAAATTATCTGGCAAACATATTTAATTTCTTTGGGATATCATGATTATTTTCATAAGGTATATCAAGAGAAAAATCAAGAATATGAAACAACACATCGTACAATATATATTATGAAAATATACATCTTGCGTGTATATTTTTGCCTTACGTTTTGATCCCCAAATCCAAAAGCCATCAAGGATGATAGTTATCAAAGTTATACCAAATTTGCAAAGGAAACTCTAACTTCGTAGAAACATAAATACCGCATTGTGAAGAATGTTCACTGTTCTTTGTAGATGCTACTAATGGACCAATTGTATACAGTGATAAAATAATAAAGGAAACATGAAAATGGATCATTCGAAACAACAGCATTTGTTGCTACCGTTCTAAAGACAAACCTTTAAAAACTAATTTAATTTTATTTAATTTTGCGCCGACTTCAAAAGTTATGATTAATTGTAGTGTTATAGGTTGTTTGGCGAAGGAAATTACTTTATACATTTAGGCGCAATTTACAGTTCCATTTTCTGCCAATTTTCTTTCATTTTTAGTTGTTTAAATAGTAGTTCCTTTTTGGAGTCGGTTCTATTTTTTTACAAAAAGATTTTATTTTATACAGAAAAAGTATAACAATTTTCTTTAAAGGTGTTTTTTTTTTTTTTTTTTTTTTTAAGGTTTCCTTTTCCTTTTATTTTATTTAGTGCTAAACTGCAATAATTTTAATAAATTATATTGAAAAATACAAAATAAACGTTTTTAATAAAATTTTGATTTTGTTCTTGATTATAACATTTAAGAAAGCAAAATAATTATAATAAAATTTCTCACATATAACACGATATCTCGATTATTATCCTTATATAATTCTACTTCTATTTACTTATGACAAAAAAAAAACAATGTTTGACATTTCAGATTTGTTTTTACTTTTTATGCCAAACATAATTACATATTTCTTCCATGTTCGAAAATCGTTTTATAATCTTCTTTTATAATTATAATTATGTGTCTATTTAAAACCATTTATATCAGTAACAGTTTATAGATATTACTTTCAATTATTAATTATAAAGAAAATTATTGGGGAAATATCACATTAACAATTCTTAAATGCGAACAAATAGCTGTTTTCTTTTATTTGTATTATCTTTCTTTATGTTCCGTTTGAGAGATTAGATAAGTTTTATTTTGTTTTAACCTTTCATTTCATTAAATTATTCGCCGTGTTCTGCCCTCAATCCTGTTGTATGGGAAGTGCGAGCTCAATCTTTGGACGCTTTTTCGACAAAGCTATTCGAAAATGTACGTTTTTTTTCCCCCCGAAACAAACGTAAATTCATCTAGGATCCCTTTAAAGACAACATAGGTATTTAATACTTAAGAAAAATGAATCAAAAATATTGTATTGAGTTTCATTGTATAAAATAGTTTTTTCTGATACAAATTTTCATCTTCTTTACCCCTTATCGTAAAGACCTTTTTAGAAAAGAACAACAGCTCATTTAATTACCGATATCTCTGTAAATTTTTATATTTAACTATTTTTTGCTTTAATAAGATGATCTATACAGTTGATTATTAAACCATGTCAAAGAATTTTGCTATAATCTGCGCATGCGCAGTAATAAATTATTTACAACAACTATCCATATCTCTTTCAATATTAACTGTGATTAAAACCCGAATAAACTACTACGTCAGAAACGCCAAAGAAAAAAATTTGAGATGTATATAGCTGTTTCGGTAGCCTTAAGCGTACCGTCCTCAGTGCAAAATGAATTCTGAATCTGCAGAAGTGCTCGTATATATAGGAGAGGGATCGAATTTACTTCTACCAATAGGATTACGGAAAAAGTGGGGAGAATGGCCAATAGGATTTTAGGAATGTTAGCTGTGTAAACAGTAGAAAAATAAGAAAATGTGGACTGAATGTAAAATTTCCAACAATCAGACAAATAGGGAACAGCGAAATCACAATTTACAAGGTTTTTAAAATTTTTATAAATATGAAAAGCTTCAAAGAAATCGAGTTCATGAATGGATTTAGGTCTGCAAATTATTTTAGCTGAATTAAATTTAAAATTATGATTTTCCTCCCAGCAATGTTTAGAAATAGCCGATTTATTGGTTTCTTGTTTGCGGACGTAATTCACATGTTCTTTTAGACGAAATATAAGACTGCGACTAGTTTGACCAATATATGATAAACCACACTGACAGGAAATACGATAAATGCCCCAAGAATTATGCATATCAATGGGACCTTTTAACTGAGAAAAGGTGAGATTATTGGAAGGCGAAAATATTATTTTAAAATCATATTGTTTGAAAATTTTAGCTATTGTTTGACTAGATTTAGGAAAATAGGGTAAAACGATACTGATATTAGAAGAGACTGATTTAGTAGATGAAATACGAGAGAGTTGTAACTTTTGGATAGCTTTGTCTATAATGGAAGGGTCATAACCTCTGTCAATTTCAATGGCTTTCAGGTATTTAATTTCAGATTTTAATAAAATAGGATTTGAACAAATATTAAGGGCACGGTTTACAAAAGTAGCCATTTTTTGAATGGTTGGTGACATGAACGCGCATGGGGAGGAAGGGTGACTGGAATGGGGAGACTTTTCCCCATGTGCAACTTTTGGCCAATTTAAGCTTCCTATTGGCCACACTCCCCACCTTTCCCGTAATCTTATTGGTTGAACTAAATTTGGTCCCTCTCCTATATATACGAGCACTTCTCCAGATTGAGAATTCTTTTTGCACTGAAGACGGTACGCTTAAGGCTACTGAAACAGATGTATGCATCTCAAATATTTTTCTTTGGCGTTTCTGACGCAGTAGTTTATTCGTGTTTGAATATTCCAACCCCAAGTCTCCTGTTATTATTAACTGTAATTGTTTTAAACATAATAATAATTTAAAAATATGTTGACATGTTTTCTGAGAATTTCATGAAATTTGAAGAAAACCTTTAGAGTTATAAAGCAAAAACTTGCGACAAATTTTTGCAATTTTAAATAAATTATTTATAACTCAGGTCTCACAAAACTCTACACACGTATAAAATATAACATTTAGAATTATATCTAAAATTTGCAGATGAATTGATGCTTTTCCAGATACTAGGTAATCACAAATATTTTATTTTTATTGTATATGTGGTTCGTTCGTAAGGGATTTCGTGACAGGATGTTTGCTAAAAAATATGAGGAAAGACATAAATCCCTTATTCCCCCCCCCCCAAAAAAAAAAAAAAAAAACCAAACAAACAAAAAAAAAACATTAAGTATTTATCAAGATATTCAACAAAATGTAAAAAAATGAAAGTGTGTCCATTTCTTTGCCCAACACCAATATACGAGTATATATAAACACAATATCATAAACAACAAATTTGTAAGTGAAATTTTCGCTTTTTTGAGTAGTTCGGGGTCTTGATGAAATGTGGAGTAAACTAGTGTAATGTATTTGGCAAATATTTGCAATACAAAAATGTGAAAAAAAAAAAAAAAAAAAAAAAAAAAAAAAACGGCAAAATCACAAAAAGAGCATATTTTTTTAGTTAAACTAATGTTATTTTAAAACTGATGGCTAGAATTATTTGTAGATATAGACTTCAATAATGGAAAAAATAACTTTCTTCCTGAACATTGCTCTAACCTTTAGATGGATTAAGAAGCTTATTTTCCGAGTTTAAAATTAAAAGTGTCCACTACTGGTGCGTTTACCTTATATATTTTTAGAGCATTACGAAAATCTCCTTTGCCCATATATGTGACTTGTAAATTTCCGTGATCCAATAGGATTGCAAATTTTAAGTCCTTTTTAATTTGGCATTAGGGCAGGTAAAAGCAAAATTTTAAAGAAAACAAAAAATAGTGTTTTATCTGAATCTTTAAAAACTATATATATATAAAGACAGAATGTATAAATGGAATGAGATAAAAATCGAGTGATGTACCCCATGTCTATTATTAAAGTAAATTTAAAATAAAAAAGATTATTGAAAATCATAGCTGCTGTTTAAAATTTTCGCCACCTCAAGTGATACATGCTTGTCCCCGCTTAAGAGGACTATTGTCACTACTAAAGGTTTCATATAAAAGTTTCCATTTCCATTTAATAAATATAAATTGAACTGTATTAGGTGTTTTCAATTAAATATATATCCAGGCAACAATTCTTATGTTTTTTATATATCTTTTTACAGATTTAAAACCTTTAAGTTGCTTTCTCTCAGTTTGGGTTTTTTCATGAATTTGTGATTTTCAATATGCTAAAACGTCTACAGGTATTTATTAAATAACATAATAATTTTTTTGGATGTTTAAAAACCCTATTTAAAAGAATTAGAGATGAATTTTGAATTTTTTTAACTAGTTTTTGAAAAAAGAAAAAACAATTAACGAATATATATCTACGGAAAAAAAATGCAAATAAATATCCTTTTTGTTTTGTGTTTAATTTTTTTTTTTTTTTCAATTAAAGTTATTGTAAAATCCATCGCTGATTTTTTTAAGTAAACTCTATTAAACATCGAAAAAATTTTGAGTCTTTTCTTAAATATCTGCAGAAGGTTTGGCATTTTGAAGAGAATGAATTCATACAAAAATGTAAACTGAGAAAACGCAATTTAAAGATTTCAAATACGTAAATATATATATATCAAAAACCATAAAATCGTTGCCTTAATATATTTTTTATTGAATACACCTAACAGTGTTTAATTACATGTATTAAATGGGAATATAAATTTAAATATAAAACTTGCGTTTGTTCCAAGTGAAAGGTGCCAATTCCCCTTAAGTACTGAATTAACCGTAATTTTAGTGAATCTGGATTGCGTAGTTTACCAATTGTCTCATTTATCCGACTACTCAAAATTTCGACATTCATAATTTCTGAACCGTATACCAAGTGTTTTAAAATACCCCCAAACAAAGATGTTCAGCTGGGAGAAATCTCGCCATATAGATTTGAAATTTATCCTCTATAGCCAATCCATCGTAAATATTGTTCTTTTGGTCAATTAATTTAGTGATAAATAAAATAGATTAAAGGTTTAGTTAACTCTTAACTAGTAGACCAATATGGTTCACTAGAGCCTCTCCATAAACTGATAAAAAAAAGTGTTTTCTTGTCAGTTTGAATGGTTTACGGGTAATGATTATGTGGAAAATTGCAACAATTAGATTTTGAACGATTAAGTTTTAACCCTTATAGCGTCCTGTCATTCTCAATAGAATAGAGATTACATTTTAAATAATGATACCTGTAGGTAGTAACGAATATGGAGACAATCGATCTTTTTTTTTTTTTTTTCCCGAAGGGGTTTGGGAGGGGGGGATTCTTAAATGCCTACTTCATGGAAACCAAATTCAGTGAGTTAATAAAAATGCAAGAGCGAATTATTTGTGAACAGATCCATAGATATGGTTTATTGTACACTCGTTTGAAAGCTCTTATAATGACCAAATTTTTATCTAAATTTAAACGATTCTATACACAGCATTGTTCACGGAAATGTTGGTTATAAAATTCCGTAACAATCCGTTTTTGAATTTCGAAAAAAAGAAATGCAGCCCCTGTACCTTACTGCTATTTTCGGATATTTTCATACAAACGGTTTCATCTTTAAAAAAAAAAAAATAGTTTTTGCCATTTCTAAAGTTTGTTTTATATATATATTTCTATCGTATGATTTTTTTTTTTTTTTTTTTTTTTTTTAATAAAAACTGAATAGGCCTATTTTTATTCTGTTTTACATAAGTTGTAAATAATTTGAGATTGAACAATTTCTTAAAGATGTTTTATATTCGCCATGGACTTTTCTATCTTCTTTTGCTTTGAAGATCGGGTGCAGTTTACATTGCCTATGTATATATATACATAATAAACATACAAGCTCTGATTGTCTACATATAATGAATCTGTTTCATGAATCAACCCCTCATCATCTACTCCCTTTCCATTCATTGATAAAATGGCATATAATTAATAAGCTGTAGAATTAGCATATCAGTTTAGCGTTAGCTCATATTAGTACATATGTTCAACGTTCATCGCCGTTAATGAATTCGATTTATGCGAAGAACGTATAATGACAAAATCAACGGAACCTTGCTAATGTTTTGTAAATTTATGAATAGAACTTTATCAAATTGTGTCATTCAAAATGATTCTGAGGAAATCATATTTGAATAACTGGTACATTTTAAAGAAACGGTGATTGTAACTAAATACAACTATAGCTTAATTTATTTAAAGATATAACGAAATATAAATGTAAATAGTATTTTCGCTTTCATTTTTTGTTAAATAATAATTAATTTTTAATATTATTGGTTTATCAATGATTAAATGTAACAAAAGTTCTAACATTCGATTAAAAATAAGAATATTTTCTCTGAAGAATATTATTTTCTTAATACTTGATCAAACAATTTAGCTTTATTATATCTGTTTAGCTTACACATGTACAAAATGTTCTAAAATCTCTGAAATTATTTAATTCCAGAGTATATCGAAATTAAACATACAAAGCAAATTCGTAAAATGCATATAATAATAAATTGTTTTTTTTAAATTTTCTGTGATAGCACATCAAGAATTACATAATTTAACTCCATTACGAACGATGAAACGCATTTAATATTCAGATGATGGAGAACATTTTATTTTTGTACATGAGAATATGATGAAACAAAGTTCCTTTGTGATTAGTTTGCGATTAAAATATAAATTTGTTTATTTATTTACAGTATCAACGTTTGTACTCGTGATTTCGATATGGCCATTGGAACATAATCAGGCACTATGCTTATTTAACTCTAAGAACTTAGCTCTACACATATAATAAATCAGCTTTTCTGCTTTGCGTCGTTGCTAGAATTTCTTTCTTTTCTTTCTTTCTTTTTTCTTTCTTTTTTATGGTATGTTCATGATACACTTGACATTATATTATTACCAAAAAGATCACTACTAATTTTATTTATTTATTTATTTATTTATTTTTTCATTCATTATACATTTACGGTAAATAATGAAAGTATTTTATTCGGTTAAAAAATTTGATGTATAATTTTGATCTTATTTACATGTTTCAAGGTCTCTTGAATAATAATAATAATAAAAAAAAAATGTGTTTATTGAAATTGGTAATTGTGTACTTGGAACGGGGGGATCATCTGACTATTACATATCCTAAATGGAAAAACTAAAAAAAAGATATATCAATGTACTTTATATATAAGTTATGTATCGTGTTTATGTATAAGTGTTTACAGATGTAAGATGGAATATCACATTTTAGTGAAAATTTAGTAAAACGTTATTGTGACCATATTGAAATTTAAGTTCATGTTTTAAAAACTGCTCTATTTTTTTTTTTTTTTATTTTTTTTTTTAGCCGTAAATTGTCGCTAAGAGATACCGACATTGTTTTTCTGCTCACGGTTGTGGCTTTCGACTGACTACTCGCCGACAGCTGTGCACTTTTGGCGATAATAAACCGACATTACCGACTTCGGGCCGTCAGTGTTTATTTGATAAAGTTAAATCCAATCACTATCTGCACAGATGTATTCCCCTTACCTTTAAACGAATGATAATTCTGCACATGGTAGACCGAGTTCATTCGTTCAAAATGTAAAACTGCTTCGTAGTTAAAATAAAAATATTAGTTTACCGAAATATATTTCATATTTATTATCCGTGGATGGAGTATAGGTTACCAGTGAAAGTTAATTTTCCTGGAGATAAGAAAAATTAAAGTTGAATTTTTATTTTAATTAATTAATTATATTTTTTTATTAAAATCGTTCAATAACTTTCCTAGAAAAACCATTATGTTATATTTTGTTTCAGGCAAATCGCAGGTTATTTTTAAGCACGTCCTCGCGCCATTTAAATTTATATCATAAAAACTCCTAGAAAATGTATCCGATAACAACAAACAACACAACATTTTTGCGCTGAGGAATTTAAATTAAATTATTAAATATGTTTTATAGAGATAATATATTTTCATGCATATACTGTTGTAGTATTAAGTAAATAAAGTACGCTACATTAATGAAAAAAGGAATTTGAAAAGTTTTTGTTTGCATTAAGTTTGTTTTATATATTTTGCTTAAGCAGCCGACAACTGAATAAAAGTTGAGCATCATACTTGAAAATATCGCTAAACTAAACAAATATACAGTAATATTAAATAATTTGGTATAAATTTCACGTAGGCTAACATTGTCACTCAAGAGGTAAATATTAACAGAGGTGGGGCTTTTATCGATCGTTGACACTGTTTAATAATATTCAATTTCAAATTACGGGGTTGGGTTCCAAAAAAAAAAAAAAAAAAAAAAAAAAAAAGCGTCGTCTTAAACAGGTTAAACTAGTCCAGTCACTTGTCGAAGTGGTCTCTTGGTACAGTCCGATAAATTTAATTAACCTATTCCCATTGTCTTGTAATTAATAATGTTACAAAATTGTAAATAATTGTGTTTATTTTTGTATAAATTCTTTCGAAGAGGCTTAGTAAATTGATAAAGTGCTAGTTTTCTGCATTTCTAGTCGTTTTAACATTGAAATAGCCTTATTTTCCCTTAAAAACGCATTAAAAAGCTCCAATAAGGCAGGTAATAGATTTGGCGCCAAATGTGGCGACTTTTTCCCACCTTGGCGATTTTTTTTTGGCGACCTTGGCGAGAAAATCCTTATAAGGGATATACCAAATATGGAAGCTCTAATCTCATTGGCTGATGAGATACGGAATTTTCTGGAACCTTCCACACTTTTCTACAGGGGTACATAAGAAGCGTTTTCCCGCCAAGGCAGTTAGTTCAGTTCAGTCCGAGATCAGCTTCTGTCAATGTTGCAGTGCATTGAGCCTCTTTGAAAGATACTTGCTTTAAGTGTTATTGCTATACAGTTTGTACTGTGGATTTGCTATTTACAACTGTTGTTTAAGCTGTGTTTACTGGTTGAATTGAAGCTGATACTTGGTTTATAGACCTGTATTTTTCTGGAACTTTCTGTGAATGAATTACTGAATTTTTGTACTTTTGGCCTTTCATTCTCGGACAACTCGCGAACCCCCAAACACGCAACAATAAGAAGATGCGTAACCTCTCCTAGTTTAGAATTTAATGAAATCAA
The DNA here is from genome assembly GCA_963930645.1 of Salticus scenicus. Taxonomy (NCBI): domain Eukaryota; kingdom Metazoa; phylum Arthropoda; class Arachnida; order Araneae; family Salticidae; genus Salticus; species Salticus scenicus. The sequence goes on from OZ005652.1 coordinate 90,268,301, forward strand.
TGTGTAGTCGGTAACAAAAGTCTCGAACACTAGAAAAAATTCCTATGTAAAAAAAGTACATTTATTACAGTTTTGTTAAATAAATCCTTGTCAAATCCTGTTCTTAGTCAGTCTAAAAACCGGACTCGACAAGGATTTATTTAACAAAATTGTATTAAGTGTACTTTTTTTTTATATAGGAATTTTTTCTAGTGTTCGGAGACATTTGTTACCGATTGTACAATCTCTTCTAAACCGCAAATTCACAAACTCTTCCATTTCAATGCGCAGCCTTTTATTCAATAATTATTCTAGGTTAGTAACTTATAAGAAATCATATATTTCAAAAATATTGTACTACTGCCATTATATGGAAATTCTTAGAAAGTCATATGAAAATTCAAGCATTTACTTTTTTTAAACAAGAAAAAATCACCAAGTTATATATTAGACCATCAAAACAATCAACATGCAAATTTAAGTCGGCATTCCACACTTGCTGTTGTGAAAATTCCCGGAGCTCGTACTATGCTCGTTCCCTCCGAAGCTCTATGTGCGCAATCTCTCCTAGCTTCACCTTACCTACAAGGCTCGGCAGTATTAATTTTTTAACTATCTTTTTATAAAGCAGCCTTTCTATTCGTCAATCGAATATAACTACTGTAAACGATAACAAAAAAAAAAAAAAAAAAAAAAAAAAAAAAAATGATTGTGACGATTCATGGACTTAAACGTAACACATCTACTTATTTATTTGGAAAAAGGTGAAATAATATACTCAAATCAAAATCATTTCTTTGTTATATGGGACCCCTAAGCAAAATCTCAGATTTTAGGTGTCACATGTGTTGTCTTTCCACTTGGGAGATGAGGTTGATGGATGCGTTTTCATTAAAGTTACATCGATTAAAATTGCAATCCAAAGATGGCAGTTTCCTTGTGATACGACGTGCTGCCTCATATTTGATCGGAAATAATGTAACTTTCCTTAAGAAATGATGATATTTTGGTGTCGGTAGTACAATTATTTAAATTTAATATACGAGGTGTGGCTATTAAATAACGAGACTATTGCTGTAAAACATTTTATTTTAAATTCATACATATTTAGTTATTATCACCTTCAATATACACCCCTCCTCTATCACTACAACGCTCCATGCGAATTTTCCATTCTTCGAAACAGTGCTGGAAGTCTTGTCCTGTGAGCTCCTGCATGAGGCGTGCCGCTTTTACTTTCACAGCTTTAACTGACTCAAATCGTGTTCCTTTTAATGCAGATTTAACTTTGGGGAACGGATAAAAGTCGAATGGGGCCAGGTCAGGCGAATAAGGCGGATGGTCTAAAACTGGTATGTTGTATTTGGCTAGAAACGCCTTGACAGACAATGACGTGTGAGCCGGCGCGTTTTCTTTATGGAGAACCCATGACTTGTACTTTCACAATTCGGGCCGTTTTTTCCTTACACCTTCACGGAGTTGAGCAAGCAGCTCAAGATAGTAATGTTGATTAATAGTTTGACATTCAGGAACCACTTAAAGTTACACAATACCATGAATGTCGAGAAAAAGGATCATCCTCGCTTTGAATTTCGGTCATCATCTCCAAAGTCTTCTCAGCCATCTTGGAAACACTTGATTCACTCATAAACTCGCGCACGTGATAAACATTCGTCGCCATAAACTTGCTTTAATGAAAGATAAGTTTCACTAGCGGTTTTACCAAGTTTCACGTGAAATTTCACGACAATTCGTTGCTGTACTTTTACACTTATCACGTTTTTTCGGCAAAACGAAACAAACACATCTTACACAAATGAAGGTTACGGCCAGACTGACTTCTCTACAAACACGGGAGGCGCTGCAATCGAAAGAGAAGGCTTTACGCTGCACAGCTGTCGGTATTTTGGATTTGGCGCATATGTAGTTCATCTGTAGCAGCAGTAGTCTCGTCATTTAATAGCCACACCTCGTATTCCTTTTAAAATATATATATTTTTTTTTATAACAACACAGGTCTGCAATAATTTCTTTTCTTCAAGGTGATATGTTTTTCTTTTGTATTTTTGTTGGTGATTAAGAAAAAAACTATTCAAAAATGTCCATCGCGTACAGTTTTGACAAAAAAATAAGATTTTTTTTTTGCTTAAATCTTCAATTTTTTAACTCCCATCTAAGTTATTTTCCTGAAAATCTGAGTGATGTGAGTGCAGACCATGGAGAGCTATTTAATAAAGACATGAAAGTAATGTAGAGGAGGTATCAGGGAGATGGGGGTGTAACATTCTATTTATTGTTGAATGCTGCATAGAGAATCCCCCTCCTCAAGATACTCTCGCCATACACAAGAGAAAAACTCTAAAGGGAGCTCCGACATAAAGAAACACATTAAAAAAATTATATGTAAATTAAAGCCTATTTTAATGTATTTTATACATAATTAGTATCGAATTAAATAGGGACTATGAGTAAATTCTTCCGAAATTTATCCTTATTACTTTGTAGAAAACCCTCACGTGATAAGAAGAAAAGATAAGAATTTCTGAAGTCTGTCAAAACACATTAGAGACTCCCACTGCAGTGCAAAAATAAATTAAAAAGAACATTTTCACAGACTTTGTTTCACAGAAATGTTTGTAAAAAAATATGTAGATTAATTTTATTCTTAAAATATAACCTTATACTATTAAGTGAGCAATATTTGTATACTTCACTGTTCTCGAAAACGGTAGCTCGGACAGTCACGAGATTTAACACAAAGGTGCCCCCCGAAGGGTCATTGTGCACATCGAAGTCAGATTTTCGAATTTTTGATTAGTTTTTTCTTAATTAATTAAAATGTGAAAATAATAACCTTCTAATTTCTGATAAATTAGCCATTTAAATTTTAACATCTTATCCATAATTTAATTGTTGCCAATTTTTTTTTCGGCAAAATAATAATAATAATTTAAAAAAAAAACGTACATTTATTTAAAATGAGGAAAATAAATCAGAAAGATTAGAAAATAAATTAGAAATATCAATCTCATCGTTACAAATAAGATACCAAATGAAAGGGAAAATTTTTGTAAATCCGATGCATTAAACAGCTTATCAATCGGATGATTAGTTTTTTCTTAATTAATTAAAATGTGAAAATAATAACCTTCTAATTTCTGATAAATAAGCCATTTAAATTTTAAAATTTTATCCATAATTTAATTGTTGCCAATTTTTTTTTCGACAAAATAATAATAATTTAAAAAAAAAAAAAAAAAAAAAAAAAAAAAACGTACATGTATTTAAAATGAGAATCAGAAAGATTAGAAAATAAATTAGAAATATCAGCCGCATAGTTACAAATAAGATAGCAAATGAAAGGGAAAATTTTTGTAAATCCGATGCATTACACAGCTTATCAATCGGACGATTATATTTTTTTAAAATTAACTAAAGTATGAATTTTAGGTGGCAACAGCAGAAGATTGTATGGAAACCGTTAGGAGAAAAACATTGAAAAATCTGCTTCACATTAAGTCACATGATTTTTAAGTGGGATTAAAAATTGCAGTTTTCAAATTCTTTTAAATTTTCTCTCACGAACACAAAAATATAATATACAGCCTGTACCCCACAAAACCACCTTGCATTTCAAATTTCATCAATTATTTTAGTTAATAAACAAAATTTATTATTTTTTTTTTTCAAAATAAGTTTTATTCTATCTTCAAAAAGATTTATGTGATCATAGATATGATAATATATATAGATCAATCATCCCCATATTATCGTGCAAAGATTTTTTAAGCCGAAAAAAAAAAGCTTTGGAATCAGCCATTAAGTGGTATTGAAGGAAAAAAAAGAAGAATGAATTTGAAACTATATCTGGAAATTTCCATTCACCTTTAGTAAATAAATTATTCATGAATTTTATTTGCTGAAACATTCGTGTGTATTCCCGTGTGTATTCACTCGGGGAAAGACAGCCATATTTTGGTAAAATCGCCGTCTTTTCCCGAGTGAAAAGGAATCACTTTTTTCTCCCCAATGAACAATCTATATATTATTACTATATCTATGTATGTCATACGATACATTAATAATTTGGGTTTTAAAAGTTTTTTAAATAGATTATTTAAACTCTTTGAACCATATTTTTATTTTATCATTTTTATTAACAGATCCTGCTGGGCGATTTTTTAAATTTTGGTGTTGAAGTACACCGAACGTTTTTCGACAAGTAGTTTAATATAGCAACAACCATTTTAATCTAAGTAGCGCATCAAATATATAAAAACATAAATGATTTATTTTTCCACAAAATTTACAGAACAAATGCAGTTTTAAAGATAGGAAATTTATTTCAACAAGCACTATTTTAAACCTAAAAACCATTAAAAATATAAGCAGAATATAAAGGATTCTTATGTATAAACAAAAAAGAGTCTGATAAAATGATTAGCAAAATAGTCTTCCCCTTTTCATACAAAAAAAAAAAAAAAAAAAAAAAAAAAAAAATCCATCGCTAATATGGTGACAAAAATTCAAAAGCCGCCAATGGAGCGACATAATAAAGTTGTGGAACACGATAATGTTTACCTATTTATTTATTTTTTTATATAATAATCACTATGCTAATTTATCATACAAACAAATGAGCCTCTGTGTGTTACTGCACTTGCACGTTGTCGAACAGAAATATTTGAAAAATTCAAATTAATATTTAAATAAATAAATAAAAATATGTTTAATGGTAAATATATATAACCATAAAAAGATTAGTTGTCTAAAATACGGCAGAAATAGCGCTCATAGCATATTGTTACAAGGGATTAAGTCTTATTGCTACAATGGATTAAGTCTAAAATGGTGACAAAAATTCAAAAGCCGCCAAAGAGAACTATATTAAGGCTGTACTATCAGGTTTACAACCCATGAATTATATATAAACAGAAAAAATTAATTGTCTCATGCGACATACGTAGCCGCTCACAGCATATTGTAATATTTGGCGTGAAATTGCTGTCATTTAATGGTTGATTGGATAAACAAAATAAACATATGAAATAACGTAAAAGCAAATATTATGTTGTCTAAACCAGTTACATTTGAGTCCAGTTCGAGTTACATGTGAACAACACGTATTACATGTGTTGTTCACATGTAACTGGGATTCAAATATAAAAGGGAAACTCCAATTTTTTCGATACTATCTATTTCGAAACTGTTATATAATAAGCACCTAAATGGAAAACTATTGTCGCAGGTAATAGGGACAAGCGCCCGAGTTGCAGTGGATGACCAAATCGCTGCCGAATGCAGCAGGGACCTGGAGCGAGCTTTTGAACAATTTCAGTAATTTATTTTATTTTATTTTTATAAAGCTATATAGAAAAGAGTTTCCTTTAAATTTAGTGGCCAGCGAAGCGGTCAAAGCCTGCTAGTATTAATAATCCCCCAGCTTTAATAATGATAGTGCCAGCAAAATTAAATGTATATTATGTATCTATATACTTTATATATAGGTTCTTAATATAAGAATCTATATTACACTTAAGAATCTATATACTTTATATGTATTAACAGCAAATTTATAAAAATCATCGAAATAAAAAATGTTAAAAACCGAACAATTTTTCCCTTTTCTAATAGGTTGAATCAAAAAACTTGTATTAAAAAAAATTGGAATTGAAACATTTATATTTTTGTGTATTTTTTTGGTAAGTGTCCTTAAAGTCTGCCACTATTTTAGATCATCATGAAAAGAGAATACATGTTAAAACATGGCATTTCTCACTAAAATACAAAAATTCACACGATGCTTAAAAATTTGACTTTGACATTGATCTTATATAAATTGAAAGGTACTAAAAAAAAAAAAAAAATAAATAAATACAGATTTTTATAAAAATCGATCAAAATGTTATGGAAATAAATTTCAGGTATTTAAAAATTTATTTATTTATTTGTTTATTTATTTTATTCACGAATATAATAAATAAATAAATAAAATGAAATAAAAGTAAATAATTTTCCTATTATTAATTTTTTCAATATACCCAAGTAATAAGATTTACAAATATATCAGGAGAATGAAAATTAAATTAGAGCCTCTTTATTTATATAAAATTTAATTACTTTTTTTTCCGTTTTAATTTGAATTATGAAATAAATAATACGTTAATATACTTTTTATTATTATTATAGTTCATCATAATTCTGTAAGATCAAAATTTGCTGAAAACAGAAGATGTATTTGGACTAAAATTATGTTCATAAAAATTCATATATTTCAAACAATTAAGGTATTACAGTCAATCTGTAAGTTGTCCCTTAAAACTTAAATTAATAAATTAATAAATTTATTAATTTATTAATTTTTTTTGTCCCTTAAAACATTCTGACAAATACAAAGTTTATTTATGATAAATGTTCCAACTTTTATAACCATGTTCTGTTAGAATAGCTTAATTAATTATGCTGATGCTTCATTTAAAAAAAAAAATAATAAAATTAATAAGAGTATGATTTTTTTCCCTATTTTTCCAAAAAAAATGACCCATTTACAGGGTATGTGGGTATTTTTTAATAAGTTATATAATACTATACTGCCAAATAATCAGCAAAATAATAAATAACTACAAATAATAAAATAAATAATAAACTATATCGTACATGTATTATATATTTTAAATTCTAAAGCATATTATCCTTTACTATCTTTAGAAAAGTTTTAGAATAACTAAAAATAATAATTTAGACTACGTAAATTCCATTAAATAATAATAAAAATAATTGAATAACGTTATATTTCATTACATCTAGTTAAAATATAAAATAATTTTTGCCACCATTCTTAAAATAAACGTTGAAACATGATGGTTCATACTGATCAAAGGAGAAATGAAATGCAAAGAATGAAAGCATGTACATACAAAGTATGTACAGTATGTACAATACAGCGTCTACGGGAAATCATTCCGACTAATTGTCCGATATTTCAGGCGAAATGCTATTTATAATATTTATTCTTTTATTTTGTACCAGAAATATTTTAGAAAAGGTTTATGTTATTACTATTATTCCTAATTTTGAATTTTAAGATTTTTCTAACTTAACCTGGAATGCAAATGCTCAGTTTGAGTCTGACCAGCTGCAACATTCTTAGAATATGCTGCCAACTCACAATCTGTATCAACAATCTGTTGCCACTGGTTGCTCTTCTGCTGCCCGGACGCTGCAATCACTCGGCGCTGCTGTCAGCAGGAATTTTTTAGCATTACTTCGTGCCAGCTACCCTGTACTCGCTTTGATTCAAGTGAGATTATTCAATATTCTAATTACGTATTGCTTACCTTTACGTATCAGTATATTTAGTTGTTAGACTCCAGTGCTCTTAACAGTAATTAACCCTTTCAGCGTTAGCCGTTTTTCGGTATATCTGTTTAATGATTCATAAAATTAATACTATGCACAGTATACGTATGAGAATTTAATACTGTGTACTAGACATGTTTATTAATCTTATTTTCTTGAAAAAAGTAAAATATATTTCAAAATTTAGCTACACCAGCCTTTTATTTTGACTATGCATACCGGAAAAAGACGGGCTTAACGCTTATAGGGTTAAGCACGAGGACAAATTTTGGTTATTTATCTTACCATTTTCAAATTATTTAGCTTTTTGTTTAAATATAGTCTCAAAAATCACCCAAACTGCATAAAATTTCTAAATACTACTAGTTAAAATAATATTTGAAAAATAATGCTGCAATTTAATCAAATAAAATATATTTCATTGAACAGTATGTAGTGACACATAGCTTAGTGGATTGACAGATTTTTAAAAATTCTTCTTTAACAAAGACTTAGCTGTCATATAGCAGATTAAATTTGATAAATCCTGCATTATTGTCACAATGTTGTCGGGAAAATATGTTAGGGAAAGATATTAAATTATTTTAACAATAATCTTTTTAAGCGTTAGATAAAATGTGATGGTTATCTCTATTATAAAAAAAAGTCATATTCTTCATTGATAATTGTAAGAATATTTTTTGTCTCATAATATGATAAAATATTGCATAAAATTTTGTAAAAGGATTTGGTCTTTTGAAGAGAAATATGTGTGCGTGTGTGTGTGTGTTATTTATTTATTTTAATACAGTGTATTTCTAAGTAGATTAAAATATACACTTAGATTTTTAAAAAGACTAAAAATAAAACAGAACTCTAACAAAATAGGAATTTTGTGACATTAAACTTTCAGTGGCTTCATGGGTTACAAACTGCGAAATATTTCATTTTCGAAGTAAAAATAAAATTAATTAATTAATAAATTAAAAATAAATAAATAAAAATTTCTGTGACAATTAATAACGAATATCATTAGGAGCTTTTAGGTACAAGCTTTTACGAATACTTCCTCTTTATATTATAGGTTCAAAATTACACAAATAACAGATGTACAGTTCGAGATCACGAATTTTGCAAAACCTGAGAAAACAATGCATGAAAGTAATTAATTATCTGGCACGTCATTAACACGACTTCCATTTACTCTGCATTTTAATACTATAAATAAAAATTATAGATTGACAGGTAAGATAACAAGTGTTGCAAATAAATCAACTTTAAAAACAGTTGAAAATAATTTTAGAACTGTTTTATTAAATATCTTGACCATCAAATTGGACATAGTAGACACATTCATAAAAGAAATAAAAAAAGAAATAAAACAATTTTTAAATATACAATTTTATTCGGAATTATTCAGACAAATTTTACAAACACTATTTCTCAAAACATACAAATCATGGTTAAAGTTTTGAACTGGCGACAATTTGTTTTTACGATATACTGTACTTTCATATAAAGTATACACGGATAAAGCGCTGAAAACTTGATTCTTATTCAGTGTTATCAAAGCGCACAATTATAAAAAACTCAGCGTTTTAAGTTAAATTCTAAACTAGTAAATTTTTTTACATAGGACATGAGAAAGTATTTATCATTCCACACCACTGTTTTTGAAGTTTGTAAAATTTAGAGAAATATGTTTTCACACAAATTCATAGTGTCCAATATATTGTCGTCAAATTATTATATATACACTAAGCGACAAAAAAAAAAAAAAAAAAAAAAAAACGCTTTTAGGTATTTTTCTTTTTGCCTACAACAATCGCAAATTTTCGAACAGATTTTATTATGTTGTGAACCACATACACTTTAGCTTTGAGTCCAGTGTTAAAAACAAAATGCAATTGACAGGAAAATTGTAATTTTAGAAATTATTTCAAAAATGGTAAGAATAAGGCAGTTAACGATGCCACAAAAAGTATTAATTTTTGAATGAAGATCGAAAAAATATTTTAATACGTGAGTTGGCAATATTATTAAATGTTAACAAAATATTGGTAAAAGGGTTTTTAGCAAGATATAAAATGTTTTGGCCGTTTAAAATGGAAATTTGGTTTTAGGCGGCCATAATGCTCATCCAAGCGAGATGACCGTAAGTTAAAAAGCCATTGCTTATAAAATCGGTTTGTATTACATTTAGAATATAAAAGAGATTCAGAAAAAGTGATTAGCAGCATAATTTATTTAACTACAGTACAGCAACTATTAAACAAATCAGTTTTAAATGACAGAAAATTTGAAAAAATTCCATTCTTAGTGAAGTGAATTAGGAAAGCAAAACCTCAGATGGCTAAACAATTTTTTTAAAAATGATTAGTTAATTATGGTGCTGAAATGGTTCTCTTTGATGAATCAAGTTTAAATTATTTCGAGCTGAAGAAAACAAGCAGATCTGACAACGAAAATATGACCGACTTAATGAAAATCGCACTTTTAAAACAGTGACACATTCTCCGCGCATTTATGGTACGAAAATGCATAACTTTTCAAACAGTCGGGCAAATTTTTATGCTCAATGGATCAATTAACTCGAAATAAAGCACAATCTTCATAAAAGTGGTGCCTGACCGACTATTTTGGTGGTATATTGGACATTTCCGTAAACAGCATTTCAAGAAGATAATGCACCTTACTAAACGGTATCTGCGGTAAGTTTATTCACTTCAAATTGTCAAAATTTCGTATCCGTTCCCAAGAGAACCTATAATTCTGTAAGTAATCATATCTTTTTTCACTTTGAGTTAAATCCCACAAAGGATATAGTACAATTTCTGCTTTACCAGACATGTAAGTAGACCTAATTTCGTTTATAAAAATGAGGGGAAAAGGGAGAGGATTCGAAAATTGCAGCCTATAACTCTGCCAGAACTAGAAAAAATATTTGTGATATTTGGCACATTGAAATTTCCGAGATTTATATTAAAACACTGTATAAAACTATGCCATTGGGCATTAAAGGAGTAATTCCACTTAAAGGTGGAATTAACTCAATGCAGAATACATATTTTTAATAAAAAAATGCTTAGATCTAACAAATATATATATTTTTATATATTAAAATATAACTTGTTTATTTCATATACTAAATCATAATATAAAACAAAGTGTATGGTTATTGCATTATGTTCAAAAAGAAAGTTTTATGCAGATTTTTAAAAAGTACTTCGTAAAGTGCAATAAAACGAATTATTAAATCGAAAATGCACATAGGTATCATTTCATTCCATTGGTATTATGAAAACAAGACAGTTTTATTTGTTTCAAACATTAATTTTAAAGTTATTACTATTAAAAATGTATAAGTAATTTTTTTCTGCAGTGCGACTTTTTTTTTTTTTTTCTTGTCGCTTAGTGTATCTATATTAATAAAATCAGACTTTTGTCTGTAAATTTGTCGGAATAGAAAAATTTTGCGATAACTTCACGTTTTACACCCCATGAAAGCCGAAAATGACTTCAGAAAATTTTGCCTGTGTGTGTGTGTGTGTGCGTGTGAGTGTGTCATCGTGTCCGAATGTTGCTTTTTTTGTCCGGGCATCACTTGAGAACGGCTGGACGGAATTCAACGACGCTTAGCAGGAATTTAGGTCTTCACCCAACTTAAAATTATATCTATCAACTTTTCAGGAATTCTCCCCCATTCCCCCCTAGGGGGTAAAAGACTAAAACACGTTTGTCCGGGCATCACTCGAGAACGGCTGGACGGAATTCAACGGCACTTGGCAGAAACTTAGGTCTTCAACCAACTTAAAATTATATCTGTAGAAATTTTCAAATTTCTGATTAGTGTTTAAATTGTGGGTAAAAAACGCCTGCGCATGCGCCATAAATATTTTTTCACTAAACCGCTTTGAATCTATATTAATAAAATCAGAGTTTTGTCTGTAAATTTGTCGGAATCGAAAAATTTTGCGATATCTTCACGTTTCACACCCCATGAAAGCCGAAAATGACTTCAGAAAATTTTGCCTGTGTGTGTGTGTGTGTCTGTGTGTATGTCATCGTGTCCGAATGTCGCTTTTTTTGTCCGGGCATCACTCGGGAACGGCTGGACGGAATTCAACGACGCTTGGCAGTAATTTAGGTCTTCACCCAACTTAAAATTATATCTATCAACTTTTCGGAAATTCCCCCCCGTTCCCCCCCTAGGGGGTAAAAGACTAAAACACGTTTGTCCGGGCATCACTCGAGAACGGCTGGACGGAATTCAACGGCGCTCGGCAGGGATTTAGGTATTCACCCAACTTAAAATTATATCCATCAACTTTTCAGAAATTCTCCCCCGTTCCCCCCTGGGGGGTAAAAGACTAAAACACGTTTGTCCGGGCATCACTCGAGAACGGCTGGACGGAATTCAACAGCGCTTGGCAGAAACTTAGGTCTTCACCCAACTTAAAATTATATCTATAGAAATTTTCAAAATTCTGATTAGTGTTTAAATTGTGGGTAAAAAACGCCTGCGCATGCGCCATAAATATTTTTTCACTAAAACGCTTTGAATGGAAAAATAAAATGCAAAAATAAATTTTTAAGATAAAGACTTTTTTCATTCGCGTGAATCGCACTACAAATTATGAAAAGATTTAAATGAAGTTTTGCCATCTGAGTTTCATACTTTAGTTAATTTTAAAACATCTAATTGTCGTATCGAAAAACTGTTTACACCCCAGGATTCAGAAAAATCATCTCTTTAATTTGGTACTGAATTTGTAACGATAGGTCTGATACTTCTAATTTATTTTCCCCTTTTTCCGTTTTTCCGTTGCCACTTACATTTCATACTTTAGTTATTTTTTTAATATCTAATTGTCGCATCGAAAAACTGTTTGCACCCCTGTATTCAGAAAAATCGCCTCTTTCATTTGGTACCAAATTTATAAATATAGGTCTGATATTTCTAATTTATTTTACCCTTTTTCCGTTTTCAACCTAGATTCGATATGGAACAGCTTTAGTATTGGATCCCTTTGGCAAAATTTGAAATTCGGAACCGAAGTAGCTCGGACGTTTCTCGCCAAGATCTTTGATTGCACAATTGAGATAGCCAATTCAGTTCATCGCAAAAATGGCTTAAAATATTTAAAGTCACCAAAGGGTTCCGATACTTAAGCTGTGCTTTTTGTATTTATTAGTGCTAGAGGCCTATTTCAGTCGGTTTATTGAATGAGGATTTATTGAATGAAGTCCCCCCAAGGCACAACTTTGACATGAGTCCCCCCCAGGCCCAACTTTGACATGACTTCCCCCCAAGGTACCCCTATTTCAGTCGGTACAGCGTTGTCGAATTTTTATAATACACTCTTAATAGTGCTAATGGGTCGGTTTATTGAATGTGGATTTATTGAATGAAGTCCCCCCCAAGGCCCAACTTTGACATGACTCCCCCCCAAGGTACCCCTATTGCAGTCGGTACAGCGTTGTCGAATTTTTATAATACACTCTTAATAGTGCTAAGGGCCTATTTCAGTCGGTTTATTGAATGTGGATTTATTGAATGAAGGCACAACTTTGACATGAGTCCCCCCCAAGGTACCCCTATTTCAGTCGGTACAGCGTTGTCGAATTTTTATAATACACTCTTAATAGTGCTAAGGACCTATTTCAGTCGGTTTATTGAATGGGGATTTATTGAATGAAGTCCCCCCCAGGCCCAACTTTGACATGAGTCCCCCCCAGGCCCAACTTTGACATGAGTCCCCCCAAGGCCTAACTTTGACATGAGTCTCCCCCAAGGTACAACTTTGACATGAGTCCCCCCCCAAGGCACAACTTTGACATGAGTCCCCCCAAGGCCCAACTTTGACATGAGTCCCCCCCAGGCCCAACTTTGACATGAGTCCCCCCAAGGCCCAACTTTGACATGAGTCCCCCCCAAGGTACAACTTTGACATGAGTTCCCCCCCCCCCCAAGGCACACCTTTGACATGAGTCCCCCCAAGGCACACCTCCCCCTCATTGGGAAAAAGAGAAAAAACTTTGTTTTGCGGCTATAAGAGAGTTTGGACTTCCAACGTTATTTGTTACAATATCTGCAGCTGAAACACATTGGTTTGGTTTAATGAAAACTTTATCATGGAATTTAGATCGTCACGAATTAACTAAAGAAGAATTTGTCGATATTAACAAGTTTAGCAGTAGGCCTCTGGCACTAAATTAAAATCTGTCAATGTCATATTTTCATGTTTTAAATAATGAAATAATGTCGTGTCTGTATAATTTATTATTTATAATATTGCCTATTAAAGACTTCTGTGGTCACGAAATTTGGTGCGTAAATTGTTTGTATGCATCCGGCACTTATTGTAACTGCATTTCACGAAATTCGAAATCCCCCCCCCCCCTTCTCGGAGTCGGATGGCAATAAACATGTGTAAAAATATGTTTTTCCGTTTGAATTCGCTTTGAATTATCTTAGAATTGCGAATTTTGGTGTGTGGATATTGATTAAGTGTACGCATTATGTACATTAGTGGGATTTTGCAAAACTTCGAACTCACCCGCTGAGGGTGGGGAAGTAAGAAGTGTGTAAGTTGTGCCGAAGACAGTGGGGACCCAGACTCCTAACATTGGGAGCGAGAAAACCTCTACCAATCACAGCGAGAACTTAGGTTATTAATAAAGATATGGCATTTTGACAAATCATTTAAGTTTAACGTCCAGCGAAGCGGGCAAAGCCTGCTAGTGGAAAAATAAAATGCAAAAATAAATTTTTAAGATAAAGACTTTTTTTATTCGCGTGATTCGAACTACAAATTATGAAAAGATTGAAATGAAGTTTTGCCGTCTGAGTTTCATACTTTAGTTAATTTTAAAAAATCTAATTGTCGTATCGAAAAACTGTTTACACCCCAGGATTCAGAAAAATCACCTGTTTCATTTGGTACTGAATTTGTAACGATAGGTCTGATACTTCTAATTTTATTTCCCCTTTTTCCGTTTTTCCGTTGCCACTTAAATTTCATACTTTAGTTATTTTTTTAAAATCTAATTGTCGCATCGAAAAACTGTTTGCACCCCTGGATTCAGAAAAATCACCCCTTTCATTTGGTATCAAATTTATAAATATACGTCTGATATTTCTAATATATTTTACCCTTTTTCCGTTTTCAACGCAGATTTGATATGGAACAGCTTTAGTATTGGATCCCTTTGGCAAAATTTGAAATTCGGCACCGAAGTAGCTCGGACGTTTCTCGCCAAGATCTTTAATTGCACAATTGAGATAGCCAATTCAGTTCATCGCGAAAATGGCTTAAAATATTTAAAGTCATCAAAGGGTTCCGATACTTAAGCTGTGCTTTTTGTATTTATTTATTTATAATACTGTCTATTAAAGACTTCTGTGGTCACGAAATTTGGTGTGTGAATTGTTTGTGTGCATCCGGCACTTATTGTAACTGCATTTCACGAAATTCGAAATTCCCCCCCCCCTTCTCGGAGTCGGAGGGCAATAAACATGTGTAAAAACATGTTTTTCCGTTTGAATTCGCTTTGAATTATCTTAGAATGGCGAATTTTGGTGTGTGAATATTGATTAAGTGTACGCATTATGTACATTAGTGGGATTTTGCAAAACTTCGAACTCACCTGCTGAGGGTGGGGAAGTAAGAAGTGGGTAAGTTGTGCCGAAGACAGTGGGGACCCAGACTCCTCACATTGGGAGCGAGAAAACCTCTACCAATCACAGCGAGAACTTAGGTTATTAATAAAGATATGGCATTTTGACAACTCATTTAAGTTTAATGTCCAGCGAAGCGGGCAAAGCCTGCTAGTATTACATAATATAATTAAATTTATCCCAGTATGAAAACACATAACATAGTATGAATGTAATTTCTTTAATTTCAAAGTAGATACTTAATATATCGGAATTATTTTATGTGCCCCTGGAAATGAATGGTAAATGATATTGTCCTATACAACCATGTTAAAATTTTAGAAAAAGCGGTATAGCAACTGACCACTTTTGGACCAATACTGTTGGACAATTTTTACAAAAAGTTGACAGGTGATTTATTTCAATATGTAACTAAATACCAATCTGTATGAAATTCTGTACAGTAGCCCCTTAGATACAATTGCCACAAAATTTTATCACACACACACACACAGACAGACATTTTTAAAAAAATGGTCAAATCGTGCTCTACAGCTCTCAAAACGTGTAAATTCATAAAAAATTTGAGGTCGAAAATTTTTACGAATCCAGTACTTTCTGTTTTTGAATATAGAAAAAAGTAAGAGGAAATATATATATATACGAACAGGAAAATTGGGGTAGATTTTTCTTTAAAAAATATTCAATGACATTTTTATTATTTTGACTATGCGCAAAGTTTACAAATTAATAATTATATTTCTCCAAAAAATTCTTTGTGAAAGAAAACTAAAAGTGAATACAGGAAGAAACATCTGTATTTTATTTAACATTTGGAGGTATGTGTATTTTCACCTGTGTGTAATGCAATTTTGACACCCTCTCTGATTTAGTTATCTCTAAATTTATTTAAATTTTTCATATCTTCTAATGCTTACTTTTGTGAAAAATTGAAGTTTTATTAATTTAAAAATTATTACTTAAGTTAAAGTTTATATAAAATTTGATAAAGAAAATATCAACCAAATTTTGTATTCACACATTCATCTGTTTCAAAACTGTGCGCAAAAGAAAAGAAAAATTCAAAAAAAGATCATACTTTAACATTTTTGGGGCAGTTTATAATTGTTTACTCACTGTAAAAAATAGATTCTAAAAAATAAGTATATATTGTCTCAAAATAGCCCCGAAACAATATATACTTAAATTTGAAAACCCATGTACTCATTTTTGAGTATACTGACATGCTCAAAAATGGGGTTGACAAATGAGAATCCCAATATCCCCATGTTTGACATGTCATTGTACTCAAAAATGAGTACATGGGTTTTCAAATTTAAGTAATATTGTTTTGGGGCTATTTTGAGACAATATATACTTACTTTTAAGAACCTATTTTTTACAGTGCTTTAACAAGTAATAAAGTTTCATAATTCCCACTAACACATTTTCATTATTATTTTATTTTTTTACTATAGAAGAATAGTTAACTTGAAAAAATTATACAGAAAGATAAATCTTGTCAAATATAGTAATAGATTTATCCTTTGACATTAAGTCATAATAGTACTGAACCAAATAATTTGTAACGTTTGTTGATAAAAACAGCTAATTTACGAAAGAAATATATTTATATTATTAGGATATTGTTATTCAGAATATCTTAAATATTATTAAGAAACTGGCAAAAAATAAATAAATAAATATGCTAAATATTTTTATTTATGTTTTTTATTAAACTTTCAAATCAATATATTTCTGAAAATTAAAAATGTGACTTAGCGTTCTTTTACCCCGACCCCTTCGCGGCGTTCCAATACGTAAAGTTTACCAAAAAAATTTGTTGATACCTCGAATCGCTTCACGAATCGATACTTTTCGCAATAGGTGACTTATATCAAAGCTTAATCAAATGTAGTTTAGCACTCTCTTGCCCCGATCCCCAGAATTAAAAGCAAGAAATCCAAACATAGTATTCTAAATCTGCTTCATATAAGGATGCTACACTAAAGTTTAAGAGGAGGTCAAGGAAATATTTCGTGTACCTTCGTGATATGCCTTTTACAGACACACGCATAGATACACGCCCAAGCCAGCAGCTAAAAAAATAATATTCAGATTTAGGGGACCATAAAACAAGTAAATATATCAAAAACATAATTTTTAACGACCCTCTTCACTTACCGTTGCCGGAAGGCCGGGCCAATGTTATTATATGGGGAAATTGTCTTTACAAATAACTTATTAACGAATACATATTTTTAAATTCTGTTTTCACATTCAGAAAATTCCCAACTGTTAAATTGACGGATCTTTTTTAAAAATGTATTTTTTAAATTTTTAATATTGTATTTTGAAAATGAAAAAAATTCACATATTGAAAATTCGTATTTTGCAGCTTCAAAATAAATTATAAAAAAATAATTTTTTTAAAAAAAAGGTCCGCCAATTTAATAGCTGGGTATTTTCAGAATGTGAATTTAAAAATATATATTAGTTCATAAGTTATTTGTAAAGAAAAATTTCTGATAGAATAACATTAGCTTCGGCTTCCGGCGACGGTCAGTGAAGAGGGCCATTAAGGCATAAATTAAAAACGATACTTCCTCTGTCATTACATGAAAAAATAAGTAAAACTAAATAATAATAATATATAATAATAAAAAAGTAGTGAAAAAACGCGTTATCTCAAATATAGAAAAAACAGACCATCTGTCGTCTATATACACAAAAGGACTAAAAAAAAAAAAAAAAGGCTCACTGCAGAAAATCTTACTTATACCTTTTTTATTTGTAATAACTTCCAAACTAATGGTTGAAACATATAAAACTGCCATGTTTGTATAATACCAAAGGGATGAAATGGTACCTATGTATATTTTACTTAATAATTCGCTTTATTACATTATATGAAGTATTTAATAAAAATCTACATAAAGGCTTCTTTTTAAACGTAATATAACAAACATATACTTTGTATTCCATTATGATTTACAATATGAAATAAACAAGTTATATTTTAATATATGAAATAAAACTACTTATTTGTTACATCTAAACAATTATTTAATAAAAATATGTATTCTCCATTGGGTTAATTCCACCTTTATATGGAATTACTGCTCTAATGCGCAATAGCATAGTATTATACAGTGTTTCAATATAAATATCAGAAATTTCATCGAGCGAAATATAAATATTTTTCTCTAGTTCTTGCAGATTTGTAGGCTGCAAATTTCAAAACCTCCCTTCTTCCCCAGCTTTTTCATTTACTAAACATTTCCGATCGCATTGAGATTAGGACTATTTGCAGGGGTGTGGTAAAGAAGAAATTCTACGACATTCTTTGTGGTATTAAACTTAAAGTGAAAAACAATATGATTACTTATAGCATTATAGGTGTTCATGGGAGTTGATAGGTAATTTTAAGAATTTAAATGAAATGAACGTACCACAGACGCCCTGTAGCAATGTGCATTATCATCTTAAAAATCTGTTGGTGAAAAAGTCTGAGATACCTTCAAAATAGTCAGTCAGACGCCACATTTATAATGGCCGTGTTTTATTTCGAATTAACTGATACCTTGTGCATGAAAATATGCCCGATTCCTTGAAAAGGTATGCACTTCCGTTCCATAATGTACGAATAATATGTCACTGTTTTAAGATAGCGATTTTCATTAAGTCGATCACATTTTCACCGTTCTATTAGCTTTTTTTCATCAGCTCGAAATGAATTAAACTTGACTCATCACAGCAGTTCAGCCCAAAAATTAATTGGAGTATTCTTTTATTTATTTTATTTATTTATTTATTATTTTTTTTTTGGTCATTTGAGGACTTGCTTCTTTTAATTGTTTTTCTTAATAATGGCTTTTTCTGTTGATCTTCTGGTTTTTAACCTTTTTTTTTTTTTTAATTGTTGTTGCATTCTTTTTAAAGAAAGTATTTTGCTAAATGCTTTTTTTAATAATTTCTAAGTTTCGAACATGATAAATACCAATATTTTAAACATTTGCTTTTTAAATTTGATTTTTAACTTTGCTTCACTTTTTATCACTCTTGGATGAGCAACGTGGACGCCAAAAGCTAAATTTCCAGTTTAAACAGCCATTTTTTTTACATCTCAGGTATTAAAATATGTTTTTATTATTTTCATTCTAAAATTAATGTGTGTTTTAAGTGTACGTGGAGGAAGACGTAATAAAATCTGTACGAAAAGTTGCTTTTTAAAGGATAAAATTGGCGGTTGTAGAAAGAGAAAAAGAAAATAGCCAAGTGTCACTTTTTTTTTTATCCCTTAGTGTTATAAAATAGTTGTGAGTGAGTGATTCATCATCGCCCAGCCCAAACCCCTTGACCTACAAGCATGAAATTTTGTGATAGTGTTTCTTCTATTACGTGGAGAACCACTAAGAAGCGATTTTACAAAATTCCTTTTCCCCTCTTCAAGAAGCGGAGGCAGAGGGTAAAACGTGATTTCATCATATCTCGAAAAAATTCTTCATATCTGAAACAAACAAACAAACAAAAAAAAAAACAGATATCTGTAAAATTTTGCTTTAAAATATAGTTAATACAAATATCTAAAAATCAATTGCGGGATTTTTAGAAGTTCAACCCCTAAAGGGAAGAGGGGGTAAAACGGTTTCACAAATAGTCCTTTATATAGAAAAAAAAAAAAAAGATATATGTGAGATTTTTGCTCTAAAATATAGGTCACATAACATAAATGTCTAAAAACAAATTTCTGAAATTTTAGAGATTCTTGCCGGGTGGTGCGGGAAAATGGAGGAAAAAAATGCCCCCCCCCCCTCCAAAAAAAAAAAAAAAAAAATAGAAACAGAGCTAGACCGTTCAAAATTGGTATAGATAGGTTTTAGGAGCCTGCAAGTCGAATGAGGATATTTTCGAAAGTGTACATTTATTAGGAGGGGCGGGAAGGGGGTGGCGTTAGAGCGTTGAAAATTAGTATTATTTGGTTTTAAGGCCCGATAAATCGATTTCGGATATTTTCGAAAGTGTAGAATTATTACGAAGGCGGATGCAGGGGCAAATACAAATAAATTCAGATAGAACGTTGGAAATTAGTATTATTAGGTTTTAAAGCCCGAGAAAACGATTGAGGATATTTTTGAAAGTGTAAAGTAATTAGGAGAGGCGGAAACGGTGGGCGAAGGAACACGCGCTGCGTGCGCGCGTGTATAGGTCGCCGCAAGCAGTGGGGGTCTGAACCGATTATTCCATCGATTAGAGAAGATTATTTTTGTATTTTATATTTATGTTTTTCCCTTACGATAATATAGTGTATTATTAAAAGTGTCGAACATAATTGCGCGCGCTCAGCGCATAAAGGTCTGCGGTGTCGAAAGCAGTGGGGACCAGGTGAGATATTTTTTCCGATCAGAATTTTTTCTATCTCTCTCTTTTTTTTTTTTTTTCTTCACACCATAAAAATTAATGTAATTTTGAGAATTTATTAATTATAGTGATTTATTTAAAAATAGTGACCAGGGAAGCGGGCGTAGCCTGCCAGCCTGTCCAAAATTTAGCATAATGAAAACGATCCACGAGCCGGTGAGTTTCACTGGGTTAATGAAATTCTCAGGCAAAGCTAGTGGTTTACCATTGGCTATAAAACACCTCACGTACTTACTCTTTGTATAAGAAGTGGCAAAAATTAGGAAAAAATGAAAATAACCCTGGAGCAGTATACCTTCATTAAATTTCAGACAGCTAATTATTGTTGAGAGTAGATTTCGTAAAAAATATAGAACTGTTATAATTCATAATCTCCTCAGTTAACCTTACCGTAAAATTAAAAATATAATTATATAGTTAAAGCTGACTGTTATCACTTTTATATTTGGCTTAAAAAATAATCTAAAATTTAAAAATTGTATAAGTTTGTTTTAGAAGTGTATAATAAAGAAAAAAAAAAATCCGAAACCAAAAATATCCATCAAGGGATGTACATGTAGGATGTATCCGAACGGATATTTACGTATCTTATGTGTCTCCTGCAACGTTACAACTTGTGCAATATAAAGTTCAAACAAGCGTCGAAATGTGTATTAGAGCGCACAGACAGACGTTACAACATAAAAAATAAAGGTGATAACTTATTGATTTTTCATTGTAAGATCGTTTCTGTCACAGTGTAGGAAATCACGTAGTCATAAAAGTGAGTTTAAAGCATTTTGTTTTTAGCCTTTACACCTACAAAATACCTTTACGTATACTATGTTTATGATGCTTTAAAACTTTTTATTTCTCCTTTTTTGCTGTATCTCGTAAGGTTTTCGAGATATAAAAGTACAATATATCGTTTTCCACCTAGTGACGTTATAAGTGTTCGTATGTGGCAGCGTATAGCCTTATTGACATACACTAATTTTGGCATTACAACTACAGCGCTTCAGCAATTAAAAGATTGAGTTTACGAAATATATACGAAATAAAGTAATAGAAATAACTTTATTAATTATCAAATCTTTATAGAAATACTTTGCGATACTTTATGCAATCACATATTACTTTCATAAGATATCGGAGAATTAATTCTGCATGTACTTACATTTAAGTAAAGAGGTAAATGTTTTTTTATAGTTTTTAAAAAATCTTTGCCAATCAGAAAATTGGTTATTATGGAAACTGTTTTTCAATTATTCGTAAATTTTACTTCCGATTACGAATAAAATAATATTTTTTTATTATAGTTTTAAATCAAATAACTGTGTTTCGTAATTCAAATTAATTTGCAAATATTTTGCATAAAAAGAAGAAAAAAAACTAAATAAATAGCTATGCAATTATTTATTTATATAAAAATTTTACGCATACAATTTCTGTAGATAAATAAATATGCAAACATAAATTACCATCGTATTAAAATATGAATTTATTTATGAAAATATATAAATAGATAAATATTGTTAAACATTTTTTAACGCGTACTAAGGCATTTATTCTGTTTTGTTATGAGCGTAAGGCAGTCATCGGAAAATCGATTCTGATGGATGCAGTTACATTATAGTAACAATGCTGAATTAATGCTAAAAGAAAAAACAAGGTCGATATTAGCGTGTAGCGAAATGAAAAGAAAACTAATAATAACAAGTTTCCATAAATTTTACATTCTTTTTTCTTTACATTATTAAAGCACGGCACTTTTATTGACTAATTTATTCTCCTACTTTAAAAAAAAAAAAATCTTGTTATATCAGTAAACGCATTAGATCAATACGTCACTGGTAGGTGGTATATTTTTTAATTAAATGTTTAGAGTATACATATTTATTATATTTGCTATTGTTCATCATTGAAAAATGAAATGGAAAAGTAAGTGAATAAAACTACCTCACAACATTCTATAGAAAAGTACCATTGATTTTTCTTTTCATGTAATCACTCATGTTTAAAAAAAAAAAAAAAAAAAAAAAAAAAAAAAAAAAAAATCTTCAGTTGATGTTATAGAGCGAATTGTACTTTCAATCAAATAAAATTATCATAAAATATGAAAAAAAAAAAAAAAAAAACCGCATTGTATCGCACGTATTTACTAATTTAGTTGACTGAATATGTGCATATGGTGAATCAATTACGGTTGCATTATAGACTTAGGCGCATTAACACCTTTTCTAGAGGCTAAAAGGTTTGTTGTACATCGAGTTACGCAGAAAAGAAGTAAACGTTTTGTTACGCTTGAACATAGTATTATATGGGTCGTTCATTGTAAAAGTGAATTATCTCCTAGTAAATGGATTTTGAAATAATGAGCTTTTTGCAAATTTATGTGTAGGGGAAAAGTCAAAATTTAGGATTTTGGATCAAAATTTAGGCATTGTAGATTTAGGCGCATTGACAGCTTTTATAGAGATTAAAAGGTTTGTTGTATATCAAGTTATGCTGAAAAGAAGTAAACGTTTTGTACGCTTGATCATAGTATTATATGGGTCGTTCATTGTAAAAGTGAATTATCTCCTAGTAAATGGATTTTGAAATAATGAGCTTTTTGCAAATTTATGTGTAGGGAAAAAGTCAAAATTTAGGATTTTTGGATCAAAATTTAGGCATTATAGATTTAGGCGCATTGAAAGCTTTTCTAGAGGTTAAAAGGTTTGTTGTATATCGAGTTACTTAGAAAAGAAGTAAACGTTTTGTACGCTTAAACATAGTATTATATGGGTCGTTCATTGTGACAGTGAATTATCTCCTAGTAAAGGATTTTGAAATAATGAGCTTTTTGTAAATTTATGTGTAGGGAAAAAGTCAAAATTTAGGATTTTTGGATCAAAATTTAGGCATTATACATTTAGGCGCATTGACAGCTTTTCTAGAAATTAAAAGGTTTTTTGTATATCGAGTTATGCTGAAAAGAAGTAAACGTTTTGTACGCTTGATCATAGTATTATATGGGTCGTTCATTGTAAAAGTGAATTATCTCCTAGTAAATGGATTTTGAAATAATGAGCTTTTTGCAAATTTATGTGTAGGGAAAAAGTCAAAATTTAGGATTTTTGGATCAAAATTTAGGCATTATAGATTTAGGCGCATTGACAGCTTTTCTAGAGATTAAAAGTTTTTTTGTATATCGAGTTACGCAGAAAATAAATAAACGTTTTGTACACTTGGACATAGTTGGCTCGTACATTGTAAAAGTGAATTATCTCCTAGTAAATGGATTTTGAAATAATGAGTTTTTTGCAAATTTATGTGTAGAGAAAAAGTCAAAATTTAGGATTTTTTGGATTAAAATTTAGGCATTATAGATTTAGGTGCATTGACAGCTTTTCTAGGGATTAAAAGGTTTGTTGTATATCGAGTTACGCAGAAAAGAAGTAAACGTTTTGTACGCTTGAACATAGTATTATATGGGTCGTTCATTGTAAAAGTGAATTATCTTCTAGTAAATGGATCTTGAAATAATTAACTTTTCGCAAATTTATGTGTAGGGAAAAAGTTAAAATTCAGTAAGTAGTACCGATGTTTAGTATTTAATACAGATCATAGTTATTAGACTTTATAAATTATAAGAAAAATAACCTGAAGTAACTTAGAAACTCCATTCTTACAATCAATATTTAGAAGTTTTAGTTCTCTGAAAAAAAAAAAAAAAAAAAAAAAAAAAATAAAGTACCTACATTGGATTTTAATGCAATTCTTGGAGTTTCTTCACTTTTATAATGAAAGATGTGACTTAATGTGATACAATTTAGCAAAAATATAATACAGAAAATATATGGAGATCCACCACTTTTGCAATGAACCATCCATATTCCGAAGGGTTTACGAAACTTTATTTTTATGCTGCGTTAAGAAATTTAATTCCTTGTTCTAGTAGTAAAATTTCGCAATGTATAGACGGGCTGAAAAGTAAAAATCTCACGCTTCGTAAAAATTTTAAATAGATTTTATTAGATTTTAATAGGCTTTTTTTATTTTATATATATTACAATTTTTATATTGCAGGACATTTTATTTGATATACAACTATCGTTATATGATGCTTTTACATGCTAATATAAAAATTTTATGTTTTGAACATGCTATTTTTTATAAGTATTATAATATTAAACGCTTGTTTTATCCACAGCTATTTCCATGTATTTTCATACTATACGCCAAACAACTGAGAGACGTGGTGTAAAATGTTATAGATAAATCAATTTAGATTTTTTTACTTATATTTTAAAGCAATAAATGTGCTATATTTCTATTTTAGTATGAATATTTTACTAATGAAATAATAAAAACTATGGTCACGAGAACAATAGTTATGGACAGAAACTACCAACATAAATAATGTGCACCACAAGGAAAAATGGCTGTATTTTGGAAGAAAAGTCGTTAATTAATTTAATAATGGTATTTAGATAAATAGTGTGATTTAACGCTAAAAAAGAATGACTACATTTCTATACATGGACACATGTCTACGTTATGTTACTACAGAACACACTCAAAAGACTTCAGAATCACAAATGTGACGCAAATTCTAAGGAACACTGTCGTGAGTAAACAAATATTGTTTTCGATTTCTTTATTGTCCCTTTTATGTGTTTGTGACTCTACACGTCATTTCCGTCCATATTTCATTAAAAACTCTATATTTCATTTTAACGAGCTGAAACAGTCCTTCACGATTGTTCCGGGATTTAAGAATCACATATTTAATATAAACAAAATATTTTATTATATATAAAATAAGCAAATTCATGATTATATTCAGGAAATCTAACTCAATAAGTTAATTTCTTGAGAATTAACATTTTTCAGTCAAGTTTAGCAGTGAAATATACCGCTAATGTTTAACCCGTTAGTAGTCGCTATCGACAGCGCCACCTATTACAGATTGCGAACTTTTTATTTAACTGTCACCAATAATTTTAAGAAGTGATGTGATGGTCGTCAAATCGATTTTATTCGCGTTTTATGTATATCAAATGCCACTTCTAAAATTTTTTGGTGGCTATTGAATAAAAAAATCTGGAAAAACTGAAGGATGGGCGGCAAATCGACCAACTAGCGACTACTAACGGGTTAATAAAGGACTTTTATTGTATGTTTTTATATAAAACGCAAATACAAAATATAAAGTTAGTAGTAAAAAATAGTAGTTTTTTTTAGCAACAATTTTATAATACTCATAATATAGTGATGAAATAAATTAAGCTTTTTCTATGTAATGCAGTTGATATGCACTGTGTAATGGTAAATATTATCTGCATAAAAACAAGTATAAATAAAAAAATTGTATATAATTTGTCACAATAAAAGTGTATATAATTTGTCAGTAAAACTGTTTATAAATCCTTTTATTTTTGTACTGAGCGGATTTCAGCAAAAATAAAAAGATGTATTTTTGCTGAATAAATACTTTTCAATATTTTCAATATATTTTATCCTCTTAATATTATTGTGTAAGTTAAATATTGCATGCAATGTTCAAGCACAATTTCATAGGAAAAAAAAATCATAAAACATTTATTTACAGATGAATATTTAGTAAAGTATTTGCTAGTGTTTTGTAAAAACAAAATGTATTAAATTTTGCAACGTATAACTATTATCGGATACAATTCGCAGATAATAAAAATCCAAATTCATTTCTTCTTAATGAACTGAAAAATACACTTTGTTTCAACAAATTTTTAGAACAATACATTATTTTCTCATTTTTTTTTTTTTTTTATAAGATATTTCTTCCCATTTTATTTACAGCAAATAAAACAAGTCTAAAATCAACAAAAACAAATTGTATAAAACTGCATAAAATGGCATTTGCGCAGTCATTTGCATATTTTTACATAAGAGAACATGAACAAATTTCCATAACATCTCCTATTCATTATTTTACATCATTCAAGAACCTCATTTTAATAATAAGTTTTTAATTTAAAAACATAAAATCATTACCTTTTTCTTTCTGTTGCATGGTAATGACTTTCAAATGCAAATCAACTTAGCCTTTTTTTTTTTTTTTTTTTTTTTTTCGATAACTTCTTGTATATACAAAATTAAATTCTAGTTATGTATGTATTTTTAGAGATTAAGAAAAGAGTTCCTAAAAGATATTATAAATTAATTTTAAAGAAAATAATATATATATATATATATACATTTGAAGATGAAATATTTCCTTTCTTAACTAAAATCTATGATTTTGCAAAGTCTTTTAAATAAATTACCATTTATGTAGAAAATCATCACAGAGATATTTTAGTAATTTTTTTTCATCTTATATAACTAGTTGAAATATAGGTTTATATCTGGGTGTACAGTTTTTTGATTTTTTTTTTTTAAGTTTCATTAGACGATTATTGTAAGTCAATATATATATATATATATAAAATTTTCATCTAATTTGTAAATTATAAGGTCTCCTCATTCCCACTTCTATATGTATGTGTGAGTGGAATCTTCTATCAATCCCCCAAAACGAAAAAAAAAAAAAAATAACGAAACTTATATGTTATAGGTCAAGCAGATGAGTTTTCCAACTTTTGATAAAATTGCAAAATAGAAAGTGAGACATCGAAAGATGGAAGTGGGAGAGTATTTAAATTTAAGTCCGTCTTTTTAAAATGTCTTTTTATCAAGAAATTCGTTATATAAGCTTTCTTTTAGATGTTCTATCTTATCTATTACTTTGTTACGGAACAAAAACTGATAGGGTTGTAGATTTGTAAGTC
Organism: Salticus scenicus; assembly: GCA_963930645.1. Classification (NCBI taxonomy): domain Eukaryota; kingdom Metazoa; phylum Arthropoda; class Arachnida; order Araneae; family Salticidae; genus Salticus; species Salticus scenicus. Next base: position 90,295,472 of record OZ005652.1, read on the forward strand.
AATTTCAATTTATTTTTAGTAAGTGTCTCATAAAACTGCTCAACAGACTTTCTTGAAACTTGTTGTACTAACTCTCTTTTGAATTTCTTTTCGTACTATATGTTAGGTGATTTACCGTATATAGATGAATTTGCGATATTTTGCTGAAATTCGAAAATGGAGTGGATATTGGTTCTGTCAAAAGCGGCAGAAAAAAAAAATCTCAAAAGTTCACATTCAATAGTTCTCAAAATGATCTGATTAGTTCTCAAAATAGTTCTCAATATGAATATTTCTCAAAATGAAAAGATCTCAAAAGTTCATAAACAACTTTTAGATGTTTTTTTTATGCATGAATTGAATAGTAGAGGATAATTCATAAGTGCCTTTGTTAAATAGGTCAGTTTTAGAACTCGAAAATGGTGTCTCAAAGAATGATTCTGCTTTTTTTTTATTCATTAGATAGATTGTAGAGGATAATTCATGAGCGTCTTGATTAGGTAGGTCAGTTTTAGACTTTAAAAATAGATGTCTGTAAAAAACGACTCTGCTAATTTCATCTAAACTTGCTAGATTAAAGTCCATGGATGGAACATGGGCGCAGAAGCCATAACGGTATCTATTTAAGAAATTTCTCTACTTATAATACCGTTGATTTAAGAAGTAGAAAATTTTGTTACATTGATAGTGGTATGATAGTGGCACACTGATAGTGGTATTGTATACTGCGTCTTATATATTTTGTCAGATGTCCTAAATTTGATATTACATAGGTTTAAAAACCTTACATCCTGTAAACAAAGAATTAAAGAAAATCTAATTTTGTTATGAAAAAAAAAAAAAAAAAAAAAAAAAACTTCTTTTATATTTTAATAAATAAAAGTGTTATTGGTACCCGAATGGAACGAAAGGATTATAATAATTTCCGTAATGACATGCTGACGCCAGAATGCATTCCAAGCTGTAGCTTTTACCGGAAGCTTACAAAAACTTTTTTATTTGTTACGTATCCTTTTTTTTTCTTCGTTATAAAATTCTTGTTAAAACTAGTGGATCTGCAGATCAGGAGACTCAACGTCCTATTTACATCAGACATTATTCAATAGGTCATTTTTATTTATTCCTTATTATATAATTGTATATATTGATTCTATCGACTTGTTACCATAATCAGATACATTCTTGAGGGGGGCTGCCGCCCCCCTCAACCCCCCGCTGCATCTCTATTTGTATATCCTATAAAGTGTTACAGAATTGTAAATAATCGCATTTATTTTTGTATAAATTCTTTCAAAAGGTTTAGTAAAGTTAATAAAATGCTAACTTTGTGCATTTCTAGTCGTTTTAGCGTAAAATCGCCTAATTTTCCCTTAAAAACACTTAAAAAAGCTACTATAAGGGAAGAAATGGATTTGGCGCCAAATTTGGCGACTATTTCCCTCCTTGGCTATTTTTGGCGACCTTGGCGAGAAAATCCTTATTAGGGATATACCAAATATGGAAGCTCTAATCTCATTATGAGATACGAGAATTTTCCAGAACAGTCTGTGTTCGATAGAAAAGTATAAAAGGAGCATTTCTTCACCAAGGCGGTCAGTGTCAGATCTGTGTCAGTTTCGTCAAATGCTTGCTTTGCTGTGAGTCTCTTTGGATGAGACTTTCTTTATGTGTTATTGCTAAACAGTTTGTACTGTTGTTTTGCTGTTAACGGCTGTTGTTTAAGCTGTGTTTACTGGCTGATTTGAAGCTGATACTTGGTTTATAGACCTGTATTTTTCTGGAACTTTCTGTGACTACATTACTGAATTTTTGGAAGTTTCGCCTTTCATTCTCGGACAACTTACGGACCCCCAAGTACGCAACAATATGTATTCTTAATAAATGACAGTCTTGTATTATTTCCCTGAAATTCATAAATACCAAATTTCATAACTATCATTTTTCATACAAAAAAAAATTACGTAGCATATCGGAAATATTTTGCGTAACCTTTAAACTAATTTCTAAGTCTATGCCCACAATTATCAACAGGAAAACATGTTTTTAATATTCTAATAAAATTGCATTATATTTGATGGAGTGTAACCATGTTAAAATAAACTTTTAAGAAATATTGACTATAGACCGTAATAGTACGAAATTATTTTATGTATCCCGGAAAAGTAGCCACAGTCATTATAAACGCCAATAATAAGAATAAATTTAATTAATTGTAACTCATTAATTTTTCAAACTAATTTGACATCATTTGGATGATTATAGTATATACTCGGAATTATTTTGTGTGGTCTCATAAATTATTTAGACTATACATAACTGTTTTCAAGAGTAAACATGATTTTAAGCATCTTTATAATGTATGTTAATTTTATTAAGTTCAATTCAGCATAAACGCATTAAAGAGCGCGCTTAAATAAAAGTTTGTCCATAGGCTCTAATGTTACGAAATTCTTTCTTGTGGCTCTGTAAACAAACCATAAACATTGTATACACCAGTAAAAACTATTCAGCTTATTTTGCGTTTAAAATTAATAATTGTTCCAAATTTAACATAGTTCGCATGACTACGTGACATTAACAGAACACTTTTGTAAGGTCCTGTACATTAATTAGAAAGCTTAAGAGCACATATTTTCTTCAAACAACATGAGTTTAAGCATATTACTCACGTTCGCTAGTTTCATTTTCTTCATTGCAAAGTAATGATATTAAAATGCGTTTAAAAGAAATTCACACCTTATGCCGTAATGTTAAGAATTTTGGCGTGTCCCTATACACATTTTTTAACCAATATAGCAATAAAAATTATACAGCTACTTACGTTTATGCAAAGCTGGAACGTGTGCGCCAATTTCCAAGTCAATCGAAGGACTTTTGCGGCTGCTATTGCAGTACATACAAATTCTTCCCATAGACCGTAATGATTAAAAAAAAAAAAAAAAAAAAAAAAAAAAAAAAGTTGCATTCGGGAGTGCCGACAGAAGTGAAAACGTGAACAATTACATGTGTATTTCTTGAATCGTCAGGAAATATTTTATTGTGTAGTAAATACTTTTAAATGAAGTGTTTTTTTTATTCAGTAATATAAACTACTACTACAAAAATTATATTACAATTTTATTTAATGCGCTAACTGCAATAGAGACAGTGTCCGGAGATGAGAGAAGTCGTGTAGAGCCGCACCAGATTGGAAAAACGTGAGAAACATGGCGGCTTTGGCCTTTCGCACTGTTTTGTGAGGTCTAACTGGAATAGAGACAGTGTCCGGAGATGAGAGAATTCGTGTAGAGCCGCACCAGATTGTTAAAACGTGAGAAAAATGGCGGCTTTGGCCTTTCTCACAGTTTTGTGAGGTCTAACTGCAACGTTTCCGGCTGAAATCTTTAAGAGACAGTGGCCGGAGATGAGAGAAGTCGTGTAAAGCCGCACCAGATTGTAAAAACGTGAGAAAAATGGCGGCTTAGGCCTTTCTCACGGTTTTGTGAGGTCTAACTGGAATAGAGACAGTGTCCGGAAATGAGAGAAGTCGTGTAGAGCCGCACCAGATTGTAAAAACGTGAGAGAAATGGCGGCTTTGGCCTTTATCAAGGTTTTGTGAGGTCTAACTGGAACGTTTCCGGCTGCAATCTTTAAGAGACAGTGTCCGGAAATGAGAGAAGTCGTGTAGAGCCGCACCAGATTTTAAAAACGTGAGAAAAATGGCGGCTTTGGTCTTTCTCATTATTCTGTGAAGTCTAACTGGAACGTTTCCGGCTGCAATCTTTAAGAGACTGTGTCCGGAGATGAGTGAAGTCGTGTAGAGTCGCACCCGATTGTAAAAACGTGAGAAAAATGGCGGCTTTGGCCTTTCTCACGATTTTGTGAGGTCTAACTGCAACGTTTCCCGCTGAAATCTTTAAGAGACAGTGGCCGGAGATGAGAGAAGTCGTGTAAAGCCGCACCAGATTGTAAAAACGTGAGAGAAATGGCGGCTTTGGTCTTTCTCACGGTTTTGTGAGGTCTAACTGGAACGTTTCCGGCTGCAATCTTTAAGAGACAGTGTCCGGAAATGAGAGAAGTCGTGTAGAGCCGCACCAGATTTTAAAAAAGTGAGAAAAATGGCGGCTTTGGTCTTTCTCATTATTCTGTGAAGTCTAACTGGAACGTTTCCGGCTGCAATCTTTAAGAGACTGTGTCCGGAGATGAGTGAAGTCGTGTAGAGTCGCACCCGATTGTAAAAACGTGAGAAAATGGCGGCTTTGGCCTTTCTCACGGTTTTGTGAGGTCTAACTGCAACGTTTCCGGCTGAAATCTTTAAGAGACAGTGGCCGGAGATGAGAGAAGTCGTGTAAAGCCGCACCAGATTGTAAAAACGTGAGAGAAATGGCGGCTTTGGTCTTTCTCACTGTTTTGTGAGGTCTAACTGCAACGTTTCCGGCTGAAATCTTTAAGAGACAGAGGCCGGAGATGAGAGAAGTCGTGTAAAGCCGCACCAGATTTTAAAAACGTGAGAAAAATGGCGGCTTTTGTCTTTCTCATGGTTCTGTGAAGTCTAACTGCAACGTTTCTGGCTGCAATCTTTAAGAGACTGTGTCCGGAGATGAGTGAAGTCGTGTAGAGCCGCACCCGATTGTAAAAACGTGAGAAAAATGGCGACTTTGGCATTTCTCACGGTTTTATGAGGTCTAACTGGAATAGAGACAGTGTCCGGAAATGAGAGAAGTCGTGTAGAGCCGCACCAGATTGTAAAAACGTGAGAGAAATGGCGGCTTTGGCCTTTATCACGGTTTTGTGAGGTCTTTTTCGGCTGCAATCTTTAAGAGGCAGTGTCCAGAAATGACAGAAGTCGTGTAGAGCCGCACCAGATTTTAAAAACGTGAGAAAAATGGCGGCTTTGGTCTTTCTCATGGTTCTGTGAAGTCTAACTGCAACGTTTCCGGCTGAAATCTTTAAGAGACTGTGTCCGGTGATGAGTGAAGTCGTGTAGAGCCGCACCCGATTGTAAAAACGTGAGAAAAATGGCAATTAATGGCAAAAATGGCATACAAATTCCTCCCATAGGCCGTAATGATAAGAAAAACTTTGGCGTGTCCCTGTATACGAACTACAACAGGAATACATACCAAAAACTATACAGCTCATTTCGTGGTGCTCATGAACATGTGTACCAAATTTCAAGTCAATAGCGCTATTTTTATGGCCGCTATCGCGCGACAGACAAACAGACAGACAGACAGACAGACAGACACAGCCCAAAACCGTTTTGAGTCTTAATGTAGGGCCTCCACTGACGTTTCGGCAATAATGTAGTATAACATGTTCTTCACATCTACAAAATTTATAGAGAATCCATCTCGCATATCTTTAAATGCCCGACAAATCATCTAAACTACAAACTGTCTCATTATTTTGTCTCCTATCTGTATACAGAAAATTTTATGTAAAATTACAACTTTTGTGTTTCTATATACATTTTGTTAAATATTGATAATATTACTCACACAAGTATAACATTCTATATAAAATAGATTTAAATCTTGATGATATCAAGCAATTTCTGATGCAAAATCATTATTTAAATTATAGAAAAATCTGAACTTTTCAGGTTTTTATGGAAAAAAATCTAATGGAGATTACATTTTTTATATAAGATACAATAAAAAAAATTCTTTATTTTTCAATTTAATAATGAAGTAAATAAAATACAGATTTGCTCAACTCAAATGCTTCTGCATATTTTTATAAGAGGATTTTATATAAATGTGTAATTGTGTACATAAACTATAAATTATATTGTTCATTTAAATTCATTAAAAGTTTGTATGATCTTTATACATCATTAAAAATCAAGATTTAAGTTATATATTTCGATGTGAGTGAAATTAATATTATATATATATATCCATAGAATAAGCTCATCTCTTTTGCTATTTCTAGCATATTCTTAAAATTCTAATCCTTTAATTGAAGATCAATATGTTTTCTTAAGCCGATGTAGTCTATGGAAAAAAAAATCTTAAAATTTTGTGTAAAGGATTTATGACACTTAACTAAAATTTTGAAACAATTCTAATTATTCATTTTTCCAATTAACATTGCTATATAATAGTTATGTAAAGTTTTTTTTTTTTTTTTTTTTTTTTTCTTAATTGAACGTAGGAGAATTTTTCCAAGGAATTTTTAATCAATTTTAATTATTCATTTTTCCAATTAACATTGCTATATAATAGTTATGTAAAGTTTTTTTTTTTCTTAATTGTACGTAGGAGAATTTCTCCAAGCAAACATACAAACAAAAATTCATTTAAGAAACATTAGATAAAGTGCAGGAGCTGTTTATCCCAAGCGAGAACGAAAATACGATCTCCCTTTGAGTATGTTTACTTAGTGTAATGTTGAAACTTTGGATAACTAGGAAGATATCTTGATTGCAGGATAAGCTTTACTCTAGAGATATACAAAATTTCTCAGATGTTCTATCATTTACTTAGTTCTTTGTAAAGTTTGTGATAACGTATATTCTATTAGTTTCTATACTGAATAAGCTGTATTAATAAACTTACATATATATGTCATTTTATGAAATGTAAGTTAAATTTTTAATGAACCGTTGTTTGTTTTTTAAGGTGGAAAATATTAGAATAACAATAAATATTTGCATAAAAACATTTAAAAAAAATGTTAATTTGAGTGTTTTTCTTTTATATGCGATTAGCAACATATTTATACAAGTAATTATGCTATTAAGAAATGCTTTCTAAAGTTTATGCACAAATACGTCTTTTATGCACTTTCCCCCCTTAGATCAAGTAATAACTCAAAAATATTAAGTTATAATAGTTAGCCATATTTCGTCAGTCACTCGATTTAAAAAAAATAATTTTACGAATTCATTTTCCTTTGCCTTTTTTTTTTTTTTTTTTTTTTTTTTTTAGTTTTTACATAAGTTCAAATTATTTAACATTACTATGCATGATATTTTAATATTATGTATATCATATATTACATCGCATCATTTACAAATTTAAAAAGTTCGAAAGATATTAAGAAATTAAAAATGGCAATTTTTGTTTTTCGTTAATTTTAATTTTATAACCTTGGGCCTATTTTTTATTTTTAAGTAATGTAGATGAATTCTGCAAATTTATTTTAGTATTGTTATTTTTCAGTAATAAATCAAATTTCCTCACATCCAACAAATAGCGTTTATTCCAAAAAAAAAAAAAAATACATTCTCTTACATGGTAGAAAAAATGTTGCTTTTGATTCAAATTTCCGAAATTGAGATTTGTTTTATTTACACGTTTTCAGGTCCCCTGAATCCGAAAATCATGACGTAGAGTTTGGTCTGTGTGTCTCTCTCTCTCTGCGTGTACGTGTCTGTTATCAGTATATATCAAGAACAGATAGCAGCAGGAAGTATAAACTTGATGTTCTAAATATGTATCATATAGTGGTGTGACATTAAGCTTTTTTGTTGAGATCAAGCAAATGGGGTACTGGGACATCCAACAAAATTCAAATACATTACGTCTATGGGGGAAAATGCAGGTGAGTAGATTTTACCATCCATAGGCTGCACTAAACCAAACAAAATTAATTATATACTCTTATTTGCATATAGGAATGTTTTATGTAGAATTTGATATGGAAATCATTCACTGTTCATTTACAGGGTTACACAAAAGATCTAGATTACAGTGCGACAATACATGGAAATTGGTGGAAGCGTATTTCAGGTTGTGTCGTGTGTTATTAAAATGGAATTACATTTATGTGCACCATTTGGTGTGTACATAATTTTTAGAAGTTTTACAGGGCTGTCAATAATTAAGCGAAAACATTCTTTTTTATTGAATTAATTAGTGGAAGTGTATTATTATAATATTTTACCCTGTCCAGGTAAACTGCTCAGGAATTCAAAATTCCGCATACGGTAAAAAAAGTATTTTTTAAAAACTAAATTGTCATCGTTTTTTATATTTACACGTTTTGAGGTCTCCTAATTATCGAAGTCAATCTTTCAACTACTGGCCTTTGCCTCTGTGTCTTACCAGAGTAATTTGTAAACAAATATCTTCAGGCAATTTAAGTGTTGTTTTTTGAAGTTAATATAAGTTTGCTAATAGAAAAGTTTTATCAAGATTAAGAAGTTTCGAGGTATCTGTGAAAGGTGCCTGAATAATTTAAAATGAACTTTTAAATTGAATAACAGATTTGAATTCGATATAAATATATGTACAATAACGAAACGGGGTTTGAGGCGGACGGTACCCCCCCCCCCCCCTCCACACACACACACCCTCATACAGAATTATTTTTGAAATAAAGCCGTTCCGAAGCCAAATTTCACTTGTTTTTAACGTAGGTATATACAACAGTGTTATCTTACCCCTTGATCTCCAATCTGTATTTATAGCATTAAATTTTAGGGTAAGATAAAGTTTCTTGAGGGGCAAACCAGATTATTTTTATTTTATTCAAGCTTTGTTTTATGTATGCATAAATTCTGAAAAAAAATATCTAGTCCTTCAAATTTTATTGTATGTTATAATAAGTACTATTATACAAGCCCAGAAAATACTACTAGTCCAGAAAAAATGTTTGAAATAAGATTATTCTTGCGAATGAAGTAATGAACTTTGTAAGCAAAAAGTAATGTGTGATTCAGTGAACGAATTTCCCATGTGTAATAGTGTTTTTGAAATAAAATATAGGACATTTCGTTAAGCACTGAATGAGGATAATAGATGTTCAGGTAGAAGAGTTTATTTTTCATCTTCGTAGTATTATGAAAAAAAAAAATTCTCTCCCCATTTCCAATAATATTGCTGGATTTCTAGGTCTAAAGAACAGTGGTAACAGGCGATAGAAGTGTTGTTGTCTCAATAATATTGATATATATATATATATATATATATATATATATATTAAAGAGGAAAAATACTATGAAATGTTATAAAAGAAAAATTGTCAAAATAGGTAATGCTAAAACAAAATTTACATACTCAATGCGTAAGAAAATGTAGCAAACAGAAGACGTGGAAACTTAATTTTAATGTAAAATGTAAAATATTGTGAAAATAAATGGAACTGCAAAACAGCAATGAAACCAGGCAGATAATTATAATTTACCCCCCTAAAAACTAAGTCCTTTATTACAAACACCCCCCCCCCCCCCCCACACACACACACACAAACAAACCTCCAATGCAAGAAAGAAGAACAGTAAGATGTTTCAAGAACTACTAGCAAAAACAAAATGTAGCTTGTGTCCCTATATCCTATCAAGAGAAGAAAAATAACCATTGTAGGCGTTTTAGGGATCTAATTTCCAAACAGTTAGAAAACATAATAAAAAGTTGTTTCAATGTTAATAACTAGTCTTCTACTTTCTTCTATCTATCTATTTATATAATATATGTATGTATCTCTATATTTATATTTATATAGATATATAAATGTAAAAGTAAGGTATTGAATTCATAAAAAATTGGACTTTTGACTTTTGATGAATTTATATGTTTTTTAAGATGTCCTGAATTTTATTTAACCATTTTTAGAAAAAGCCTGTTTATGGATATCAAAAACATTTTAATCGAAGTTTCTCACGAACCAATGGGCAAATTTTAACTAAACTTGATATTTATTTGGACCTTCACCTAAATTGGTGCAAATTATATATGTGGATTGCTCGCTAAAAATGTGGCGCTGGTATTCTTCTTTTTTTCAGAATTTTTTTATATTAGAGTACACGACAACATTTTCTGTAAATCTGCATCATGCATTTGTTTTTTTACTTTTCAATTTGAGAAATTAAAGAGTAATAGTGAAATGGGATATATATATATATTTGTATCTTCAAAAGCATATCGCTTTCCTCCTAAACCGCAGTGTGGGAATGTTATATTTGAAAATATTTTGTTAGTACCATTACGAATGGTTGAACCCTACATCGTTTATTTTTAACAAGAAACTTTCGTTTTTTTCATTTTTATCAAATAAATAAATAAATAAAATAAAATAAAATAAAATAAAATAAATAAAAAATAAATAAATAAATAAAATTTTTCAGATTTGGCACAAAGTTAACCTTTTTTTAGTCGAGTCTTTTTTTCTGAGACGAAAGTCGGCTAAATTCATCATGAAAAATAATTTTAATACATAATTTGTACCGCGTGAATTTATATGGGTTATCTAGAAGAAAGTTTTGTGATGGTCACTACATTTAATGTTTCTAATGTTTGGTTCCTTTCGTCTTTTTCACACTTTCCAAATGATATACATATTTAATAATAAAAAAAAAAAAAAAAAAAAAAAAACATATACATATACATATACACATATGTATAATGTGTATTCAAAGGTAAACATAAATTATTACGCTTAATTGAACCAAAATATTTTTTTTTCCTTTTATGTCGCTGTACGATATAAAAATCAATTATACAATATTTGTAATGTCATTGAATTTCTCTATAGGATAATTAAATTACAATAACATACACCTTAAATCTAGATGTTTGAAAATAATTTAATTTTACGCATTCAGATTACAGCATTTAAAGAAAAGAAAAACGAGACGGTATTCTAAAGTAATTTGCCATTAATCACATTTGACATTCACGGTATCATTTTCTCATTAGACTTGTTCGGAATTGTAATGTAATTTCTCAGATTTTCAATATCATCCGAAATAACATGGAAGCATTTAGTTCATTATAGAATCGATTTACTGCTATAATTTCCTTTTTTTGCCATTCATATACAAGGAATTAATACCTGGAGGATCATAAAGAGCATTCAGATGTTACCCTTTAAATTATCTGCCAAATACAGCAAAAGAAATACAAAAATAATAGAAAAAGAGAAAGAAAAAAACTTGTAAATTACAGTATGTGTTTGAGTGAAAAAACAGGTTTGGAGTTTAAGTGATAGTTTGAAAATTCGAATTGGCAAAATGTGGATTAATTTTTGTTTACAATGTTTGATTAAATTTACGTCTAGCGAGTAAAACGTATTTAAAAGAAAATAGACGTATTAAGTAAAAGGAAATAGATTTTTAAAAATTAGGAATTCTGATTTTATTTCAGCTAGTTTTTTCTCTTTTTATTTTTCTGTTGGGAAAATTTGTAATTATTAGCTTTAAACATTTTTTTCTTTTTCGTCTTTTAAGTCACCTTTTAAATTTTTTGTCCAATTTATTCTCTTCTTTATTTAGTTTAGAAGTAAATAATTTTAATAAATAATATTAAAAATACAAAATAAAAATTTTCAATACATTTTTGATTTTGTACTCGAATATCAACCATAAAAACATAATAATAATTTTTTAAAAAATCTGATGTACAATATATCACGATAATTATCTATATTTAATTCTACTTCCAATTATATATCTATGAGTTATTAAACAATACTGATATTATACAATATTAAACAATATTAAACAATTGATATTAAACATTTGTTTTTACTTTTCATGCCAAGTATAGTTATATATTTCGTACATGTTCGAAAGACGTTTCATAATCTTCTTTTATGAAAAATAATTTTTTATCTATTTAAAATAATTTATACCATTAAGAGGTTTTTTTTTTTTTTTTTTTTTTTTTTTTTTACAGTTCTTTCAATTATTAACCACAAAGGAAATTACTGGGGAAAATATCACATTAAGAAATCTTTAATACGAACAATAACTCTTTTCCATTGATTTTATTACCTTTCTTTTTGTGCTATTTGAGAGATTAAATAAGTTTTATCTTATGTTAATTTTTTATTTCCTAAATTATGGTTTCATTGGTGGCCGAGTATTTCACATAAGTGCTATATAACAATTTTCTGTGTTAACTTTCTGTAGTTTTTAGAATTATCTAAATTTATGACCTTTTTTATAAGTTCAAGCATAACGTCATGGCTGTTCTCTAAAATCCAAAACAGTATAAGTATTGCACAGAGAGATAAGGATATCAATGCGATATGAAAAACATATATGACGTCAAAACTTTGATAACAACTTTACGATATTGTTTAGTAAAATAAGTTAATAATAACAAAGATATGATAAACTTAACTGCATATAAGGCATGTGTCGAAATGCTAATAATTAATTTCATGTCGTAGAATGGATTAAAAACTATGCAAATTGGTCGTTTATTGCTTGCCACCTTTAATATAATTTGAAAACTGTATGTATGCAGCCATATTTTGAAGTAGCCCATTAAAAAAATTAAACATTGGCATGTTTTTAATTTTATTTCAGATGGAAGATAGCTTTTTTTTCTTACCCCAACTTTTAAATCTCATATTTGGACAGAAAAAATTATATTTAATATTAATTTTATAATATTATATAAGATAAGTTTTCTTTTTTTAAGATTATAATTGAAATATATTACACTATCTACTAAGGACGTTGTTTGATAAAACTTAATAAAACACATTTAAAATGGAATTATTTAACAAGTTTATTGATATGATATTCATTGGTGGAAGCACCTGCCAACTACTGGAGAATTCCGTTTTTCGGATAGCGAAAACCGGTGCATTTTTATACAATCAATCTGTATTTTCTTTTTTTCTTCTTTTAATTTATTTTTTTAATTAGCTTAATGTATTAAAAGATTAAAAGTGTCTATCGACAATTAGAAGAGTCAATGTACAAAATAGACGGAAGTATAATAATGACACATGTATGAACACGTGTAAAACACGCGCAAAAGAAATAAAAAAAAGTATTTTTTGAAAATAAGGCCTAAAGGGTGGCGAGGATTGGTGTCTTTATCCTAAAGGTTTTTTCTTGAAATTACTTCGGTAGTGAGATTACATGCTGTTACTTTCACAATGTACTACAATTCTGCACAAGCGCGTGTCGAAATGAATTTTCCATGTCGTGAAATTTCCTTGTAAATTTAAATGCATACAAATCAAGAATTATATAAATGTATGATTTGAATCATTTTTACAAATACATTATATAATTTTAGAGCATAAACGCACACACACACTCACATATAAGTTTTTAGAAAATGATTATTTTCTTTATTCTACTTTCTTTTCCTTAAGGCTCCAAACTCTATCGACGGGCTAATAAGAATCACATTGCCTATTAAAAACAGAAAAATAAGCACTTTTAGTATGTATAATCATTGCGTAATTATTTTTACTAGTATCGCCCAGTGGTCGAAACTGGACCCCTACTTTGCAAAGTAAAGCAAAGTAATTGCCTTATAGTAGACGGAATTATATTGTAACACAACAGTTCCAATTTTCGGCCGATATGCACCCAAATTGAAACAGCATAGTTTTGCATAATGTCCATATCATTTGTCATGTTTGGTGCGTTTATAAAGAACAGAAGTTGAGGTATAGCCATGAATTGAATGGATGAATCCCAACATAGCAGCACCACCTATTGGGTGATATAGTCCAACATCTAATGAGCTTCAATTTAAATCAAGGTCTAACAAATTATCAATAGTACTTAAATTCGCCCATTGTTTAATGAGATTTCTACAAAATTTCTCTAACTCATCATACACAAATAGTCCTTAGTCATTTCCTAAAAATGGGCCAATCATGTTTAAGACATCTAAAGCCGTGTAAATTCATCGAAAACCTGAATAAAAAACATTCACGTGTCCAATACTTTCTTCTATATCATTTTATATGACATTGCCACCTACCGAGTAACATAAACAAATATTTAATCAATATAATCAATATCAAATCGTGTTCAAGAAATCTCAAAACGTGTAATTTCATCGAAAACCAGAAATTGAAAAATTTTACGAATCTTTCTTCATATATATACAGAAGATATAGTAATTAATCCACTTATTTAAAAATAAGTAGTCAATTTCAGTTAATTAAAATGCATTATGTTTTAACTAAAAAATGTGTCTTCAAATCAGAGCTGACATAAATCACACAAATGCACACACAGACACACACAAAAAAGAAGAAATTATATCATAAACAAATTATAAAAGTATAGAACCTTCATAAATCAAATATTTTTTTTTTAATTTGTGTATATGTTTAATAGTATAAAACTTCGATCTACCACTCATTCACTCATAATAATTTTTACCACTCTAATATTCGCTGCTTCTTGGAAAGAAAAATCTGTCGTCGATAGCTTAAGAATGCTACATCTATACAAATTATTATATCCATGGTTTTATTTGAATTTTAAATAATTGCTAAATTTAACAACTTTCTTCTTTAGGATTTGTTTAATACAAAATAATATGCGTATAAAATGAAAATGTGCATAAAAAATAAAAGTATTTTGAATTTTACCTTCTTGAAATTTTAAGAAAATTATTTTTCTATTCTGTAAATCTGGCTAATCATACCTTTCGAATGATACCACTTTCATCCCTCTACTCCCATTATTAATGTTTTAAAAATGTACGAAAAAATTTATGTTTACCTATTAATATATAGATTTGTTTTTTATCATTTATTTAAAAAATATATATATCATCACTATTTATGCGGTCTTAAAGTAGTGGCACATTCCAAAAAAAGAAAAAAGAAAAAAAAATCGATATTAATTATAAATTTTCTTTAAATACAAATTGCATAATTATTTATAAGAAACACAAAAATGTTTTAATTAATGACAATAAAAGACCCAGTTTATTATCATAAAGAATATAATTGTCTTAAAATATTTTATTCATTTTCCAAACCAATGGAAAATAACAAAAGCGAAATATTTCTCTTAAAGAAAAAACTTATCTTCACTGCAAAATATTGAAATTTAACATAACAAATTATTATTTCTGGTTAAGAGGCGTGAATATTTCTTTGATAATGATAATAAATCTTTCAGATAATTATATATATGTCTAGATTTTTTTATTATGTTAAAATACTGATTCTAGACAATGATGTTCTTTTTTACTTTCATTTGCTTTTATTAAGACGCGTTAAAAGACGTTTCAAGAATACATGTTGATAACAATATTTTATTTTAATCAAAATATTGTACTGACTTTTTACGCAGAACAATATTGTTGAAAGCATTAATTTTAATTATGAGTAATTTAAAATGGCTTTTGTATCTCAACGCGTAAGTAATTATTTTTGTTTGAGAATGTTTTTTAAGAAAGTGCAGAAAGTATTTTTTTCTTACTTGTTTGCAACATTTAAAGTTCATAGAAGTATTTTTAAATGTTATGTGACCAAAAAAAAAAAAAAAAAAAAAAAAAAAAAAACTTTGAGTTATCATAATCGTATGATATTAAGAAAAATCAACATATAAAAAGTTTCACTGTGCAATCCGTAGCAAAATATGAAACTTAGACAAATGATATTTTATAATTTACACTTCAAAATTGTATCAGAATATGTTTCAAAATGTTACCAATTTTCTTAATTCACTAGCTGATTATTTTTTGCTTTGAGATTACAGTTTTTAATGATTTGTTTTAGAGAAAGTCTTAATTGTATATTGAAAATCTAAAATATATTTTCTCACCAGGTTATAATTGTATAATTGAAATTTCAGTAGAGTGTATATATATATATATTTTTTTTTTCAGTTTATACATTGAAACATTTCAACTAGTTATGTATTTCTTCTTAAGTTTCAACTCTTTATCGTGGAGTCTTCATCAGATTTATAGGTGTATTTTTTATTATATTTTTTAAACTTATATATTTTAACAGAACATTTTGCTGTACCTATAACTTTAATGAAGAAACGTCAAAGAGTCAAAAGTTAAAAAGAAATATGTAACTTGTTGAAATGTTTTAATGTATAAACTGAGAATTTTTTTGTGAAACTTTTTAGACTATATCTGTACTGATAAGTATAAAGGATTTAAGTTCATATTCTCGATTTTTCAGGAGACGAAAAATAAAGTTAAACTAACTAAAAACTAATCAGCAGAATCGATTAGGAAAAAGGGATTATGTTGGTTTATACGCTTTATACCATTCAGTGACTGTCAATCTTCATTTAATAAAGGGAAAAATTTGAATTAAATATTTTATACCAAAGATTAATGCTAAATTTCTGACTTGAATCTTTTTTTACCAATGGATTTTTTCGAAGACTTACTTAACTCAAAATCGACATTTTTGGACTTAAATCCTTTATACTTATCAGTACAGATATAAAGACTTTTTTACAGTTGTAATGTGAGACATTTAAATTGGTTATATTAAAATAATGCATTGGTTTAGTATGCATTGTTTTGTACTACTAGTATATTTTTTGGTAGTGAAAATTAAATGTTCCTTAAGTTCCACTTTTGAAGAAGACATTTTAACTGCAAAGGTTTTATAACTAAGAAATTCCTGCGTACATAGAGGATTTTTGTATCATATAAAGCAGTTTTTTTTTTTTTTTTTTTTTTTAATATTCATTTAATATTCAAGACAGTCTAAACAAGTAATATGATAACGATATTAATAGTAAATATTATTCAGACGTCAAATACATTTTAATGCTAATATGTAATCACAAACAATTAAATAAATAAATAAATAAATATATAAAAATATAGAGATTTTAGAAACTAAAAAATATCCATTTAAACTAATTTGTAGCTAGTCATAAAAAAAAAAAAAAAAAAAAAAAAACATGCATACCATAAAAATTACAAAAAAACGCAATAAGTATTGTGTGTAGATGTACGCACGACCAATAATCAGGATGATAATTTAAACACAGCTAAAGCGTTAAATTCGAAAAAAAAAAAAAAAAAATCTAAAAAGGTAAAAAATGAAGGATTTCAAAAATGATTTCTTTAAAAGCTATTTATTTACTAGTCGAGCATAATCACTTTTCAGATGAAGAGTTGTGTTTAAATATTTTGGCTTCCAAATGAATATATATATTAGCATGGTAATGTGTATTTTCAACTACTGAAATGATATGTATGTATATCTTTGGAAGAGAAGGGGTGAAAAAAAAAGAGTTACAGCATTTGAAATTGGTATTATTAGGTTTTAAGGCAAGTAAAATCGATTGCGGATATTTTCGAGTGTAAAATTATTAGGAGGGACGGAAAAGGGGGGGGGAGGTGAATGGGGCAAAAATGTAGAAAAAGAACGGGAGTTTCGGAGAAAACCACGGAAAACACAAAAGTCTTCATTCTTTTATATTTTGGAGAGTTTCGAATTCCAATTTCTGCTCACATTTCGTACTAAGGATTTTTAACGTTATATAGCACGGAATTTCGCATGTTTCGGAGTAAACAATGGATAAGTCAGACACAAATCTTTTTTATAAAAATGTTTATATTACCTTTGCATCTTAGCTTCTAATTAACATAATTTCATAAGTAATATATCATTATACAATTTATTTGAATTGGAACTGAGGAGTATATGTTGCAAATCTCTGTCGCCTGAGGACGCTTTGATATTTAAATAATTCCATATCTAGAATTCTAATTATGATTAAATTACTTATAATACATCATTTGAAATATTGCGGACTTTTAAACTGATATAAGCAGTGAAATTCCGCACGGGAGTTTCAGAGAAAACCACAGAAATGTCCGACCACCTATATTACAATATCACCAATTCTAATTATGGTGCAGGCTTTCGAAATCCGATACTCCGTTCACATTTCGTATTAAGGATTTTTAATACAATTTAGCCCGCAGTTACACGAGTTTCAGAGAAAAACCACGAAAAAATCAGACACATTTTTTTTTTTTTTTTTTTTTTTTTTTTTTTTTATAACAATACTTATATTACCTTTGTATCTCAGTTTCTAATTAACATAATTTCATAGGTAAAATATAATTTTTAAAGTCATTTAAATTGAAATTGAAGAGTACACATTACAAATTTCTATTGCCAGAGGATGCTTTGACATTTAATAATTCAATATCTCCAATTCTGATTATGAGTAGTTTTTTTAGGGAGAAAATTGGGAGACCGTAGGCCCCATCGAGTTGCGGATTTGCCACGATCAGAATTTTCAAAGGTCCTTTACATGGTGAGCGAACAGGCTATTTCAAATCATGATCTCCACAGAGCGGAAATTTGCTACAGTTAAAATTTTCAATGCTATTTGCGGTATGAGCGAGGATGCTGTTGTAAGTTCTAAAACTGGAATAAGGCGCCACCGAGCGGTACTTAGCTAAAGTCAGAATTTTGAAAGATTATAACACCGTGAGCGACCAGGATGTTTCAGATATTGAAACGGGAAAAGGGCGCCGCAGGCGCTTCCTAGCAGGAATTTACTGCAATTAAAATTTTCAACAAAGCTATTTTCACTATATATCAGTAAGCTGTTGTAGGACCTGAAACGGAAAAAAGGCGCAGCAGGCGCCAACGAGTGGGAGTTAGGTAAAGTCGGATTTTTCGTAGAACGCGAACCAGCTGGTCACCGAAGGCAGCTATTAGAAGAATAATTGTGTACCGTAAAACGCTTTTAAAAACTTGTTTTATCGGAATACTTCAACGAGTCAATGCAGGCTGAAGAAATTATGCATATTTTTTTTTTTTTTTTTTTTTTTTTTAACAATAATAATAATAATATTTTATAGATATACAAAGTAAGCAGAATTTGTGGAAAGATTTTAAAATAATTGTAATATGGTGATACCGTTTACAGTATAATATATGAAATTAACATCGAGTTTCAACCGTTGATACGTTGCCAAATTTCAATACCGAATTTTCGCGAAATGATGTATCCTTAATTCTTCCGAAACATCTTTCTGCATACAGCCGATCATATTTATCAAAAACGTATTCTTAAATTTTTCCAGCTAATTTTCGATGATTCTACAACGAACTATACTGCTGTGCTAATTTTTAACATTTTATTTGAATGAAACAACTGAAATTTGTTGTTTTAATACAAATAAAAGTGGATTTTCGTTGAATTTACTTCAGAATAACTATTGCATGTATGAAGTGTATTATTGTCAGAGAATTGTTATAAAATACAAAATTCTTAATCCTCTATTCTAACAAAATGAAAAGTAAATTATATTCGCTGAAATAATGTAGTTCTTAATTGTATTAAACTTAATTTCTAGCTAAATTCCGTAACCGACAATTCTTAATCAGCCTTCTATCGATAATTAACAAATTATTAATTATATATATATATATATATATTATGTCTATCTCACCCGCTTTTTCTTAAAAACTTAATAAGTCATACCTAGGTGACATTTTGTTCTAATGCATTACCAAAATTGCTTTTGTTCACATATAGTACTTTTTAATTCTCATTCAATCTGAATTTTTGGCAGTTTTGAAAATTATAATTTTAAAAGAAGATGTAAAATGGCATTTTATGTAAGGCTCCAAAAGTTATAAAAAATACATAGACTTTATGAAAAGATTAATACCGAAAAAAAAATTACCTAGCCTTTGCCTATTGCAACAGTGAATTTTAAATAAAATATATGATTGGAACTCACAACTGTTTTTTCTACTGCTTCTCTATAGGTGCTTTTTAAAATAATACATGTCGTGTCCGATAAAAAACTGTTCTGTTGTAATTTTTCACGAAAATGCATTGTTTAGCCTATTAGTCTCATAAAGATGATTAATCAGAATTTTGAAATTGATAACCTCTGGACCCTATACTCTGTACTTTAAAATACCACAAACAAAGATGTCCAATGCAGTGTAATCTTAGAATTTAAATCCGGATTTGGTCTTTAACAGCCAATACCTCTTAAACACTGCTCAGACAGGTTAGTCATTACAGTGGTTAAATAAAATAAATTAAAGTTTTAATTACCCCATAACTAGCACAAAAGAAAATTTCATTGATGGCTCATTTAGAAGCTCATAAAAATACAGGTATTTTGTAAATTTGAATGCTTCATGGCAGAGGCGTGTTTGGGGAATCACCGGTTGCAAAAGTTTGCGATAATTTGATTTTGAACGACAAAGTTTTAGTAATACATCAAACGCACTGCCAGTTTCGTCCGACTAGATCGTAGAAGACATCTGAATTTTAGAGAATGTTTCTTGTAGATAGTAACGATTTGTAAGGAATCCTTTGGATTTTTTTTTTAATGAAAAATTCACCGAATGTCTACGTTAACGAATTCTTATTTTAATTATTTAATACAAATACACAATCAAATTCTTTTGAACTAATAAATAGATATAGTTTAATTTATATTCATTCAAAAGCTGATAAAATGGGCAAGTTTCCTTCTAAAGTTAAACAATTCTATATAGAGGAGTGTTTGAAGAAATGGCGGTTATGTAATTTTGGACAAATCGTTTTTGAACTTTTAAAATCTTACTGTTCCCATATCTTACTGTTAATTACAGATATTTTTAGACAAATAGTGTCACCTTAAAATGTATATGTTTTTTCTGATTCTTCCAAAGTTTATTTCATGTATTTATATCGAATTTTCTTTTTTGTTTTAATAAGAATTTTTCGATCTTACATAACTGGTAAATAGTTTCAGATTGAACAATGTCGTAAAAATGTTTTATACTTCACATAACTTTTCTTACATTTGCTTTTGTTTTGCAGAATGATTGAAGTTTACCCCTTGTTTATATATATATATATACATAATAAACATACAAACACCAGCTGTCTATATATAATGAATATGTTTCAGGAATCAGCCCTTTATCATCTACTCTTGTTCCGCTTACTGAAGAAATGGAATATAATTAATGAGCAGTACAATTAGTACATCAGTTTAGCACTAATACGTAGTAGTAAATATATTCAGAGTTTATTTGCATTAGTGAATTCGCTTTATGTGATGAACGTATACTGAGAAAATCAACGGAAGCATGCAAATGTTTTGTAAATTTATGAGTGGATCTTAATTAAAGAATTATTCATTCCCCAAGATTCGAAGGAAAGGATATTGAAAATAACAATTGGGGTTAAATGGAATTTCAATGATTACTTATACATTTTAAAAATGTGATTATTTTACACACAGCTTAATTCTTATAAAAATTTAGCGATAAATTCATGTAAATAGTATTTTTTTCTCGTTGTGTTTCATAATATTTAATTTGATTAATGTTATTACAAATTAAATAAACAGTGTTGTCTAGATAATTGGATATTACAGGAAAATATATAAGGGTCTAGATTTGGTAGGCAATTTTTTGTGTATCCGAAGTGGGTGTCTAAAAAAACGGCTCAACGAATTTTCTTTGAACTCGCAATATTAGTTTCCTTTTAGATGTTTTTTTTTATTTTATTAGCTCGTTTCAGGTGTGCAGATGAATTTGTGAAGTATCGGGAAAAATCGAAAGTAGGCCTCAAAGTCGACATTTAAAAAACTTCTCTAATGATTTTCTTCAAATTTGCTACATAATCCCACTTTCAAATTTATTTTCTATGCTACAGGTTAATACAGAGGTAAAGTCTTGATTAAGTAGGTCATTTTTAGATTTAAAAAAAAAAAAAAAAGAGTGTTTTCTTTTCCATTTTTCTTTAAACTCGCTGTATGTAAGCCCTTTTAACTGCGTTTACGTTGTTTATATTAGTTAGTTACAACGGAGAAAAGTACTGGTCATTTGTTTAATTTGGTGAATTTTGTGTCTTCGGACCACGCTATATGAAAAATTAATTTGTAATATGTGTAGTAGCGGGTAATGGATATCATGAGAGTGTTACACACTAGAACTTTTTTAATGCTTATTCTATTTATTTATTTATTATTTTTATTGTTATTATTTGTTCGATGTCCATATGAAAATTTACCTTTTTTAATACTTGAATTCGAACCTTCTCAGAATTTTAAATGATTTTTCTAAATTATACGTTAATTCATAAAATTTTACAAATTATTCTTATGTTTAATGTAAATATTTAAGGAAATAATAGTGATATCACGGCTCCTCAAACTGTCTGTAAATGAGCAGTACGTAATTAATTTTCTATCATAGAATAATAATAAAGGAAGAAGGAGCATAAGTGTTTCTAATAAGCTGTTGTGTTGCCACAACAAACAGCGATATTATTATTTTTCTATGGCCCTACTTTAAGGTTTTGAGTAGCAAAAGTAGCTTTCGCTGGCATTTCACTAGAAGGGGTTTGTAAGCATTAGAGTATTGGCATGCTCCTTCTTCTCTATTATTATTCTATGTTTTCTATATATAATGATTTCGTTTTATGATCCATATCATCCACTCCTTTTCTATTCACTTAAAAAAAAAAAAAAAAAAAAAAAAACATATCATTGTTGTGCTATAGAATTAGCATTCCTGTTTAGCTTTGATCGGTATTTATCAAATTTATTAATTAATTCGATTTGTAGTGGTGTTTATTGTAAAAAACAGACGGGAACTTGTCTCTTGCAAATTCCTGAGAATATCTTAACTGGTGAATCGTTTATTCACAAAAATTTTAAAGATTATTTAAAAATGCACTTCAATTTTGAAACATACACATTTTGGTAAGAAATAGTGCAACCTGAATGTACTTTAAAAACTTGTAATAAATCAGTGTAAATATTATTTTGCATCACAGTGTGTTTCATAATATTGAATAATTAAAATAATTAGTAAGGGAGTAATATGAATGTGAAAGAAATCTCAGTGATGGAGTATCCATAAATATATTTTCTTTCCCCAGTTAATGCAATTTATTATCTATTTTATATGACATTTAAATATTAACATATCTACTTATATACAATACTTCAAAAAACATAGACATTTTTCTAAATGTCCTAAATATTAATGACAAAAATTTCAAATATGAATGTAAGAAAATGAAGAATTTCTTAAGTTAATCAAAAATTTCCGAGGATTTACTTTAAAGAATTAAAAAAAAAAAAAAAAAAAAAAAATCAATATTTTCTACAGACTTTAATGGTCTTTCACTCAGTAAAAGTAACCTATACCCTTGTGAGATTATTTATAAAACTGAAACTTCTGCACTGTGTTAAAAAAAAAAAAAAAAAAAAAAAAAAAAACGCAAGTAACATTCTTAAACGAAATTTTTGAGGGATATGTCAGATAATAAACTTAAACACGTTTATTATTATTATTATTATTATTTTAAGTTTTATTGTTTTTATCCATAATTCAAATATCACCCCAATGTAATGCAATCTTCTGTTTTTTTTTTTTTTTTTTTTGTCAATCTGAGAACTTATGCCCAGGCACTGGAAAGTTGATTAAGTTAACTTTTTCATACCACATAGCTGGCAGATTTTATGATACAAGACTGAAATCTTGTAAATTATTTCATTAATCTACACTGTGAGAGAGAAAATATAATATATATAGGCCGCTTGAATCTAGAATGAATAAGCGGTCATTTTTAAAATACCTACACTAGAAACATATATTTCCGAGTTATAAAACACGCCCAATAAATCGAATAGACGAAATGATCGATAATTTCTAGTCTACACATTTCTAGATGGTGAAACACTATTTTGAATCTTCTGAATATTTTGTACTACGAGAAATTATCGCTTGATTTTCTAGAATTGGACCATAAACCAACATTATAGTAGCTGAAACCTGCCTCTTGTGTTCGCACTTATTTGCCGAGATTTTTAATTATATTTTCTCCAGATAATATATGTATACACGCTAGAATTTTAATAGGGGTTTCTAGAACTCGCTTTCAAAGGGAACTAGAATTTAAAAGGATGACATGTAATTATTGTTTCTAGATCCACAAAATAGATTCTAGATATCAGCTACAGAATTTTTCCTCAGTGTATGTGTCAGTAACATTCAATATTATTATATATACATACATACATACATATATATATATATATATATATACATATATATATATATATATATATACATATATATATATATATATATATATCGGATAAGTAAAAAA
The DNA here is from genome assembly GCA_963930645.1 of Salticus scenicus. Lineage (NCBI taxonomy): Eukaryota > Metazoa > Arthropoda > Arachnida > Araneae > Salticidae > Salticus > Salticus scenicus. The sequence goes on from OZ005652.1 coordinate 90,319,233, forward strand.
GCAAAAAAAAAAAAAAAAAAAAAAAAAAAAAAATCAATAAATGAAAAATCTGTCATTTTTCGAATTGAAAAATGCCGTGAAATTTTTAATTAATTAGATATAATTGTTTGTACGTTTATTATGAAGTTTTGCAAATTAAAATGTATTTCTAAGATTAATATTTATGTCATTAAATGTAATTTCAAACTTTTTTAAACACCTGTACATAAATTTTACGTGCAAAGCTTTTTTCTATGCATTTTTACATGGTTCAGCCTATATAATCAACACTCTTCATCCACTACACAAGTTACATAATAATTGATAATCTGTATAATAAGCATATCTCTACAGCGTCGATCGTTATTTATCAGCCGCACTAATGAATTTGACCTATGTCAAAAGCGCTGTAACTGGAAAATCAGACAAAAACTTGTAGATCTCTTGCAAATGCATGAGCATATCCTTATTGATGAATTATTCATCCACCGATATTATAAGGAATATTTTAAAGTGTATTTGCATTAATTAACAAATACATTTGAAGCAAAATGTGATGCAACCTGAATGAATTCACCGCTAAATTTATTTTAAAATTTAGTGACAAATTATTGTAAGTAATATTGCCTTATAGCATTGCGTTTTGTAATATTTATTTTTAATGTAATTAGTGATATTGTTGAAGAAATGTAATAGTAATTTTAGTGATGCAGTATCTATAAGAATACTTTCTGTCCCAAGTTCATATAGTTTTATCATGTTTTTATTAATTTCTTTTCTTGTTTGTTCAGCACAAATATTGCAATCGATTTTTAACTAACTTCTCTAATAGCAAGACATTTGAAATTTTAAGAATAGATCAAAATCCGATGATAATACAATACTTCGAAGCCCAATTTTCGAATTTCTGATTAGTTTTTTTTTAATTAATTAAAATATGAAAATAATAACCTCCTAATAGCTTTAACAATAGCCATTAAAATATTAGCTACTTGCAAACCCGTTCGAAATATCCGCACTTTATTTCTTTTCTTATTTACCTTTAAAATTTGAAACTCATAAATGTTATACCAATTTCACCACCTAATTAAAATTTGAATTTACCAGAAGCCAAATTATTATTAAAACCAAATTAATAATGTACAATGGTGAAACCAAAACATTCAAAGAAAGGTTTCCAAAAAAATTCATGGTTCACGACCAAATTTTCATACTTCCACAGGCAGTACAGTTTTAACGTAGGACTCCCACGGCGCCTTTTAAATTTTTGTCGTCCTGTTGAACGTTAAAAAATTGTAAAAAGTTAAATTATGCATCTCAGAAAAATTGATGTCATTATCACTTTAAAAATTTTATACTCATTGAAAAAGTGCTAATGTAGTTCTATAGCTATAATTCAACAGAAAATTTCAAAACACGGTATATAAAAAGTTTTTTTATCTTATAATTATTACGTATTACTTTATTTGTTTAGTCAATTTTAACTTTACTTTTCTTTTTTGTGTTAACTTTTATATATGCAAAATTTCAAAAATCTTGACTGAGGCTTGGTTTCTGATTTTTTTTTCTTATCTTAGACAAACATTAACAAATATTGGTATAACAAGTAACATAATTTCATTGATAGAAATAAAGTTCATACTTTTTACTTTCAATAATTACAAATTTTAAGCCTTATATGCAGTCTTTATTTATCCTCACTGATTAAATACACTAAACCCTAATAACAAAGTTTCAGCATAGACATAACAAAGTTTCATAAAGAAGCATCACAAAACTGGCGTTGTAAAAAATTATTACTTACAAACTTTGAATAAACACCATAAAATGCAATAAACTCGCAACAATTGTTTTTCGGAAGTGCATAGAAACGACTGCTGCTAATTGTGCTCGTTTCTATGCACTTCCGAAAATTCATAAACCCACTCTCTGCTTTCGACCTATTGTATCTAATATTGGTACGGCTTCTTATAAACTTGCTCGATTTCTTTCAAACTCTCTTTCTCATCTTACTTCTACTAATCTTCATACTGTAAAAAACTCGTATGATTTTGTGGACAAAATTAAATGCATCTCTCCATCTAACTATACTATGATTTCTTTAGATGTAAAGTCACTTTTTACAAATGTTCCGGTTCAAGGTGCTCTGGTTTGTTTAGAGAGAAGACTACGTGAATTCCATTATTCTTCTATTGAAATTGAGGAGCTTGTAAATTTAGTTCATTTGTGTATCAGGCAAACTGCCTTCATTTTTAATGGTACTTATTATTCCCAAAATGATGGTATGGCCATGGGTAGTCCTCTCTCTCCTTTACTTTGCGACATTTATATGCACTATTTTGAAGAAAAACTCTTCGGTGTATATAAATTTCCTCACTGGTTTAGATATGTGGATGACACTTTCGTTCTTGTCTCCCCTGACGTCGATTTGTCCAATTTACTTTCTTTGGTCAATTCGATTGACCCATGCATTCAATTCACTTTTGAGGTTGAACAGGATTGCTCTTTGCCTTTCCTTGAAGTTCTTGTGAATAAAGAAAAGGATTGTTTCTCAACTACTGTTTTTAGAAAACCATTCTCAGTCTCTTTGCCGCCGCATGCTCTCTCTAACCACGCCCCTCAACAAAAAATGTCTGCTTTTTACACTTATGTTTACCGTGCCTTACACATTTGTTCTGATCCGTCTAATCTTTCGAAAGAAATTAATTATTTAAAATCTCTTGCTCTCTCTCGTGGCTATAACCCATTTATCATCGATAAAGCTCTATATAAATTTAAGAATCCTAAACGTTCTGCTCCCAAATTAAACGATCATAGTCTCATCCCAGTTGTTTTACCTTTTTATTCTTCACTCTCTTTTAAAATCTCTAAAATTCTTTCACCGTTTGGTTTCAAAGTTATTTACAAACCCGTCAATAAAATTAAATTATCTTCTTTTAAGGATCCCATTCCCACCGAAAACCGTTCTGGAATTTATTTAATTCCGTGTTCGTCCTGCAACTTAGGTTATATTGGTCAAACTAGGAGGCGTTTGAAATACAGAATAAATGAGCACCGTCGGAATGTTCGTAATGAAGAGATTACCAAATCTTCTATTGCTTCCCACTGCTGGTCTCAAGGTCATCGTTTTGATTTTTCCAAAACTAACATAATTTCATCTCCTGTCTGTTCCTCCCATTTGGATATTCATGAAGCATTTTACATATTTAAAAATTCGAAAAATCTTGTTAATGATATTTCTTCCACTCCTTTCTTCTCTGATGCTTGGAAATTACTCACGTAACTTAGATTTTAGTTTAATTTTTGTTATCCTTTGATTGTTATATGTTTAATCTCACTCATTTATTTATTTCCTTGTGTTTTGGTACAATTCTACTCACACCAGTAGCTATATTTAGTTTCTACTTTATAAACGTTTTCTTTTTATTTTAAACGATTTTGTGCGTTGCCGCTTTGATTGCAGCACTCGTGCTTACTTTGTTCGCCTGATGAAGGGTCGTGGTTTTTTCGACCCGAAACAATTGTTGCGAGTTTATTGCATTTTATGGTGTTTATTCAAAGTTTGTAAGTAATAATAACAAAGTTTCAGCATAGTATTACATATATATATTGAAATATATTAAAACAACTTAGTTTAGCGATATGTAACAATATGTAACAACGATATGTAACAAAGACTAAATATGTTTATTTGCGTTTTCTTTCCCGATTCATATGTGAATCCTGAAACTCAAACATTCAGTATGTTTTTCCCAAATTCTTATGTACTCGCTCTCATCTGGAACGGTAGGTAGGAAAGTTTGTGAATGTCACGCTTAACAAAAGGGGAAAATAAATTAGAAAATTAGAAAATAAATTAGAAATCTGAGTCGTATCGTTACAAATGAGGTACCAAATGAAAGGGTTGATTTTTTTTAATGCAACGGATTAAACAGCTTATCGATCGGAAAATTAGATTTTTTAAAATTAACTCTAATATTAAAATTAGGTGGCAACAACAGAATACTGCATGGAAACCGTCTGGAGAGAATAGAAAACGTCTGCTACTCATTTAGTCACACGTTTTTGAAGGTGCATTAAAAATTGCAGTTTTTATTTTATTTTATTTTTTCAAATTTTATCTCACGAACACAAAAATTAATATACAGCTTGTTGAACACAATACCAACTTGCAGTGCAAATTTCATCAATTTTGGTTAATATATATATATATATATATATATATATATATTACAGATTAAATTTTATTCTAACTTCAAAAAGATTTATGTGATACGATATATTAAGAATTTGGATTTTAAAACTTTTTTTTTTTTTTAATAGCTTATTATCACTCTCAAAACTTTTGTTGAGGCACTAGAAATTTGATTGTTCCAGCTTTTTTACATATTTTATGATACAAAGCTGAAATTTTGAAAATTACTTTATTAGTGCATGTGACGCCTTTCTCTCATTGATTTTTTTTTTTCTTTTTATACATCGATTAAAAAAAAATTACAATTAATTAATTTTTGGAGTGTATTCACTGAAACTTTTAATTCACTTTGAAAAAAAAAAAAAAAAAGTGCACATTTATTACGCAGTTTTGCATTTAATAATCTGTGTTCGAAATCTGTGTTTAAGTAATTAAGTAATTAATGATGATATAAAGATTAATGCTGAATACTTATAAAACACCGTGTATATAAACCATACAAACACTGTTTTTCTACACATAATGACTTTGTTTATTGGGTCAGCACTGTATCATCTGCTCAATTTCAATTCACTAAACAAATGACATTTAATTCATGAGCTGCAGAATCAGAATGTATGTTTAGCCTTAATAGGTATTCAACAAGCTTGTTAATGAATCCGCCTTATGTGAAATGTGTGTTCTGTGAAAATCAGACAGAAGCTTGCATGTTTATAAGCTTATAATAATTAATGAATTATTCAATCACAAATATTCTAAGATATATTTTATAAATTAACTTGAATTAATCAATGAATATAATTGATCAAGAGCTATTGTGAACTGAATGCAATCATAGCATAATTTATTTTTAAAAAAATAGCGACAAATTGGTGTTACGATTATTTTCTTTTCAGAATGCGTTTCGTGCTATTTAATACCTAATATACTTGGCAATAATTCTTGAAAAAACTATATCTAGAATATATTTCAGCTATGAATTTTTGTTAATGTCACATTCCTTTAAATTTGAAAATTTCGGTGGAAAAGAGGTTTTTTATAATTTTTCAGATATATTTACAAAATATGTAAGTGATTTAAATATTTCCAAATTTCAATGTCTGCTATACAGGGTGATCAGTTTAAAAGAGTGCCCGTTGGTTTTTCTTATTACTCTTAAATATGACGGATGTGGCAACTATTCTAACACTGAACTATAATTTTTTTAACCTTGTTTAAGTGTGGGAGACAATTTCCAACACTATTGGACTGTTATAACTCTATTTGTGAAAAAAAACAGAAATGGGGAACACAATTTATTTTTTTAATCCTGTAATATTTTATTTATGAAAAACGAAATTTAATTAGTTTTTCTTTTATATCACGATTCCTACGTTTCAATTATATTATCATTTCATAGGCTTTTCTAGAGAAGTCCTGCAAAAGTCGATGAATTAAAACAGGCCATAACTTAAGAAATCTCGTCAATAACACCAACAATGCTGTGAAGTGTGTCAAGAACCTAGTTCGACGTGTCCATGTTTGCATTCAAAATGGTGGCGAACATTTTCAACATTTTATGTGAGGAATGATAATGTAAAAAAATCAAATTAAGATATGTTTTTTAAAAATAAAATTATTACTGGATAACAAAAAATGTGCGTCTCCATTTCTGTTTTACGTCACAAATAAAGTTGTAACAGTCCAACAGTGTTAGAAATTGTCTCACAAACTTAAACAAGGTTTAAACAATCATACTTCAATGTTAGAATGATTGCCACATTCGTTAGATTTAAGATTTATAAGAAAAACAGACGGACACACTTTTAAACTGATCACCCTGTATATTTTAAAGTAATTGGATTGCAGATGTAGAGTCACGTACAGACATATTTCTGCTTCCACCACTATTTTCTAGCAACCCCTCCATTTAATCACACGCAAAAAAAAAAAAAAAAAAAAAAAAAAAAAAAAAAAAAAACTGCTGTAAAAATACGAAATAATTTCTTGCGAGATAAATAGTACTAGCAAAAAAAGCCGAAATCACATAACTACTATGTATCTTCCAATCACCTATAGCAACCAGTGTTATAGATATGTGACAAAATAATAACATTTTAGAATTTAGGTATTTTGTTGAATGTAAAAAAACTTGATGAATTCTCTTTGAACTTCGTGTATGTAAAAAGATACATCATATATATTTCTGCGAATATTTTGCCTCAATTGCATAAGTTGACTGATAGCAAATTAAAGAAAAGCAATGCTTGATTGCGCCATGCGAAAAATAATGCTTGAAGCATTGTAACTAAGAGATATGATCATAAGTTTTTTTTAAATCATATATTTTTTTTATTCATTTGCATGTAAATAGTACATATAGCTATTTAAATATTTTTTTTTCTTTTAAAAACTTATTTTTTTCTCTTTTGTTTATGATATGTCAGCTTTTCAAATCAATACATTATTCTTTCACTACATTTATTGTTGATATTGTGGTTGTTTACTTAGAATATCAAAGAGTACTGATTTTGACATACTGACTACAGAAATAGAAGAAATAAAACTGTAACCATACTATATTTCTAAAAAATGAAAAAAAAGTAAAAAACAAAAATAATATGTTCCATAATTAATATTATAAGTTATCCAAAATTGACTTTTTATGTATCATGAAAAATTAAGTTAAAAAATTTTCAATTTTCAATAATGGTTTTTAAGTACTGAAATTAAAGCCTTTCTAATAAAAAAAAGAAGAAAAAAGCATCAAAATCCGAATAGATTTCTTTTGAAAAGAGCTTCATTCAAATAGGTATCATTTAATAAGCATTTTATAGATATAAGTATCATTTATGAAGTATCTTCTTTCTACTTGTGAATACGAATAATATTTGAATTTAAATTTATTCTCTGTGCATTCTTTGTCTTACACAAAATAAATATCAAATTCAGTTTATTATGCATTCAAATGCTGTTGACGTTTGAATTTAAATGGTTTGGCAGGACTCCTTGTTCCTTGGATTACCGATTCATTTAATGCATTCAATTTAGATAATGGGATATAACAGAGAAAACCATACACCAGACTCTAATCTGTATTAACCTATACACGAAACACTACGCAGAATAATGTAATTTAATAGTTTTAAACATTTAGGATCGTTAAGAAATTGCTTTTTGCGTGATTCGTAAAAAGAAAATAGTAATCTGAAATACCGTGAATTTAAATAAATCACATGTATACATTTATCAGTTAAAAAGTTTTAAATTTTAGTATATAATTTGTTTTTTGAAGTATATATGTATAAGCCACATAAAGCTAAATTTTGATGGGGATATTTAATGTATTTTAATGTGTGAAAGTGTAAAATATATTAATATTTAAATTAAATAAAAAGATATTGTAAACTATTTATGTAATAATTCTCAATGAGATAATTCTATTACGCTCATATTGTAAAAATATGAAAAACATTTTATTTTCAGTTTGCAGTATTAAAGCGTTTGGACGAAGATGATACGCCATTTACTGAATTTTCTTCATGAATTATGTATTTTTTATATTGTTTATTAACACTATTTATGTTTTGGTGTTACATTCCACTGTCATTCTTTCAGAATTCATCATTTGTTAAATTAAATTTTTTTGTATGAGAATATCGTTTCAGATTATAGCGATTATTTGCTACAAATTAATTTTTATTTCATTTAACGCTTACACTATACATATAAGAACTAAAAACTCAGTGAAACAAAAACCAAATTTAAACAAATAACACAGAAATAACATAACAAACAAGATTAATCCAAAATAATTAAGAAAATATGAGAAATATTTTGAAATACTTTAATTTTGAGAATATCGTTCTCAAGGGTAAATTATTACAAAAAAAAAAAAAAAAAAAAAAAGTAAAATGTTTCTGATAATAGGAATGAAAAAAAAAAATCTATTGCTATGAATTTCACCAACATCTCAGTAATAATAATAATAAGAATCAAACAAAACTATAAATAATTAAATAAATGCATTTACTTTGAGAACAGTTTTTACGTAATTTAGGAAATTTTTTTGAGTCTTTTATCAGACAGAAGAAAAATATTTTTACATGAATTCCACTATATTGTTAAAACAAAGGTAGTTTACACAGCAGAATAGGCTAGTACGCATTTCCGCCAGCCCCCCTACCCCTTTATTTTATTTTTTTTTTTTTTTTTTTTTTGTTAAATAAGGTAATTTACAGTAAAAGAAAATCTGAAAAGGTAGACTATTTAACAGATGTTTCAATTGTAAAATATTTTTTAAACAGTAGAATATGCTTGCACCTCTTTTTGCCAGCGCATTCTACTGTAAAATAATTAAAAAAAAAAAAACTTTTTATATACCATTTTTTTAATTTTTCTGTGGAATCATAGCTATAGAACTATATCAGCACTTTATCAATGCGTATAAAATTTTTAAAGTGGTAATGATGAGATTTTGTAAGATGCATAATTTAACTTTTTACAATTTCTTAATGTTCCCGTTAATTAAATGTATTTATTTTTATGTCGAAAGAAAATGAACGTGTATTATTTTTTTTTATTTCTTTGAAAATAATTAAATTATAGCTAATATTTTAATGTTTATTTTTAAAACTATTAGCAGGTTATTATTTTCATATTTTAATTAATTAGAAGAAAACTAATTAATAATTCGAAAACCTGGCTTCAAAGTATTGTCATCAGATTCTGAGCTATTCTGAAAGATTCAAATGTCTAGCTAGTCGGAAAGTTAGTTAAAAATCGATTACAATATTTGTTCCGGGCAAACAAACAAACAAGAATCGAAGTTAATAATAACATGGTTAAAAGCCGCTACTTTTAACAATGTATAGAAGCGTTATACCAAGCTTTAGTAAAATTTATCTTGTATTCATCTAAAAGCGGAATAATATTATATTTAAAATATTATTAAAATTATGATCAGTTTTATCACGTTATCTTTTTCGTGTTTAAAACATCATGATTTTACTGCCTTATTTAAAACACACACACACACAGGATGCAAAGCAAACTCCTTAAGCGGCTTGTACCTATACATCGATTAGTCGCAGACATATATTTCCAATTACAAAGCTTTAAAAAATATGCAAGCATTTAAGTTATAGCTGCATAGTAGCTATAACGTAAATGCTTGATAATAATTTATAACTTATAACTTAAAGTATCTTAAATAAATTATAGCTTATAACTTAAATGCTTCTATACAGTGTAACTTATAAATTAAAAAAAAAAAAAAATGCAATTTTAAGAAACTTACAAAAGCTAAATTTTTATAGTCTCTTAGTCAGTAAAATGGTACATTATAAGGCAACTTAATTATTCCTTAAAAATGCAAAAAACAAAAAATCCTATATTTTTGAACTAAATATCTCATTCAATTTTTGTCGCAAAGAAGTGAAATGTTCTGTGTTATATTTGTCGAAATAAGCGTCAATTTTACTAAATGTAAGTATAGATATCGAGGAACTGTATAAAAAATTTAGCTTTTGGTAGTTATCACAAAACTGATTTTTTAAATTTAAACATGCACGATATGATTGCCTACGTCTTTTAACCTTCTTTGTGTGTGAAAGTATTTATCCTAGTCCAACAATTTCAGAGATAAAAGTACCTAAAGGCTTCGCTTTGCACTTTGTATATATAATACTAAAATCTACAATTTATTTAAATAAAACAGCAACAACTATTTTGAGAGAGAAAATTAAAAAAAAAAAAAAAAAAAAAAAAAAAAAAAAAAAATACTACGACAAACAAATCATTGTTTTTCTTGGCTTTTATTCCTTTTCGTCTTACTGAGAAATTAGAAAATACATCTTGCATGCTTCTTTTTATTTTATGTATTTATTTATTAACTATTGTAAGTCTTGAAGAAATATTGATTTTATTTATTGAAGATTGAATTGTCTGGCAACATACATCTTTAACATAAGTTGTTTTCCGTAGTTTATTATCTTTGTTATTTATAAATTAGTTACAAGGAGATGACTGGGTTCATTATTCATCTGTCCTGTACGCTAAGAGAAGTCATTTGTAAAGTAAGAAAACAATCAAGGGCAATTATTTTTTGCAAGTAGAGCTCAAAGAGTTTATTGGAACATTTCCCTAGGGTTTTTTTTTTAATTCATTGAGGCGGAAGTATATACATGATTTAAGAAAGTAAGGAAGATAGAAAGAGCATGTTTATGAGAAACTTTTATTTGAACATCAGATTTTTTTTTTTTTTTTTTTTTTTTTTTTTTTTGATAATGGTGTATGGATTAGTATCAAATAGATATCAACACAAATTTCTTTTAAATAACACAAATAGAACATATGTATAAATATATTTTTTTTTTCAATTACACACATTTTCTCTCCTTGTTTAAAAAGTGTATTTATACTTTAGTAAAAGGTAAAAGCAGAACTTTGGAATAAACATCGCAACATGTCTTTTTATTTCCCCCGTACTAAAATCACTGAAGAAGGAGCTTCCATTAACCACTTAACTGTTTCTTTTTTCCGACATATTGTGTCAAAAAATAAGCATATTTTTGATATACAATTTTATGGTGAAATCGGTTATATAAACTCAAATTAGCAGTCAGAACTATTACAAGTATTGAATTTAAGGAATTATGCTAATTTTTATTTTCATTGGAAAAAATACATTTTTCCTTAAAGCTGGCTTTTTTCAGAAGAAAAGGCTAACTGTAAAGAACACTTTACAAAAATGGATGTTAGAATCGAAAATATTTTATTGTACTTACCATAATTATCCTTTTAAAATTCAATTTTTGTATGGTGAATTTTAAAGCAGGGACTTAAGCATAGTCCAACATCACAATCTAGACAAAAATATCGCGGTTCTTTCCTCATCCGTTTTTCAAAATCGTTTCTTTTCGAGCAACACACAAAACATTGCCTTGTTGGAAATACGTGACTTTACTCGCATACAAGAATGCAATAAAATCTAACCTTTAAACCGCTTTAGACTTTGCAATTCTAACTTTAATTCTAACACCCGCTTTCGAAATTCTAACTTAACTGGAACTACTAGAGTCATCTGTTAGAAACATTACAGACTAAACAATTAAAAAAAAAAGGCAAAATACGGAAACGTCATATCAGGTACCCGAACGGCATTCGGGCAAAACCGGCAAGTGGTTAAAGAAGTTAAAATAATTTTCAAAATTTTGCTAAGAGTAAATTTCTTCACTTATAAGTAATCATTTTTAATATAACTGTTGATCATATTTTAAATTTTGATAAACAGTACTTAGGAAGATAATTGTTTAATTTGCATTACGTGTCTGTAGACTGAAATATTCTCAGTAGCATTCTTTATAGTAAATAAAAAACAAAATTGCAATATGGGGTTAGTTTGCCCATTTCGCACGTTAGTCCGACTGACCAACATGCCACGTAACATCAGCAAGGACTAATTGTAATGGATGTAGTCTCCAAAATCAATTTATTTACACGTTAGAAAAACAAGAATTTAGCTCCTGAGGAGAAGGGATGGGTTGGAATTTCGATAACTATACGATCAATGAAGCTTACTTGAATTTGAGGATAATCGAGACAGCTTACACACACACACACACACACACACACACACACACACACACACACACACACACACACACACACACACACACACACACACACACACACATACATACATACATACATATATATATATATATATATATATATATATATATGTATGTATATAAAGAAAAATAAAATGTTGTTTACCGTTTACCCATAATAAATTAGCGTCATGGCTAATAATAATAATAACAATGTTTTTACAGATAAAAGTTTTATGCCATCATAAATCACAGATTGACCTAAGCCAGATTTTACACCGGAACTCACTGTAGTTAATACTCTAAGTATGAGACTTATTTTAAAGAGTCCTGTTCTAGAGTTATTTCTTATCAACCAACTCTCAAACATGATAAAATGATTTTTTTTTTCTTTTCCAGACGATGTGAGGCCATTTCTGACATCAGAACCCGGGAAAAAATACAGAGAAAAAGAAAATGGACGTCTGCAATATACATTGACAAAACAATTTAATTAAGAATTACAGAAAAAGGGCAAATAATGACAAAGCAGGCGATAGAACATATGCTGAAAAAAAGAAGGAAAGCTAAATATTAATCGCTTGGTTTTTTATATATTTAGAGGTTTTGAGGCTTCCCAAATACCAAAGTCAAGTTTAAAAGTTTGAGCTTTGTTTCTGTTAGAATAAATTAAAAACAAATAATTTCATGCGATCCAAATGTTGTATTTTGAAGTTAATGTATTTGTTGCTAGAAAAGATTGATCAAGATTGATAAGTTTAAAGAAATGTTGTTTTGAAAGTTGTGTCAATAATTTTAAATGAACTCTTGAATTTAATAACAGGATCGAATGCTATATAAATGTAGTCACAGTAATGAAACGGGGGGTTGATGGGGCGGGTAGCCCTCCATTACACAGGATTACTTAAATTGTTTTTAACATAGGTTTGCATAACAAGTACTCGCTACCTTACCCCTTAATTTTCTACCCGTATTTATAGTATTAAATTTCAGGGTAAGAGAAAGTCGTGTGAGTGATACACCAGGTTATTTACTGAATTTTCCTAAATATTATGCTTTTAAATGCAACAGACATAGTTATTTTTATATATTAAATATTTTATGAAGGTTTTTTTTTTTTTTTTTTTTAACTTGTATTCTACCACCGCCCTCTATAGAGGATAGTTAACATTTGATGACTCTACACAACCAAAATTGCATTTTGTATTTATGTTTCCTATCAAAAATGTAATTTAAGCTTGATTAATGTTAAATATATTTACTGTATATTCAGTTTTAATGTTTTCTATTTTTTCTTTTTCTTTTTTTTTTTCTTTTTTAGATATTTGAAATTGACCAATTTTTACTATTTCATGTGACATGAATTTTATTTGAAATTTAAATTATTATGCTAACAAAATTATACAATTTTGTTTTTTTTTAATTTAATAATTACAAGTCCTAAACGTTATTGCTGAGCAAAAACGGAAAAGAAAAATTCATATTTAAACTGGTTTCAAAAGAGGTTTAGATGCCGTCCTCTATAGAGTACAATGGTAAAATCCCCTACTATATGGGACATTAGTGAACATTGTCAAAAAATAGTAGATATTATTTCAGGAAAATCATCTGTGGAAGTATTTGAGGTGGTGCCTGAAAAAATGATTGAGAAAACAGTGGAAGAAAGTAACAAGTATGCTAGATAGAAAAATATTAAGAATTTTCCCTGAAAAGCGACCAAATAAAACATTTTTTGGGAATAAAGTTTCACAGCGGATATCACATTTTACCCAGAGAAAAAATGTATTGGGAAAATGCGCCTGATACTGGAACAACCATTGTTAGTCAAGCTATGTCAAGAAAAAAATACTTTGATATTAAGAAGTATTTACACTTCAACGACAATACTGGAATCGATTCATGAGATCGCTATTATAAAGTTCGTCTAATTTATAATCTGTTAAATGAAACTATACAAAAGTTTGGTGTCATTTCAGAACATTTAAATATTGATGAGAGAATGGTCCGTTATTTTGGAAAACATGGCTGCAAAATGTATATGCAAGGGACGGCAGTGAAATTTGGATACAATCTCTGGATGCTCTGCTCATTCGAAAGATATCCTTTTCATATTATATCATATCAAAGAGCACAGAAACTGACTGATTGTGACAGTAATCATAACGCATTGGAAACAAGGAAAGGAAAAAAAGTCATTATCAGATACTGTTGTTGAAAATTTGCTGTCGATAGTTGAGTCTCCAGCTAAGCACAGCATTTATATGGATAACTTTTTCCATCTTATGATCTTTTTGAAAAGCTCAAAGCCAAAAATCGTTTTTGCTACGGGGACTATCAGAGAAAATAGAATGGGGAAATGTCCTATGAAATCATCTAAAATTTTGGAAAAGATGGATCGCGAACATCCGACCGAAAATTCGACACTATATATGAAATTGCAGATGTTCACTGGAACGATAATAGAGTTGTATCAATGATCAGAAATTTTGAAGACACAAGATGTTTTACAAAAGTAGAGAGAAGAATGAAAGGTGGAAAGCAAAAAGTAGAATTACCATCATGGATTGTTTCTTATAACAAATACAAAATTGGCGTCGATTTGTTTGACAATCTCAAGGGAGCATATTTTTGTTTCGTACAAGGAAAAAGGTGGTATCGGTCATTGTTTATAAAGGCATTTGAGACATCGCTGGTTTCGGCTTGGAAAATTCCCAAACATTTTGCTCCCGAACAAGCTCTAGAACTACTCGAATTTTGTCGACGCATTACAGTAGCTTATCTGGGGTTGTGCGTTCATCGAAGTATATCTGGAAGGAGTTTAAGCAATCAACAAAGAAACACAGACTACTTAAAATTACACACTGATCATGTAATAATAAGAAATACAAATGGAAAACAATGCCGTTGTCAACTTAAAAACTGTACAAAAAAATCAAAAACTGCTCTTAAAAAATGCAATTTAGTACTGTGCGTCGAATGTTTCCTGCCATTTCATGTAAACAAACAAGATTAATCTTAAAACTTTTAGTAGTGGATTGGACCATCTTCCTATATATAAGACAGTCTGTAACAATAAAACCGTTAACAATTTTGTAAGTTAATTTAATTTTATATTTTGCTTGTTGCCTGTAAGTGAAGTTTTTCAGTAAAATATAATTTTTTTTCTTAATGTGGTCAAATATGGGTTAACTAAACAGTTAATTTATTTACCTTTTTTATTCTTAATTAAATTCAAATTTTTTTTGAAAATCTTAATTAAAATCTTTTAACATAAAATAATAATAATAATAATAACAATAATAATAAATACATTTTTTTACTATACTGTTTCTGTTCAATCAATTCAACCAATAGAAATTCAAACTATTGTTTGCAAGACGTTTACAGTGTATGACTGAATACTAATAATAATAACAGGGGAAAAAAATGTTTTCTTACTAATGAATAGACATTCTTCTCACAATAGATTATTTTTTTCTATAGTGTGACAGCTAAAGATTTATTATGTTTTCATGCCATGATTTGGCATCACTACAATATCCATTTAAAATTTTCGTTTTTGCTTGTTCCCATAAATATTTTATTTACACAAATATCTTATTTATAAACACAATGCGGCATAAATATTTAAAGACAGATTCTTTCAGTTTACAAAGCGACATCTTTTCTAAAGGAAAAATAAACAAATATATAAATGTACATTTTTAAATTATAAAATCAATACTACTTGATTATACAGCTATACTAGAATTTGTTTACTGATAACATCCATTCCAAATTTTCGATGTTATCGATCTTTTTCGATGTTTAGGGATTTTTTTTAGGGACTTTTTTAGGGACTATACTTAGGGGTACTGAATGTTATTACACTTTTAAAAATTATTATTTACTATTTATGCCATGCCAAATCGCTGTAATTCGTTGACACTTGTTAATATAGATTTGTTTTAAGTTTAAACACATTATTATCTTTTTTTCAAAAGTTTCTTCTTTCAAAAGTTTTTTTTTTTTTTTTTTTTTTTTTTTTTTTTTATTGTCAGTTATGCATATTGTTGAATTTTCACTGAAATTAGTTAAACCTTTCATTTTGATCAATTTGTCTTTCAATATTAGGTATTTTGTCAATATGAATAAAATAGAACAGCCAAATCGCTGTAATTCGTTGACACTTGTTAGTATAGATTTGTTTTAAGTTTAAACACATTATTATCTTTTTTTCAAAAGTTTCTTCTTTCAAAAGTTTTTTTTTTTTTTTTTTAAAGTCAGTTATGCATGTTGTTGAATTTTCACTGAAATTAGTTAAACCTTTCATTTTGATCAATTTGTCTTTCAATATTAGGTATTTTGTCAATATGAATAAAATTGAACAGCCAAATTGCTGTAATTCGTTGACACTTGTTAATATAGATTTGTTTTAAGTTTAAACACATTATTATCTTTTTTTCAAAAGTTTCTTCTTTCAAAAGTTTTTTTTTTTTTTTTTTTTTTTTTTTATAGTCTATATAGTATATATTTTTTTTTTTTTCATATTGTTGAATTTTCACTGAAATTAGATAAACCTTTCATTTTGATCAATTTGTCTTTCAATATTAGGTATTTTGTCAATATGAATAAAACATCCTGTAAATGGCATATCGAGAGAAGGTATTAGAAGAAAAAAAACAAAAACAATTTTTATTATATTGTATAATACTATATAGAATATCGATACGTAGTGTTTATCAAGGTAACTGTGTTACATTTTATTTGAATTCCGAAGTTGCAATTGTACATAGAATATAAGTGCGTGAAATTATTTTAACATGGAAATGATATTAGAGAAAATAAAACACTAAAAAATTGTGTTATTATATTATTTTCAAAAGATACTTTTTAGGGATAATTTACTTTGATTTCTAAACTTTCTAAAAGGAATTTTAACTTAACAACTAGGCACATAATATCGTATTACAAATGCATTTTTGCTTATATTTATTTTTAAACTGTTATTTATTACAAATTTATCAAAATTTTATTTTTATAACAGTATTTAATGACAATATATCAGAAAACTAAACGGCAATATAAGTTTATATATAAATATATATACTTACTTTTGTACATTTTTTCCGCCGAAACCTAAAAGTGCATCAAGTATTAACCTATATTTATTTCTGGTTATTTTTGCAAAAATAATTTTTCGTTACTGTCATTGCATATCATGGTGAAGTAAAATTCTAATGCATGCATGATTTATATTAAGAGATTGATTTGTTTTGGTTGATGGTATGAGGTTTATAGATATCACTTTTTTTTTTTTTTTTTTTTTTTTTTTTATTATCTTGTAAATATTTTAAAAACAGGTTTTAAGTAAAAAAAAAAAAATAATAATAATAATAAAAAATGTTTTCAATACTGCTAAACACATTTCTAGGTGAAATGTTTTCTGGTACGTTTACCAATATATATATATGTGTGTGTGTGTGTGTTTTACATTTTTATTACGAAAACCACCCACCCTAGCGCAGCTGAGTAAGTTTTATGTCAATGATAATCAATGCTTTACCGTTATCTTTAAGTTTATTTTTGTCAAATACTGCTTCATAGAATTGCGCCAGTTTTCATGCCTAGAATCATAATATTTAAATATTTCATTTTCCATCTTACACTTCATACTACAATGATATATTTATTGTAATGTAGAGTATGGGAAATGCTATTAGATCACCAATGAGACTGGTGCGAGTCTCACCATTCTTATTTATTGTATATAAATGTTCTAAATATTGCACATGTTTTATGTTTATATTCAAGTAGTATACATGGGTTTTTGTATCAGCTTTCGTTCATTTACTAACTGTGTTTTTAGAAAAAATTCTATTAAAATTATATATGTATATAAAAATCATTAAATTCATTTCATTAATCGCATAATAAATAATTAATTAATATTAAAAGCGATGTTTTTTTTTTTTTTTTTTTTCCATAATCTTATACTCTTTTCAATGACTGGAATAAACAATAAAATATATTTCTCACTAATGAATATATAATAATTAAAACATCTGCATTAATGCATTATTCAGAACAAAACATAAAATAGCTTAGTTTTTCTATCTACATTTGACCTGTCTATCTCTCTGTTTGTATATATGTAACTCTACGTTTTACAGCGAATGTGTCCGGACGCTACTTCAAATTTTAGTTAATTCTAATGAAATGCAATGTGCGAAAAGTCGAGAACTAACTGACGAGTAACGACATTTCAGGCACTATGCAAATAGTCAGCGTACAGTGACTAGGAAAAGAGAATAAGTGAAGAATAGGCATAAGTGAGCTTCAGCAAAATGCTGAAAGGGAAGCTGCTCGAAGAGGAGAAGAACATGACGAATGGAGACAATTTTAGTATTGTACAGATGTTCAAAGGGCTAAGAACCCAACATGTTAAAAAGAAACGGTAGAGAAAAGTCATTTTCGAATCAAGATGAGGGCAAACTCCGTGCTGAAATATTTCTCTCAAGGTCAGTTATTCGTTGTATGCTGCCATATAGGAACTACAAACAATCTTAAAATAATTTATTGCTTACGTTGAAATTGTATAGATCCATCATCGAGCTTTAATAGACATCCCGAGTTGAACTTGGAAACTGTTTATTCAAACCTTTCACTCGCAATATCACCAATCTGGAAATTAGTTTTAACTAATTTAATTAAAGTTAAACTCCGTTTCAAGGTTTCCTCTTTTTGTTCCCTTTTTTAAATGAAAATTTTTATAAATACTAATTCACAACGGGTAGTCCAATGAAGTGAGTAAAATGGTCTGATATGTTAACATTTTAGTTAAAAGATACGTTAGTGAAAGGGATGAATAATATCCATTTTTAGAGAAAATCTCATCTATCGTAAAAAGTATAAAGAGCCAATTATTTATTTTCTTTTGGAAAGATAAATATTTTAGCCAAAGTCAATTTAATAATTAAATTAAAGTGTGTGGACATTACAAGAAAAAAGTTTAATTTACTAAATGGAAGATTAGACTACCGTTATCCTCACATATTCACGTAAAGTGCCTTAATAATTCAATAATAAGTGATTATTGTTTACCTATCATTTGAAAATATATGTCAAAAAATATATTTTTCAATATTTAAATAAAGTATCAAATATGGCTAACAACTGGAAATAAGTATTGGAGGAAAACGTCTATCACAACTTTCCGACCGCGTACCTCCCTATAATTGTTCATGTCATCTACTTACACAAATAATGATTTTTTTTTTTTTTTAACAGTTTTGTTAACTGTGTTCTTAATATTTGTTCTGCTTCTGTTTTACTGAGCTTTGAAATCAAAGTCATTGCATATGACAGAGATTAGTCTAACCTAAGCCTTCCATGATAAATAAAGTTATTCGAAAATTAAAGCTTCCTTGAACTTTGTTTCCTGAATATCTCTATTTAAATATCAGTATTGTTTTGTCTAAATCAAGTTATGCCAGAAGTAAAGTCCATAAAAATTAAAACTTTATTTTATTTTTTATTTTTTCGCCTTCCAGTAAACTCACTGTCTCCCTGTTAAAAGATCCAACGCATATGCAGATTTCTTCAACATGTATTTTATAGAATTTCCGGGTAGTATGTTTTTTTATACATCGGTTAAATTAAATGCAGTTTTAAATTCATTTTAAAACGTATGAGTCTGGAAACCTGAAATTAACAAATAGCAATTTCTTAGTTTTACTGGGAGAAAAACAATAAATTTTAATTTGGTATAGTTAAAATAATTTGCACGCCCAAATCTATAATTAATCTCGATTTTCTTTAAAACATTATTAATTATGATTTCGCTCTACCTCTTGTCTGATTGATAGAAATTTTGCGTTTTATCCCCACATTCTAATGTTTTTGTACATTTATCATGTCTACCGTTTGTCAAATTCCTGTTGGCTAACCTTCCACATTCCACCTAATTCTACTGGTTGATTAAACAGACGTAGAATCCGATTTTTTCTATATAAGTGGGGATACTTTCCATTATTTTCTTTATGTATTGAAGAAGCTACACTAAATGCTTCGAAATAGTTGTCTGATATTTCATTATTCCCTTTACCGTTTAAGACCATGAAGATTTTTCCTGTGATTATTCATACAGTGGCAAGTCTGTTTAATTTTTGTGTAATGTAGGGTTAGTCTAAATGTTGCATCGGGTTTCAAAACACTGATTATTTACAAGCTTACGACGTACGAAGACGGATGATACATGCAAAGTTAGATACACTCACCGAGTTTCTGATACATTCTTGAAATTTTCAGTGTGTGCGATTTAGTTTTCCAGCACACATCCAAATGATAACTTAGTACGTTCCAATTAATGTCCGTTGATGCAATAAAGGTTCGTTACTGAAAATGAGGGTGCATTAAATTTGATCTTAACATAGCCTCACAAGAATGAATTACATGGGTGAGATCTGGAGACCTGAGAAGCCATGGCAAAAGTGGAACATCACCCAAATAAGGGTCTCTTATCCAGCGATGTGGCAGTTTCTGTTGAGAAAGGACCGAAACTTTGCAGACATGGGAGCAGGCGATGAGCTTTTAAAACTTAGTTAGTGTATCAATGTTTTCATGCGTCACCCGTCTTAGTACGACATATATTTTAAGTAAAAAGTGGTTTGATACCTGATGAATCGTTTATGCTAACCCTATAATATATATATATATATATATATATATATATATATATGTATATTACTATTAATTTATATAGATAGATAGATAGATAGATAGACAGATAGATAGATAGTTATACTAGATAGATGTAGACTTACACTGAGAAAAAAAAATATACCGCCTTCCTCTAGAATGAATAAGTGACCATTTTCTAAGTCCCTTATCTAGAAATACATATTTCCGAGCTATGCCCATAAGGCACGCCAAACTGAATAGACGAAATTATCGAGAATTTCTAGTGTACACATATCTAGATAGTGAAACAATATTCTGAATACTCTAAATATTCTGAATCATTTGTATTGCGAGAAATTCTCACTTGATTTTACAGAATTTGGTAATAAACCAAGATTATAGTTGCTGAAACTCGCCTCTTGTAGTCTTATTTATTTTCAGAGTTTTTTAAATAACTTTTCCCTCGAGAATATAGGTAAACGTTCTAGAATTCTAATAGGGGCTTCTAGAACTCGCTTTCCAAGGGGACTAGAATTTACAAGAATGACATGGAACTATTTTTTCTAGAGCCAAAATTTAGATTCTAGATGTCAGTTACAGAATTTTTTCTTAGTGTACAGACTTATCTTTTTATTTATTTTTTATTTCTATCTGTAATAAGATAATTGATTTTATATTTTAAACAAAACTGATTTATTTGCAACAATATATTTTGTTTTCACTTATTCTCATAAAATATTTAAAAATAATTTACGTTAATTTTATAACATTGTTAAAATATATATTTGGCTTGTTTGATCTACTCTTTTAAATTTAAATGTATGAAATTATTTAATAAAAATAAAGCAATTTTTTTTTCTATTCTCAAAGGAGAACTTTTGTTTTTAAATATAAATATAATTTGCACTTAATGTAAGTTTTACTGACATCGGCCATTTTGACATATTGTTGAATTTTCTTTAAGCTCAAGTAGAATATTATTTGATACTGTACTTTTTGTAGCAATCACCATTTAGAATCTCCTATTTATATAGCATTTATTTTATTTTTTATAGAAGAAAGAAATACTACAAACAATTACTAAAGTTCAATATGTAGAAATGTGGTATACAAAACAATAATTTCTGTAAATCCTGCAATATTTAAGCATTGCAAGTAATATGTATCTTTGAACATTAATCTGTGAATACCTTGCTAGAACAACGTATTGTATTAATTGTGCTAAGAAATCTAGAATATTTGTTTTACATAATTTAATATGAGAAATATTTAGCGAGAAATAGCTGTAAGCATTTATTTTATGTATATATTATTGCACTTTTCAACAAATTCTGTTAGAAAATGTATACTGCAATAAGTATGTTTAATTTTCCCTACATATTTGGAAATATTAAAGTTTCTAAATTTTGTTTTACAATACTTTAAAATATGTAATAAAATAAGAAAGTGAATATATGTGTTTAATTTTATCTCTGAATTACAGAAATGTGCACTTTAGTAAGAAGATATTTACTTCATTGATAAACTAAGTAAATAAATAAAAATGAAACAAAACAATGATTTTATTTATGTATATATGGCAAAAGAGAAATAAATTAAAAAGTTTGAGTAAAGTTTTCTCAATTACTTACTTTATATATTTGCACAAAAAAAGCTAATTCATTAAAAAAAAAAAAAAAAAGTAAAATAATAAAGTTTACTGCTCTATATTTTTTTGGATTTTAGAATAGAAATGTATGGGCTATTTTTATTTTGTATTTTATGGGACTTTTATTTATTTATTTATTTTTGCTTGGTATAAATCTTAGTTTTGTTGCAATTTTACCCCGTATTTGATTAATATGTATTCCTAAAGCCCTTAAATGCCTTATTATTTTAAATTCGTTTAAAAATGTTTTATTTCTTTCCTCTTTTAAATAAATCACGGGATAAAAACTTTACAAAATCATACTTTATTTTAACAATGCTTTACAGCTAAACAGAAATTTTTTGTCAATCGACAAACATGAGATATTAGAGCTTCAGTATTATTCTAATAATACTTTAGAAGACAAAATTGGGTATGTTGCCGAAAGACAACTATCGGCATTAAAGCGTTAAAAATATTACCCTTTATTTTTCGTTTAATGCCTTTCTTTCTTTTATTTGTAATCAAAGAAAAAGGCGAAATATACAGGGTGTTTATAAAGTCCCGGACCCATTTTGATGTTTAATAACTCATAAAATAATAAAGGTAGATTAAAATTAATAACATAAATCGTTAGATAGACCCAAAAAAATTCATGACCCTTCTCAATGAACTTCCACGTGTGCCCCCTTCGTCTCATGGAGAATATCAAGTCGATACAGATATTTAGACTGGAAAATGAAATTATCTGAAATTAACCACACGCGCAGACGATATTTACAAAAGTAAAAATATTCAAACCGGAAAAGAAAATATACGAGTTATTCCATCAATAAATGCGATAAGTTTGTTTATATCTTCATTATTTTATGAGTTATTTAACATCAAAATGGGTCCGGGACTTTATAAACACCCTGTATTACGATGCAGAATAATTATTTCATAGCTATACAAAACGAAATAATAAAAGTACTATTTTCTAAATATTCTTTAAATAAATCAGTATAATATAGTCAGTAAAATAGTCTCTTATTATTTGAACTGAAAATTCAAAACAATAACTCTTATCACTTTTGGAATTTCTTTGCTCGACAAAAATGCCAACTAACTTGCAATTGAAAACTAAAGTAAAATTGGAATTTTAGTTTACATTTTAAAAAGCTATACAGAAAGTTTTTGTCTACTGAATCTTTAATATATTTGTGTAAAAACATTTAATACAAAATATTTAGTATTTACATCCATTCACTACATATAATGACTGTAATTCAGGATTCAGATCGATATAATTTGCGCTTTCATTGACATTTTGGTATTCACAACACAAACGGCATTTGACAGATAAATTCTAGGATGAGCATATCTGTTAGCATTATTCAGTATTTATCTGCCAGGCTAATAAATTCAGCTTAAGTGAACGGTTACAGTGCTTAAATCAGAAGGATGCTGGCAAATCTCTTGCAAATTCATGAATGCAAATATTAAGATGAATTATTCATTACTTTAAATTTATATGGTTTATTTTGAAAGTCCATTTGAATTAAATAAATGAAACATTAAATTTTCTTCAATGAATAAAAATGTCTTTTAAATTTTTGGTAAATATTCTTTTGAAGTATTTTATATTTCTGATTTCAAGCAATTTAGTTTTAAAAGGAATTTCTTACAACAACAGAGAAATACGAATATTCATATCATTCAATACTGTATGGCTAATTAAATGTATATTATTACTTTTAAAATATAGTTTATTAAATATACCTTAAAATAGGCATTATTTTCGTAAGAATGTTTCATGTTTATTTGGAGTATGCCTTATTCATTTTAAAAGCTGAATAAATTTTACACAAACAACAACATCGTTTTGAAATAAAATTTCCAGATTTTAGATTTTTCCTAAAGTGAATACTTTTAAAGCATTAAAAGATCGATGGATGGAAGGGGTTTACGTCGCACTAGTACTGCGCAGATGGGCAATTGACGACGGTCTGGGGCACATCCCTAGAGCTGGTCCGGAGACATGCCATCACAATTTTGATCCTCCACGGAAGGGATGGCTATCCCGCTTCGGTAACCCCCAGAGGTATAATTTTTGATGGGAACATGGAGGACATTGCGGCCACGACAGATTTTACGTGCACCAGCCACCATTAGTGTACACGACGGTTTTTGGTGGGCTCGAGTATCGAACCCGCAATCTTCCAATTACGAGGCCGGCGCTCTATCGTCTGGCTACCGCGGCCCTAAAGCATTTATGGAAAATTAAAAATAAAATAAAATC
Source organism: Salticus scenicus (assembly GCA_963930645.1). Classification (NCBI taxonomy): domain Eukaryota; kingdom Metazoa; phylum Arthropoda; class Arachnida; order Araneae; family Salticidae; genus Salticus; species Salticus scenicus. The sequence goes on from OZ005652.1 coordinate 90,343,568, forward strand.
CAGTTGTACTTAAAAGTTCAAAAAGATATATTGCAGTAGTTCGTATTATATTTAACTGTTTGTATGTATATATATTTATATATATATATATATGTATATAATAAAAAAATAAAAAAAAACTTATTTGAATATCTACATACCTTGAATATAAATATGAAATTTTATATAATAATATTATGTATATATCATATTTGTGTCATATTACTGGAGTGATGTGTTCGGCATATTTAAATTAAAATCTCGAGATTATTATTATTATTATTGTTTATTTTTTATTTATTTATTTATTTTGTTTTTGTTTTGCCCTCACAGCTGGTCACTAAATTTAAATAAATCACTTTTACATATAATACTGAGTTTAATTTTTTAAATCCATATCTTCATTAATACGCTTTTAAAATATTAACATTTATATTTTAAAACAAGATAATTCTTTTTGAATGAACACATTTCTGAAACATAACCCTAAAATGTCAATATTCTTAATAGAGAAAAATTGGTCTTATAATAAAATAACTTGTTTTTGAAATCAGATGAATAATATAATTATCTATAACATGCAGAAGTCTGGTATAGTACCACATGACAAACTATATACATGAAACCAAAAGGATTGCTCTTTTACATTTTGAAGTGTAGGGAAACATAAAATAATTTTTAAAATGCGAAAAAAAAAAAAAAAAAAAAAAAAAAAAATCCATTATGCACAAATTATTTAAGATTGTTTAGTTACGAATTCGCTTTATTAGATTCGTTTATCTTAATATATATTTTTTGTTTGTTTGTTTGTTTTATTACACGTGAGAACTTTAAATAAAAATTAACTTTGTTTTTTAATTTTTAACAGAATAACTTCCACGTCAAAGTATTTTAAATAAGTTAACAACTTATATTATATAAAATAATATCAAATTTATTTGTAAAAAAAAAAAAAAAAAAAAAAAAAAATGTTAACAAAGGATATGCATGCTGCTTAAATTAGATTCCATATGGGAAATTTGTTATAAGTAATACAAATGTCTGAATTTCTAAGTGTCTGAAATTTGTAATGTCTGAATTTTTAAGTGCCTAAATTGTAAAATGTCTGAAATTTTATGTGTCTAAACAGTAATATGTCTTATTTTCAGACATATCAATCTTATTCAGACACTTATCTCAGCTCATTTATAAAAAATACACTTAGGTGCCTTAATTTAAGACAGCACATGCGTGTGAAATTTTTCATGCGTCAGTGTTTCATGCATTTATGTGTCTGAATTGGCATTTAAAGCACTTTTCTATCTTAATTTAAGACGCTTCTATTTACAGTGTTAATAATATGGTAGATCGTGCAGACATACATAGTTCCATACTTTTTTCTCTACCTAGCAGATCTTTCAACAACTAGCCTTATTTCTGAATGTTTTTTACTTTCCGAACACTATAGTGAGGAAAGTATTGTAATCACGTCAAAAATCCGAATTTGAGATTTTGATGTTTCTATACGTTTCGAGGTCCTCTGATTCCGTTTCCACAATTTTTACGATGATGTATGTATGTGTGTGTGTGTGTGTGTATGTATGCGTGTATGTGTGTGTGTGTGTGTATGTCTGTGATTGAACACGCTAGCGTCTAAACGCTTTGTTCGAATAAGCTGAAAGTTGGTACGTATATTGTAAGTCACCATAGTACAAACCCTATTGATTTTGGTGAATCTAGCGCTTATAGTATTTTTACAGGGACACCAGGAAAAATTCCTTATCGGTATGGCCTGTGGGGCCAAATTTGTAAAAGTGTGATAGCGTCTAAATGCTTTATTAATCTGAGCAAAAATATTTTACACATATTATAGGTCACAGTTGCACGAACTGTATAGATTTTGGTAAATTAAGCACTTACAGTTTTCTTACAGGGGCACAAAGAAAATTTTTTATAATTATGGCCTATGGGGTCAAATTTTTAAAAGTGTGATAGCGTCTAAACGCCTTATTAATCTGAGAAAAAAAAAATTTACACATGTTAAAGGTCACACCTGCACCAACTGTATAAATTTTGGTGAATTTAGCACTTACAGTTTTTTTACAGGGACGCAAAGAAAACTTCTTTATCATTATGGCCTATGGGACCAAATTTTTAAAAGTGTGAAAGCATCTAAACGCCTTATTCAATTGAGATGAAAATTTATATGAATATTATAAATCACTGTTGCTCTAAGTATAAGCGTTTTACTGAATCTAGCATTTATAGGTTTTTACAGGAACACAACGAAAAATTCTTTATCATTATGATCTATGTGCTCACAGTTCAGTAGCGTTAAGTAAAACTAAACATCGTGTAATATATGGAGAAAAATACATACACTCTATTATGGTTTTTCCTGTTTTGTATGTTTAACAACTCCCCTTTCTTTACTTTATCTAAAAAACTGTTAATTACTCAATGTTCGGAAAGTCGAGTGGGGTCACTCCAGATTTTTTTCAAATTTAATTACATAGCTAATTTATCAATGTTAATACTTTCCAACAAGGTTGAAAAGTGCTTAATGACTTCAGTTTTTCTGTCTGGCCGTCTGTCTGTCTGGCCGCGCTCTAACTTCCGTAAATATTCATAGAATATTTTGAAACTGATATATGTTATTGAAGTTCACTATCGGATGTTTCTTATTGAAAATGGAGAGGATTCCTTTATTAATTTGAGCACAGAAAACCTCGAAAGTATTCTAAAGCATTGTGTTCTATGAGAGGTATTTTTCTAAACCATATTTTTCTAAGTTTACTTTACACAAATGTTGAGGAAATTGAAATATGTTATTCAAATTCACTAAAAGGTTGTTTTCTACAGAAAATGGAGTAAATTTCACAACTGGTCTCTGTACAGATTTACACGAAACTATTCCAAAACATTCTGTTCTATGAAAGTTATTTCTATAAGCAAAATTTTAATGACTTTGCATTGCTCAAATCTTAATAAGATTGAAATAGGTTTTTCATATGCACAGCAGAATACTTTTCATAGAATATAGTATGATTAGTATTTGAATAACAAGGGCCCGCAAAGCTATTCAGTTACATTAAGTGTTACTAAATGAAATTTGTTTTATCTGCCTTTTCGTTTACATTAAGCATTTTAACACTTTCTAGCATTTTTTAAGTTTGAATATGATTTCAATTTGTGTATTTGTCTGTCCGACTGTCCATCAGGCCGCCGCTAGCGTCCGTAAATATTTTCAGAATAAATAAAAAAATATTATATATATTATACAAGTTTCCTATGGAAATGTTTCCAAATTAAAATGGCATTAATAGGTGCTATACAATTGGTTTATGTACATGGACTCAGATAAAAGAAAAAAAATGCCAATGTTGTGGCAAAAATTTCCTCCAAACAATTAGATACATAAAGAAGTCACTAGATGACGTTACGCGTCCACTAGTGACTTACATTCTGCATTGTTATGTTGACCAGAGGGGAAGTGTCGGCAGATTACCTTTGAACTTTGACCTCATCGCATCATAGCGATGGTTGTTTTTAAAATTCTTGTTCCTTTGCGGAACTTTTGACAATATTTCTTTTAATTTGATTTCTTTTAATTTGTAAATTTGTAAATTTAATTTCATTCGATGATACTAATAAAGGATGACATAAATAGAGTACAATTTTTACAGAAAAGCACAAATAACCTGAATACAAACATTTTGTTTTGAAATAATTATTAGAAATAAATAGTACTGAAAAAACTATCAACTACCTACGTTCAAGTTTTACAAAAATAGTAAATAATACAGAATATTTGGTAGTCCATACTACAGTCGGTAACAAAAGTGTCCGAACACTAGCGAAAGTTCCGATATCCAAAAAGTACACTTAAAACTGTTTTGTTCATGAATCCTTGTCGATCCTGTTCTTAGTCAGTGTATGAATATGATTCAATAAGAATTTATTTAACAAAACCGTATGAAGTGTATTTTTTTTTTACATAGGAATTTTTGCTAGTGTTCGGACACTTTTGTTACTGACTGTACCTGAATCACCATCTTGGGGAATAAATCAACCTCAAACCTGCTCTTGTAGACATAAGTTTATGGGAATCAATCTGCTAGCTAATTCAACTTCTTTATCGGTAATGACACTACGTTTTCACTCATTTTTCTGCTTTGTACATAGATTACAAAATTCATAGTACTCATTAAAAAAAAAAAAAAAAAAAAAAAAAAAAAAAAAATTCTGAAACTTTATACACTTAAAAAGTTGAATGATACAAAAGCTGCTCTTCCCACTGACAGAATGTTCCGTGTTCATATTTGAAATGTTTCCGATGGGTTGCAATTCCGTACGCGTGAGATATGACGGCATTCTATTTTACCCGAATTTTCCATATTTCCTACATTTTCTTTAATATATATATGTATATATATATATATATATATATATATATATATATATATATATATATGTGTGTGTGTGTGTGTGTAGAAAACATGAAAAGAGAGAGAGGAAAAGAAAAAAAAAATAATTACTCAGGTACAAGAGGGAAACAGATTGCATCATCCAGGAGACAGCCTGTCGCGCTGCGAGGATGAATCAGAACTTTTTTTTATTTTATTGTTCTTGACTTTTCTAGGGAAAAAGAACTATCTCTGTGAACAGTTAGTTACGCTTTGGATATGTAATCACTAACATAGCCTGCATGTGTGGCTTTAGTATTTTACGTCATAATTAATTCGAAATGAATCCTAAGTGGATATCCAATAGTTTTTTTGGACCTCCGTCGTCAAATATTGTAAATACAATGTAAATAATAATATTTTTATTAAACTTTAATTAATGTAATAGTAACTTTTCAGTGCTTTTTCTATCCTCTTACTATATATATATATAGGTAGATAGACAGATATATTATTTGAATACTTCTAAAATGTACATAAAAATAAAATTACACATTACAATATAATATCTTTCGCTGGTTTTAATAGAAATTATTAATATTTTTATATTAAATGTAAACTGTTAATTCAACATGTATTATGTTCAGAAAAGGAAATATAAGTATTATGTGTATTTTTGTAATATCACAAATTTTTAAAAAAGAAACAGTTATAAATGTGTAACAAAGTACGTCAGAAAAAAAAAAATATATATAACTAATGTCACCCATGTATGTTTGAAAATATTTACAAAGTAAAGAAAACATTGAATTTTAACTTACATTTTAAAAGGTTATAAAGAAATATTTTTTTTTTTTTTTTTCAAGAATTTTTAATTTATTTATGTAAAAACGGTTAATACTAAATAATTAGTGTTCACTTTTATTCCTTTCATATAATGACTGTAATTCATGATTCAAACTCATATAACTTGCGCTTTCGTTGACATTTTCGTATTCTCTACACAAACGGCATTTAACAGATAAACTGTAGAATCAGCGTATCTGTTAGCATTGATCAGTATTTATCTATCTGGCTAATGAATTCAGTTTATGTGAATGGTTGTATTGCTAAAATCAGTCGGAAGCTTGCAAATCGTTTCCAAATTCATGAATGCACATAATAAGATGAATTATTCATTAGTTTAAAATTCTGTGGATCGTTCTCAAAATCCATTTGAATAATTCAATGATACATTCAGTCTCCTTAAATGAATAAAAATTTCATTATTTTGGATTTTTCATAACTAATTTGTAGCAGTGTATGGTTTCAAGTATTTAAGTTTTAAGATAAATTAAGATCGAGAAAAAACTATAAACAACGGCTTAATATAATGCTTTATAACTGTGTGAATTATAAAATTAATGTTTTAAGAAATTTTCTTAAAACGATTTCTAAAAGAAAGAAAGTTTTCGTAAGGATATTTATTATATCTATTTATTTACTTTACTTTATTATGTTATATTTATTTATTCTTTTATTATTATTATTATTATTATTATTATTATTTAAAAAGAGTTATATTTATTAAAAAAGAAAATACATAATAAATTACAATTTTTTCATTAAAAAAAAAAAAAAAAAGTTCTGAAATAAAAACCCAGGTATTACTGTTTTTGCTCAACGTTAATAAATTTATTGTCAAAAGTACGTCTTGATGTATTAAAGTGCATAAAACATGTATCGCTAAGATATACGATGTACGATATATTTCCTGTTCTTTAAAAATTTACAAATTTTGCCATTTTCGAACTGTGAGCTTCTTTCTATAAACGCAATCAAATCTTTAAAAAACAAGGGCTTTACAAGGAGAATTCATCTTTTCCATGATGTATCACTATATAATTTCCCAATTAGAATCGTAATCTTCTGATATATTTGTACATAACACTTCAGTAATGTAAGACACTATCTTTCAAAATATTCAGTATGAATGTTCAAAGTTAAATTCAGTCACTTAATGTAAAACATGTTAAGTCAAACAAGCACCAAATATCGATTATAAATATATTTAGTTCTTTTTGTAAATTTGGATAACATTTGGATTTAAATTTGTTGTGAAAGGATTTCGTTGTTATCCCGAAAATCGATTCATTTAATGTATTCTATTTAGATAATGTGATGCGACAGAGAAAAGCATACACTAAAATCTAAACTAGATTAACCAATGTACGCCATACTAAGTGGAAAAATTCATTTGTAATTCTAAGAGTTTAGATTCTCAGGAATGCTAAGAATTTGCTCATTACGTGATTCGAAAAATAGTAACTTTCATTAAGTACATTTGAATTATACATATGCATTTTCTAGTTATGAAGTTTTGTTTTAAAATATTATATTACCAGTTATTTGTTGGAATATGTGCACATTAATATTAACTTTTGATAAATATATCCTATAAATATTTTTGCTGTATTAGTATGATATAAGGGAATGTAACAAGGAACTTCCTATCACGGGATTTATGAAAACAACGCATCAAAACAAAACAGTTAATTTGAAATCCTATATTGCATATACTACATCGCATTTTCGTTATTTACATTTAATTTAACTATGTATTTGTTAATATATATGTACAATTATGTTACATTTTAAAATAAACGGTGTATTAATATTTATGAAAGAAAGCGTAACGATAGACTAATATTTAAAATTAAATGGAGTAATGTTTTACATTATTTATGTTATTATATTTTAGATTATGATGTGACAAAAGTCATATTCTAATATCATATTGGGAGCATATATATAAAACATTGTGAAACATTTATTTCGAAAATTTCATTTTTCCCATTTAATATTTACTGAATTATATAATATTATTTTTTCAATGGCATTTGCAGCAGCTGCTAGGAAATACATTTTTTCATTATTCTGGGAAATACTGACATTTACAAATATTAAAAGAAATAACATGCGTGCATATTTTTAATTAGTCATTATAGAAAGTTATTTAAATATGGATGTTAAATGTACTCAATTATCAATTTCATTAAAAAATCCTTTAGAAATCTATCACTAAATCTGTCTTTTTTCTTATTTCTATATATATTTAAAAAAGTTACTGTCACTGGCGTCAATTTTTTTTTTTTTGTCTGCGACAGCATCTTCTAGCGGAGGGCAGGGTCCTTCGCGTCATGAGATGTATCAATGAGTTCCGAATACTCCAAGGAAGACATTTCAGATACTTAGAAATTTCTATCATTTTAATTAAAGAATTTACTAACTAAAAACGACCAGTTTATGAAGGTACTCTATTTCCCATTTTGAAGAAAGTTTCTCCCAGTGACGTTGTTCTTCTGTCATGAAGTCATTTTACACGGAAAAATTAAAATATGATACATGGTTGTACGTAGGTAGGTAGGTAGGTAGGTTCGATTTAACGTCGCACAAGGGTAATTGGTGACGATCTGGGATGCACCCCCAGAGATGTTCCGGTCACATGCCATCACAATTTTTATCTTTCCCGGAAGGGATACCCCTCCCCCGCTTTGGTGATCCCCAGAGATATAGTATGGGTGGGAACATGGTAGACTTTGCGGTCACGACAGATTTTATGTGCACCAGCCACGATTATTGTACACGACGGTCTTTGGCCGGCTCAAGTATCGAATCGACAATCCTCCAATTACAGTCGGTAACAAAAGTCTCGAAACACTAGCAAAAAATCCCATATAAAAAAAGTATATTTAATACAGTTTTGTTAAATAAATCCTTGTCGGATCATGTGCTTAGTCAGTCAAAGGACATGTTTCGACAAGGATTTATTTAACAAAACTGTATTAGTGTACTTTTTTCATACTGGAACTTTTGCTAGCGTTCAGAGACTTTTGTTACCGACTGTACGTGCTCGGCGCTTTACAGACAAGGGTACAGCGGCCCGAAACCATGGATGTAAAAAAGAAAGAAAATAAATATCAACTTTTTTTCTCTACTTTTAAAAAAATAATTTTCAAACACGGAAAAATTAAAATATGATCCATGGTTGTAGGTAGGTAGATAATTAGTTAGGTTGTGTTTGACGTCGCACTATTACTGCGTTATGGATAATTGGCGACAGTCTGGTACGCACCCCTACGGATGTTCCGGAGACATGCTCCACAATTTTGGTCCTACACGAAGGGGATGGTCCCCCGCTTCAGTGGCCCTCAGATGTATAATTTTGATGGGAACATGGAGGATATTGCAGCCACGACATATTTTACGTGCTCTAACCACCATTAGTGTACACGACTGTCTTTAGCCGGCTCGAGAACAATACCCGCAATTTTCCAATTACGAAAGGGTACCGCGGTCCGGATATAAGGTTGTAAAAATAAATAAAAATGGTCATATACTAAAGCTGTAATGCAAAATGATCTAGATATTATGAATTTCTTTCTATTAAAAATATATATAAATATTATATATTTCAATTTGACATCGAATATGAGGATTTAAAAAATAATTTTCTGTTTTTGCCTTGTAATATGCACTATTAATATTCCTTTTCAGAGAAAGAAAACAGCAAATAGGCAGGAAGAGCTCTGCATGTGTTAATAAGTTAAGTGAGTAGGGGGGAGGCGAAGCCTCCCTCGGGGGATGGTGAGCGAAGCGAGCAGGGGGAAGGGCCTCCTTGTTTTAATAATAAAGTTTTTGACATCATCAGTTCAAAAATGTATTTTTAGAGTGCGGAATATCAACTTTTTATTATTATTATTATTTTTATTATATAGAACTATAATACATAAAAAAAAAATCAGACATCTAAAGTATTTTCTTACGAAAATTAACTATTTTATTCACTAAAGCAGAAAAAATACATATAAAAATGCACACTATAAAAACATTTACAAAATTTTAAAATATAGAATTTATTTATTTTATTTTGAATATTTAACTTTTATCGAATTATAGATTTTTTTTTTTTTTTTTTTTTTTTTTTGTTAGGGAAATCTTCAAAATAAAGGTTTACGTCTGACAAAATTCTTGGGAATCCGATTATTAACTTTAACGATGCATCTAAACTGAATTTTTTATATTCCATATAGTTAAATAATTTGGCAGAATTATTTATTTAATATTATTTATTATTAATGATATTTAATATTTATACATATTCGAAAAAAAAAAAAAAAAAAAAAAAAGAAAGAAAGTAAGTAGGACTTTTACAGGAATGAAATGTAGTTAAAGAAGTTCCCTATATAACATATTTAATTGATTGCTTTTTAAGATCACATACTAAAGTGAATGATGAAGTGTCGTTGTAAATGTGAAATGACGTTTAGATAAATATCAGACTTCGTCGCCAAACGTACGTGCATCTTGTTTTAAATGGGCTGTACATTATTTTGGAAATTGACTTCCACACCTGTTGCTCTAAATCAGAAAAGTTTAATACTGGTTATGAAGAACGACAGATTTGTAATGTAATCGTATTTCAAAACAATCCTAAGCTCTTCTTAAGCTAAAAAACTGGTAATTTTGTAAACCTTGGAAAAACAAGCACTTATACACTCTTAAAACATAGGTATGATGACGGTATACACTCTCATTGTTATCTCTAGCAAAATAACAGCAAATTTATATGGATGACAGGTGATTTAACCAGTTAGTTTTGCTAGCATTTGCGATATATTTATTTTTTGCGTGCAAGTGTTAACAACAATGCATTTATGTGTGTATATGCATATAAAAGGTGATTATAATTAAAAGGATATCCTGTTAAGATCTACATATATCCATTGTAGTAGGTGTATTAATTTGAAGCTTTATACATGCGTTCCATGGACTATGTGGAAAATACATTTGAAACAAAAATTAATACTTCAAATTTTAGTAGATTGATGCCTGTCATTATGCAACTTAGAAAAGAAATTAGGCAAATTTATAACATTTTAATAAGGTAGTAGTCAATGTAGTAAAATCATTCTCTACATGATCTTCAGAAGACAAAGATCGATAGATGTACAGATCAGTGTTGATTTATAGATAAACAGTTATCGAAAAAACGCTGAATGTTCGAGAAAGATTAATTTTAAATTTTAAGCACAGTAAAGAGCTGTGTATGATTTTAAGAGGATAAAGGATAGATATTTCAATGAAACTGAAGAAGGCGTCGTATTGTCAAGGTTCAAAGAGTGCCTGAATTCCAAAATCTTTGACAATTGCAAATACATGTGGTTTGTCTCTCTTTTTGACTACATTACAAGTGTTTCAGTTTGTAAGATGGTATCTATAGAAGATCCTAAGAGAATCGTTGAATTTTATTGACTTATTTTGTAAAAAAAAAAATGTCATTGGCAATCCATCTGGATCGGATGCTCTTTCGATGAAGGCTGTAACACAGCATGACATTTTCTTATGAAATTTTATTTTCGTGAAAAAATTTCCATCATTTCAGTCGCAGCATAACCAATTCCCGAGTCTCTTCAAATTTAAAAAATGTCTTTATTAAGCCTGTTTTTACAGAGACAATTTTGTAAACCCTTTAAGCGTCGATATTATAGTAGTGCAGAGGCAAAAATAACATCATTTTGATAAAACATTTTCATAAGCAACAATAAGAATGGTGAGGAACGAAAACAGAACAGCTCAAACAGAATGGTGAAGAATGTTTTTACAATATCGCCCAGAGGTGTTTAAAACGCTCCAAAAAAATATAATGTTTTTATCTGATATTTGAGCATAAAGACACCCAATTTCCTCTACGACATCATAAGAGCCATCTTTCGATCGAAATCTTAGCTGAAATATTTTATTGTGTATTTCTTTTATCCACCGTGAAGGTAACGCACACATGAAGTTCCAACAAAATACGTCAACAAAGGGGAATCTATGCACTTCTAAATAGGGTAACTTTAATTATAACCACTCTGTATATATACATATATAGTGAAAAAGTGTAGTATATAAATTTTTATATTTGCACGCATAAGCACATACAAACATATGCATATGTTACATAATTCTGCAAACTTCTATAGTCATATAAGCAGCATATTCTAAATATTACAATAGAACGTACTTTTCTTTCTTATTTACTATGATTTAATAAACATTTTCTTTCAAGACATTTCATCCATCTTTGTTTTTGTAAAATTACAAAAGAAAAATTTTTTCATAATTCTTTTTTTTTTTTTTTTTTTTTTTTTAAGTATCTGTCTTTTTATAATTGTATGAAAATAAATTCTGCGCAACATATTTTTTAACATAAATTATTTGGTGTAGTTTATTGTCTATTTTATTTATAAAAAGCCACAATGAACTGCATTGATTATATTTTAACTCTCTTAAATGCTTAAAGAAGTCGCTTCTTCAGTAAGAATAATTAGTCCGAGTAATTATTGTTTACATGTTTAGTTCAAATATTTCATTTGAATAATCAAACGTTTGACCCTAAACACGCTTTACCAAAATATCAATTCTCTGGGATAATATTCATAAATGCTGAATTCTAATATAGATATTATATCTTGCCGTCAATTTGACACATGTTAGCATTATCCCAGAGAGCTGATATTTTGTTAAACAGTATTTAGGGTCAAATAGAAAAAATGGCAGGAAGTATGTGTACCGTATAAAAAAAAAAAAAAAAAAAAAAAAAAGCCTTATTTTAGGGACACTCTAAGATATATCTATATCTATCTATCTATCTATCTTTCTATCTATATCTATATCTATCTATATATATATATATACACACCCCGTACAATATATATTATAACACACTCTAGATCACACAAGTTGAAGCAATTAAATATAAAGAGATTCTTCTTTGAATGTATAACTTTATTATTTCAGCTGGAATTTCTAAACATAGTTTAATGAAAAGTATTCTGATGAGAAGTGCATAATATCAACATATATTCTTGAATTCAAACCTATAATTTTCTGCTATTATTCTTTAAATCTTTAATATATTTGTTATAACTGATTTTTCATCAAGAACTTTACGACACAGGTACAACATAGGAATAACAAACAATTTCTAATAGTCCAATCTTTAACTCCTTTCCGATGTTGCCCTAAGAATAATTAATGAATACCTTATAAAATTATCTGTAGGCGCACAAGGACTAAACTCTTTAAATTGCAAACAAGGGAAATATTACTTTAAAATTTGTGTATTTATAATTAAATTATTTATCTGCCCCTTAAAGAAAAACCAGAAATAGAAAATTTGGTTTGCGTAAATTAAATAATTTTAGTAAATTTCCTATATAAAAGCACACAAATACGCATACATACAAATACATGTTCGCGCATGTATATATGTATGTCTACAATCATAAGAATCGTAATTAATTATTTATCTTTTTTATTTAACTTACGATCATAATATTTACAGTAAATTTTTGTTACAAAAATAATATTTACAAAATTATTATTTTGTTCGAAAACTAAATTAAAAATTATATAATTTTTATATTTGCACGCATAAGCACATACATATGCATATGTTACGTAATTCTGAGAACTACTATAGCTATATAAGCAGCATATTTTTAATATTACAATAAAAAGTACTTTTCTTTCTTATTTACTATGATTTAATAAACATTGTCTTTCAAGACATTTCATCCATCTTTGTTTTTGTAAAATTACAAAAGGTTTTTTTTTTTCATAATTCTTTTTTTTTTTTTTTTTCTTTTTAAGTATCTGTCTTTTTATAATTGTATGAAAATAAATTCTGCGCAATATATATTTTTAACTTAAATTATTTGGTGTAGTTTATTGTCTATTTTATTTATAAAAAGCCACAATGAACTGCATTGATAATATTTTAACTCTCTTAAATGCTTAAAAAAGTCGCTTCTTCTGTAAGAATACAATACCGTATAATTATTGTTTACATGTTTAGTTCAAATATTTCATTTGAATAATCAAACGTTTGACCCTAAACACGCTTTACCAAAATATCAATTCTCTGGGATAATATTGATACATGCTGAATTCTAATATAAATATTATTATTTTGCCGTCAATTTGACACATGTTAGCATTATCCCAGAGAGCTGATATTTTGTTAAACAGTATTTAGGGTCAAATAGAAAAAATGGCAGGAAGTATGTGTACCGTATAAAAAAAAAAAAAAAGCCTTATTTTAGGGACACTCTAAGATATATCTATATCTATATCTATATCTATCTATCTATCTATGTATATATACACACACCCCGTACAATATATATTATAACAGACTCTAGATCACACAAGTTGAAGCAATTAAATATAACATAGATTCGTCTTTGAATGTATAACTTTATTATTTCAGCTGAAATTTCTAAACATAGTTTAATGAAATGTATTCTGATGAGAAGTGCATAATTTCAACATATATTCTTGAATTCAAACCTATAATTTTCTGCTATTATTCTTTAAATCTTTATATATTTATTATAACTGATTTTTCATCAAGAACTTTACGACACAGGTACAACATAGGAATAACAAACAATTTCTAATAGTCCAATCTTTAACTCCTTTCCGATGTTGCTCTAACAATAATTAATGAATGCTTTATAAAATTATATGTAGGCGCACAAATACTAAACTCTTTAAATTGCAAACAAGGGAAATATTACGGTAAAATTTGTGTATTTATAATTCAATTATTTATCTGCCCCTTAAAGAAAAACCAGAAATGGAAAATTTGGTTTGCGTAAATTAAATAATTTTAGTAAATTTGCTCTATAAAAGCACACAAATACGCATACATACAAATGCATGTTCGCGCATGTATATATGTATGTCTACAATTATAAGAATGGTAATTAATTATTTATCTTTTTTATTTAACTTACGATCATAATATTTACAGTAAATTTATGTTACAAAATTATATTTACAAAATTAATATTTTGTTCCAAAATTAAATAAAAAATTATATAAAGGAACATTTGGACTATGTTTTCGGCAAAAATGACTGTTTTGAAATAGAAAAATGTAATAATAAAACTTTTTAATCGAAGGATTATAAAATATTTTATAATTCTCAATGAGTGAAAATTAAATATAATATGCTACAGATATTCATGAGCGGTCATATAATGTTAAAAAATTTCAAAGAAGAAATTATATTTACAAAAAAGTGTGACTTTAAATATCTTTTAAATGACAGGAAGTTCAGTTATTATTATTATTTTTTTTTAATACTACTTTCAGCGTATAGTTTTGTTATTACATTGTTGACAATTGTTTTAAAATATACATATTAGAACTAATTTATATAAAATAATGACTAAAATTTTATTACTTATACACGCTAGTTACATTAAAAATACTATTAAAAACAGCGATAGTTTCTTTCTTTTCTTTTCTTTTCTATCTTTCTTTCTTACTTTTTTTTTATAATAATAATCTAAAAGTTGGTGAGCATGTAAGTTATAAATGAAATTGTTTGTAGATTTTTAACATTTTAATTTTCTTTTTCTTTAAAGGAAAAATATATATGTAAAGTGTTTTGGTATAATAGTAAAATTTATATGTAATCTGTTCACAATGCAGTTTAATTAAACCTATTAATCGGATGCAATTTTTGATCTTACCGACATTTATATCTTATGTATCTAAGAGAAAACCTTAAAATTTTCTTTAAATAGAAAAATATTATTTGACCTTTCATTAAAAAAAAAAAAAATAATAATAATAATAAATAAAATGGAGCAGAAATCAATTTTTCGGAAACTATTAAATTTAATAAAAAACGGTAAATCCGCTAAGTGAGAATTTTTGCTTCAGGCGTCTTTACTTGTCAGATAAACGTACGTGCCCGTCTTAAAATGCATAGTTATAACACATCAAATGAAATTGTGTGATTGAGATTTTTTATGATTTCATTAAAATTTTGAAAACTGTAGCGTTGCAATATTACATTTTTTGCCGTCATCTACATTTAATAAAGCAAAAAACAAAACAATTTAGAAGTATGTCGAAACGAGAAATCTTTTCCAAAAGATCGTAATAAAAATTCGTATATAATATGTAATTCTATAATTGTTCTAAATATTTTTATTTAAACAAGCATTTTAAGAATATTTTTTTTCTTAAAAAAAAAAAAAATAATAATAATAATAATAATAATAATAATAATAATTATTATTATTATTGTATACCACTGACTAATGATTATGATAATTTATAATTAAAAAAAAAGTATTAGTTTAATAAACAATTGCGTATTATACTTTTTATTGGATTTAAACATTTTGACATGTATTGAAACTGATTTTCAGAAATTTCTGCTACACGATAAAAAAAAAAAAAAAAAAAAAAAAAAAAAACTGTGGCTGATTATCAAAATTAAATGTACAGAGGTTTAAGAAAATTTATATTTAGTTGTATATTGACATAAATTTGTTCATATTACAGAACAAGTAACGCTGTTGTGCAGAATTGTTTTACCTCTCCTGCAAAAAGACTTTCTGAACTTCTAAATTATGTAGAGTAAATTGTATAAAACATAACATGTGAGAGAATGATTATGAAAAGTATATTAATTCAATTTTTCTGCATATCTGCAAATATATAAAGCAGACTTACAAATAGGAAAGTCTGCTTTGCTGTAATGTGAAACATTTATTGGAGTCATATTATTATTACTATATCTTGAAGTGCTATTCTATGCAAAAAATTAAAATTTAATTTTAAAAAATGTTACAATACACAGAAAACGGGTACATGTTAATTATAGCTTAATTAGTTTTTAATATTAAAAAAAAAAAAAAAAAAAAAAAAAAAAAAAAAATCATCGTGCTTTACTAAGTCTTTAAGTAATATGCTTACTTTACCTTTTGTGATGTTACTCTGTATTTTTTATATTATATATATATTCTTAAATCGGTGTTTATTTCAACTTTGTAAAATACCATATTCAAGAAAAGAAAATGCAAAAAATATTCAAATACTACGTGATGTACTAAGTAAAAGTAAATGAACTTTATGCCTATAAAGCAATAGACTCTCATTATCAAATAGCCTTTATACTTTTTAATTTAAATTTTCATAGAAATTTAGAAAAAAGTTAGATTATATTTTTTAAATTCTTATTTTTGCTGTTTTATTTAGAAAATATATAAAGTAAGACACATTTTGGAATTCCTTTTCACGGCATTTAATATATGTACTAGCGAGCTTCACCCGCTAGCGGGTCAGTATTTTCAAATGAATCACTAACAGTAACTTTTAGTCTTAAGAAAAGAAATTGAAGAAAAAAAATCATTTATCACTGGGTAAAAAGTCGGCCTAGGTCCCCACTGCCTTTGGCAGCCCAGTCCCGTGCGCGCTGCGCGCGCGTATTGCTTCCCTGACCCTTCGTGCCCCCTAAAAATTCGTTTCTGATCGGGTAAATCTCACACCGGGTAAAATCTCACCCCACTGCCTTCGGCAGCGCAAACCCATGCGCGCTGCGCGCATATATTCCTTCTCAAATGAAATTTTTATTCCTAAGAAAAGAAATAAAAAAATCATTTCTCATTGGTTAAAAAGTCGCGACGGGTCCCCACTGCCTTCGGCAGCGCAGTACCGTGCGTGCTGCGCGCGCACAAGTTAGGGGATACGCGCGCGGTGCACGCCTATTTCTTCCCCCCTCCCCCATGATGCTCTCTTAATTAACCTACGTATACCAATTTTGAACGATCTAACTCAATTGGCTGAGATGCAAAAGAAAACGTAATCAGGAAACCTCAAAACGTGTAAATCTGGTGAAAACTTTCGATAATTTAAAAGAACTTTAAAATATGTTTCAAATGATGTATTCAAAATAATTCAATCATAATTAGAAATTGAAATATTGAAATTTGAAAATATTACAGCGCCATCTGGTGGTAGAAATTTCTGTAATGTAATGTTCGATTCCAAATCAACAAAGCATTCTAATGATGTATTACTTATGAAATTATTTTAATTTGTAGCTGAGATACAAAAGAACCCTAATTCAGGACACCTCAAAACGTGTAAATCTCGTGAAACTTTCGATAATTTAAAAGAACTTTAAAATATCTTTCGAATGATGTATTAAAAATAATTTAATCATAATTGAAATTGTAATATTGAAATTTGAAAATACTACAGCGCCATAAAAGAAAACTGATTCAGGACACCTCAAAACGTGTAATTCTGGTGAAAACTTTCGATAATTTAAAAGAGCTTTAGAATATTTTTCGAATGATCTATTAAAAATATTTTTAATTAGTAGCTGAGATACAAAAGTAAACTCATTCGGACACCTCAAAACATGCAATTCTGGAGAAAACTTTCGATAATTTAAAAGAACTTTAAAATATCTTTCGAATGATGTATTAAAAATAATTTAATCATAATTAGAAATTGAAAAATTGAAATTTGAAAATATTACAGCGCCATAAAAAAAAACTGAATCATGAAACCTCAAAACGTGTAAATCTGTTGAAAACTTTGAATAATATAAAAGAACTTTAAAATATCTTTCGAATGATGTATTAAAAATAATTTTATCGTAATTAGAAATTGAAATACGCGTTGAAATATTGAAATTTGAAAAAAATACCGCGCCATCTGGCGGTAGAAATTTCTGCATTCCACTGTTCGATTCTAAATCGAAAAAGCTTTCTAATGACATATTACTTATGAAATTATTTTAATTAGTAGCTGAGATACAAAAAGAAAACTCATTCGGGACACCTCAAAACGCGTAAATCTGACGAAAACTTTCGATAATTTAAAAGAACTTTAAAATATCTTTCGTATGGTGTATTAAAAATAATTTAATCATAATTAGAAATTGAAATATTGAAATTTCAAAATCTTACAGCGCCATCTGGAGATACAACTTTCTCTATTCCACTGTTCGATTCCAAATCAAAAAAGCTTTGTAATGATGTATAACTTATGAAATTATTTTAACTAGTAGCTGAGATACAAAAGAAAACTGATTCAGGAGACCTCAAAACGTGTAAATCTGGTGAAAACTTTCGATAATTTAAAAGAACTTTAAAATATCTTTCGGATGATGCATTAAAAATAATGTAATCATAATTAGAAATTGAAATATTGGAATTTGAAAATATTACAACGCCACAAAAGAAAACTGTTTCAGGACACCTCAAAACGTGTAAATCTGGTGAAACTTTGGATAATACAAAAGAACTTTAAAATATCTTTCGAATGATGTATTAAATATAAATTAATCGTAATTAGAAATTGAAATACGCGTATTAGAATAAAATTTAATTTCCAATTAAAATGTAAATTTTTTGCAAAGTCGATGAAATTTGAACTGCAAGGCTGTCTTGTGATGTTAGGACCAAGTTTAGTGTGTGCGTGTGTGTGTGTGTTTATTTATAAGAATCACTAAATTCAAACTATATTTTAATTTTTGAACCTATGTATTTGATACAGCATATTATGAAAAAATATTATGAAAACAATTACTGATACTATTATTAACATTTATTGATAAAAAAAAAGTACTTCAGTTTTAAAATGGGGGTTATAAGTTAAATTCATACATAACATAAGTTTAAGTTAACATCACTGTCATTATATATTTTTTAATAAAGTTATTATTGAAAGTGTTTAACATACGGCATACTTCCCAACATCCTAATTAATATTCCGCAGTGTTGTTAGTTCCGGCCTTTCTTTCACACCAATAAACTTTCAGAGTAATATTCTCTGAATGCAATTACGAAGAAATACGAAGAAAAATAATCTAAAAGGATACTGATGTGAAAAAGAAGGCGGGGCTAACAAAATTACGAAATATTAATTAAATACGGAATAATAATTAATATTACTTGAATCCCCAGATTAAAATCCATGAAAACGCTCTTAGAGTCTGAGCTCTCTCTTGCACATGATCGCCCACTGGACGCACCTAATCAACATGTCACCTTATCAAGGTTCCATTTACGTTAACAGTATAATGGAGAGCACCATCTTCGTTAACCACTCGTCCAAACTTTCACCTTGAATTTGCATATTGATAATCTCTGACTGCATCACAGTTATCAACATATATGATAAGTATGGATAAAGGTTAATTTATTGCATAAAATTGAATTTGATTTTAATGAGTGTACTCAAATAATTTGAAATGTTGCCTAACATATTTGTTGATATCCTTAAAATTATTCTAATCATAAATAGTCTCAAAAGTCATTTTAAATCAAAAAGGATGGAATTTTCTACATTACAGTTATACATCTACTATGTTAATTATTTAAATTTCTAAGAATTTCGCGAAAAGCTTTATTTTTACTTATATATATATATATATTTCAAGTATCATTATTTTCATTTTAACTTTTTCCTTTGTTACACCCTTTATTACGATAACCATATAGTCAGTAAATATGATTTTGCTTTGTTACAATTTTGTTAGAATATGGTCTTTCGGTTAATAAGGAATATAAAGGTCCTTTTTAAAAAAAAGGAAATTTGTATTGCAAACAAACAGATTTATCCCTTTCCACCTGTCTTAATCCGTGGTGTCCTATGCTCCTTATTCTGCTTCTAGTTATTTTTACATTTTTTTCTTTTATCCTTTGTTCATGTTTTATTTTTTTATATATGATCTCATCTACATTGTTAAAAATTTCAACAGAAAACTCTGTGTAATCTATTATCTTATGTCTTACGTAAAATCACAGAGAAAACGAAACGGAGATGTAAAAAAACTTATTTTATACATACATTTTAATAACTAATATTAATTTAATTAATTATTGTTGAGAATGTATTTCAGACTAAAAATGCGTTTTCTAAAGTAGAAACAGTCATTTTAATTTTTAATTAAAAAATTAAATAATAAAATTAGGTAAAAATACAGAATAAAGATTGAGAATTTCGATTATTCACTTTTAACAAATAATTACTGTAAATTTGCAGAGTCTCTGGATAAATATTTACATTAAATTTATAGAAATTCTTAACAGTGAATGAATGCCTCAGAAACAAATTATATTAATTTTTTCAATATATTTTGTCATGTATAATGCTTCTTTTCCATAAGCATTTGTTTATAGATTAATTCAAATTTTTCTCACGATTTTGGGCAATTGATCATTGCAATGATGAATGGTATACATATATGGTAGTTATTACTGGGGAGAATAAATAATTATAAATTAAAATATAAATTAAAAAGCTTGTGAATATTGACTATCTACAACTACCTGAAAATTATTGTAAATTTTCAAATTCGTGGCAGAAACGTTTTTGTAAAATTACATTATTATTTTATTTTTATTTTACATTGCATAAACAACAATAACAGTAAGCCTTTCTATAATTCTTTTTTAAAGAAAAGACACTTTCTTTAATCTCAAAGTAATTTAAATTTAAATGTTTTCTAAATAAACATATTCTTTTCAAAGGAAAACGATGGTATATTATAAGTTTAAATCTCATAAACATATTTAACTTAGAATTGTTCCACATCTGTGTATATGTTTTAATTTAGTGTTTTACCGTACATTTTATAAAAAAACAAACACATATTATTTTATTTGTCCTAACAGTGTAAATTTGGAGTAATATATGTATTTTTTTAAATTTTAGGAACATAATACATTTCAATTTTGAAAAAGATGGAAAACATCGATTTGCTAATATATATATATATATATATATATATATATATATAAGTAAATGTGTGCTTTTTGTAATACTTAATCTTTTTCTTGACACTGGAAGGGTAAAAATTTATCTACTGTTTTCCCATTTAAAATATCAGTCACGAACTCAAAACTTCCTCTTTTTCCGAAATAAGGCTTATTATAGTTAAATTATTATTTTTGTAAGAAATATAAAAAGAAGAAGAAGGAGAGAGAGAAGTTCGAATTTTAGAAGTATATATCGCATTATTGAATCATTGTAGATCAAACTAATAAATGTAAGTGTACTTTTTATGCTTTATTGTATATATATATATATATATATATATATATATACATACATATATATTTCAATTTTATCTTTATATGTTGAAATTTTACTCTAAAATGTATATTTACTTTTAAGAAAATTCATTAAATAAAATTTCAGTTGTTTGGACCATTGACTAAACAATTCTCAACATTGCATGCACATATATGTATCTTTCTCAATCTGTGTATGTATGAAGTGCCCCAAAAGTTTGTGAAAATGTTATTCTCTCAAAAGATGTTTATTTAAATTAAAAAATAAATAAATCACAGGAAGTTTTTAAACTGAGAGCGCTATACGCAAGTAGCTTAGAGTAATAGCAAATTAGAGTCCTATTATGTAATGATCGTACGAATCGAAACCCATTTTTTACGGCGAAATCATAGCAGATTTTTTTTTTTTATGTTGTGATATTCTTGTAAGTATTTGTCAGTAAGAAAATAGTAGGATTCTTTTCCTTATAAAGTCCATCATTAAAGAACTGCCATATCGTGTGAATAGCTTTTATGCAAACAGCATTAAAAAATAACAAATAATTTAATCTTTGTGCATTCCTAAACTATTTAAGAATTTATTGCTTTCCCGATATGTATATATGTGTGTGTGAGTATATATGTATATATATATATCGTGTTACGAATTTGACGAAGAAATTCCGTGGAGTGATAATATGCAACAAGATATTGAAATAAATTCCATACAATACAGTGTCACAAGCATTGGTTAGTGGGAGAAAATTGCAAACACAGAGTAGCATAACGAATGCGTCGATTTGGATCACTGTGGTCGAGAAGTAAAAAACTTTAGAAATTTAGTTAGGGGTAAAAAAAAAAAGCAAGTATTATAGACATTTCTGAATTCACGAGCGTTAAACTTCATTAGCGTTAAACTCGTCATGAGCTTTAAACGCGTTAAACTTGTCACGAGCGTTAAACTTCATTCACTAAATGAGGTTCACGATGCTTTGAAAATTTGATGATAATTTTTCATGCTCTTCGTGCCTACTATCATTCTCTTGAATTTGTCGGTCGCTATATATATATACAAATAAGTTACTGTTAAAATATAAATTTTAAAATATTCTATAATAAAGACATGGAAAAATATTGTAACTAAGAAATGTTTACTAATATAATTTTTATTGAGAGTATCATTTAACTGAATAGAGATTCTATACTGCATTTCAGAGGAAAAAGGAAATTTATAGGATTATTCGAATAGGCAAAAGCAACATCATCTTGATCATCCTGTATAGAAAAATGTATTTTCATTTGATTCATTTAATCCAGATACTGTGTATTTCATGAAATTCTTGTAATATTTTGTTTATATCTTTAAATGAATAAATATATAAAATCGTATAAATATGTAAAAAAAAAAAAAAAAAGAAAAGAAAAGAAAAGGATTTTTAATGTTTAATAGCCTAAAAACTTATGCCGAATAATAAAATATTTTTTAAGGGATTGTCAAAAGTTGTATATGTTTGACATATTTAAATATATAAAGTTTTTTTTTTTTTTTTTTTTTTTTTTTTTTCTTTAAATCGAGCAGATTTTAATATATTTTTGCCCTTTACATTAAAATATTATAGAAAAAAATTATAATCTGCTTTATGTTATCCTTTATCTATTTATCTGCTTTATCTATTTTGGTAAAAACTTTCTTTTGACTTATTAGGATGATTCTCGTATACAGCATTATTTTTTTTCACTTCGTTTTATATGATGTATTGAAACTTGTTTAGTAATAACTTTTTTTTTTTTTTTTTTTTTTTTTTTTTTTTTTTTTTAAAGCCGTAGTATGTTAGAGAAAAGTATGCAATGAGAAAAAATAAAATAAACTGCCAGCATCAAGAACGAATAAGTACTCATTTTCTGATTCATTAAAATAGAAATATATATTTATAATCTATGTGTACAGTCGGCAGCAAAAGTATACGAGCACTAGCCAATGATTCTGATATCAAAAAAGTACACTTAAAACTGTTTTGTTAAATAAATCCTTATCGAATCATGCTCTTACAAGGAGAGGTCACGACATGGAAAATTCAAATCTGGACGAAATTGCACAGGATTGTAGTATACTATGAAGGTAACAACATATTAAAGCAGTAGGACCCACTATCCACAAAATTTCGAGAAAAAAGCATTTAAAGTTTCAGTAATCTTTAAGTACAAGTTATTTCGCAAGCGAGCAAGCGCACCCGTGGTGTGATCCTAAGGCGCGAGTCTGCTAGCCAGACGACTTGGGTTCGAGACTACTTATTTTTTCTTCTTTAACTTTTTATGTAATCTAAACTTTTTATTTATTTTTATTTTATTTTACAATTCAATTCAAAATTTGAAAATTTTAATAAATTATTTAATTTTCTTGAGTATAAAATAACTTTTCTATTTTTAATATTTATAACTTAAAAATGCAATTTCTATAACTTAAAAAATAAAGTTTAGTTTTACAAAACCCTAAATAAGAAACATAAAGAAAAACAGACAAATATTTAAATAATTAAAAAATATGCAAGCTGTAAACAAAGTGTAAAATAGTTAGCAGGTGTTACTTAAATATTGGTTTGAGCTTCCTGATTTTGTTTGAATGTGTATAAATTACGTAAACGCCTCTAGCTTGTTAATAATAAAGGGCAGGGCGGGTGGAATTTTCTCTTGTGCAAGGAATGATAAAAAAAAAAAAAAAAAGAAGAAGGAAGTCGTTATCGAAAAAGAAACGATGTTCATTAACATTTAAAATCTACATTTAAAGATAACATTTCTTTACGTGTAATAATTTAATAGCGTCGTAATCCTATACTATAATTTTTCAAGAAACTGTATTGATTGCAGAAGTAATTATTTAATTTGGATAGTAATTATTTATGCAATTAAAATGATCATTTCTCTGTGTTATTATTATTATTTTTAATTTAAAAAACAAAATTTAGTATTGTTTCAAGCATACCTAAAATAAAATAAAATATTTCGATAAATAATCAAAAACAGTTTCTTTAGTTTTACCTTATTTTACAGTTAAAATAAAAATAAAATTTATTTTTTAAGTTCTAGAAATTTATTGTATTTTTAAGTTATAAATATTAAAAATAGAAAAAAAGTATTTATTTTATATTCAAAAAAATTAAATAATATTTTATTAAAATTTTCAAATTTTGAATTGAATTATAAAATAAAGTAAAATTAAATAAAAAGTTTAGATTTCATAAAAAGTTAAAGGGAAAAAAAAAAAAAAAGTAGTCCGGACTGGAGGTAGCCTCGAACCCAAGTCGTCTGGCTAGCAGACTCGCGATTTAGGATCTTACCACTGGGGCGCTTGCTTACTTGTGAAATAACTTGTATTTAAAGATTACTGAAACTTTAAATGCTTTTTTCTCGAAATTTTGTGGATAGTGGGTCCTACTGCTTTAATATGTTGTTACCCTCATAGTATACTACCATCCTGCGGAATTTCGTCCCGATCTAAATTTTCCATGTCGTGACCTCTCCTTGTTAGACTAACAATGAACTTGACTGTACAGGGATTTGTTTAACAAAGCAGTATTTAGTGTACTTTTTTTAGATAGGAATTATTGCTAGTGCTCGGATACTTTTGCTGCCGACTGTATAAGGTACACGAATAACCTTGCTAGACAAAATGATCAATAATTTCTAGTTTATATATTTCTAGATAGTGAAACAATATTATGAATATACGAGTCCTTTGTATTGAGATAGATTCCCGTTGGATTTCGTAGAATTGGGTCATAATCCAAAATTGTAGTTACTAATACATGCCTCTGAAATTAGCACTTGTTTGCAAAGATTTTTAAATAAGTTTGATCTAGATAATATAGGAAATCCATCTAAAATTCAAATTCAAATAGTGGTTTTTAGAACTCACTAGTAAAGGAAACTAGAACTTATAAGGATGATATGGAACTATTTTTACTAGACACACAATTATATTCCTATATACCTGTGGGAATGCGAACAAATCAAATACAATTTCAAATACCTTTTTTTTCTACATACAAATAAAAGGTATTTGAAATTGATTTGTATTTGATTGATTTAACAATATTCTTACATTTCTCATATAACAAGAAAGTTTTATGCAAAATTATACTATTACATACATGTATTGAATGCATATCACATTTTAAAAGCATTAAGGTATACATCGTGTATTTAATTAAGCATTTTGACTTAAATACTATATTCAGATAAATGAATTTCCCTAGTTTAGTTATTAAATCCCTAGTAAATTTGAAAAATACTTTCTCATTAAATCTGCTTCACTACACCCATTTATCGTGAAAATATCGATTCGTTAAATGTATTCACTTTAGATAAAGTGATGCTTTTGTGAAAAGCTTATAGTGAAATTCCTAACTAAATTTAGCAGCAAACAGCGCACTAAACTGAATAACTAATGAATACTTTAATGAATTCCGTTCCAGAGAAATGTTAAGAAATTGTTATTCATCTAACTAGCTGATGTAAATTTAATTATAAAGTTGAATTTTATTATGCATGTATTATTTTCGTTATTTTGGAAAATAACATATTTAAGATTTGTAAAATAACATATTTTAGATTAAGATTTGATTTCGTAATAAAAATATAAATTGAATTATATGAATATTTTTTCTAAATTAATTAAAAAGTATAATTCTTAACACATATGCATAAATAAAAAACATATTAATATTTATATCTACATCTCTTTCTATTTGTATAATCTATATCTATATCTACATCTACATCTGTATCTATATCGATATATCTCTCTCAATATGTACAATGTCCAAAAAATTATGGGAACACATCGTTTTAAAAAAATTGGTTAGATACTTATACCGGTAAATAATGTCAAATGAAGCACCCATAATTTTCAGCGTGGTAGAAAACAGAAGAACAAAACTGTATTTTCAAATCAATGTTAATGACGTCAAAAACCAGAAAAGGAATATAAGTACAGAAATCATCTTTACGCAGAAGTTTCTTTTTCTCCCTGTCTCAGTAGTGATATTTCATCGTTCGGCTTTTGTTTTGAGAAAAAGTGACTTGAAAATGTCATGAGAACATGCTCTACCGGAATCCGTGGCTTGACGTATTATCGGGAGACTCGAATCTGGTCAAACTCTAAGAAGTGTAGCGGACACTGTTGCAGTGCCAAGAAGTGTAATTTAAAGACGGTGGAATCAATTCCATCAAACAGGGAATGTTAGACTTCGAAAGGACAAGGAGACAAGGTCATCCACGCGCTACCACAGCAAATAATGACCGATATATCCTGTTAACAGCTTGTCGATACAGAAAGACTAATGCTATTCAGCTGCAAAGGCAAATTCTTTTGGCAATATGACGAAGAGTCTCAAGCCAAAAAATCCGAAATAGGCTTCAACATGGTGGTCTCCATACATGCAGGTCAATGGTGTGTATTCCATTAACAGAAATACACTGTGTGGACTGAAGAAGGTGGACTGCCGATCATCGAGATTGGATGTAAAGTGATTGGGATCAAGTTCCGTTTACTGACGAGTCCCGATTCAACTTAGAGTGTGACACCAGGCGTGTTTCGTTAAGGCAGAAAAGGGGCACTCGAAATAACCCTATATTCGTTCGAAAAAGATCACATATCACATTATAGACAAAGAGTTTTGAGATAAAGAGACAAAAGATGGTATAGGCTGGAATCAGTCTAGGCGGACGTGCTGAACTTCATATCATTCGGAACGGAAATTTCATGGCCCATACTTATGAGAGATTCTGAGACCTCATATCATACCTAACGCTGTAGCAATTGTCGATTCCTTTATTTTAATGCAGGATAATGCCAGATCTTATACAGCTCGTCTTGTGGAGAACTTTCTTGAAGCTAAGCTAAAACAGTATAGCGTATGGGGTAGTCATCAGGTTTTCCTGATCTAAATCAGACCACATGTTTTGGACACACTAGGACGAAGCGTTGCTACAATACCAAGGCCTTCATTTACTGGCTAAGATTTGTAGATCGCACTTCCTCATGAATGATACAGTATTCCCTAAATTCATATCCATAACCTCATGGTATTCATGCCAAACAAGTGTGTGGCAATCTTAGTAGCTTGGGGGAATGTACATGCCGTATTAAACACTCTGTACCATTTCCAAATATTAAGTTTTTTTGCCATTCACATGTAACTAAATTGTTTCCCTGTTGCATTATTTCATGATTTGTCTACCATTCCAAAGAATTAAAGTTCCCATACGATTGTTTTTTGCTTCATTTTTTCTCTATTGCATATTTTTACACCTTCATTCTCCATTTTATGCCCGTACATGCCTATCGAGAAACTTTCTTCACTTTTTTGATTGCTCCCCTAATTTTTTTGAGCAGTTTATATATACATTATCATGTAACAAACAACATGATATAAATTTAATTGTAAAGTAGCTTAACTTTAATTGTAAAATTGCATGTAAAATTTTTATCACTTTTCCAAAAATGAATAAATTACTATCTTATGTAATATTTTAGAACGCAAAATATATGTTTAATTATAGGAAATATCTATTACTTGAATTAATTACAACTTTATACACAAGTATAAACAAATTGCAAAATAAGAAATTTATACAGTTTTTTTTTTTTTTTTTTTTTTTTTAATAAGTATAAACGTGCTTGTGCATGTGATACACTTTAAAAAAAACCATGTGCGACGTAGCAACTTAACAGGTTATGATAACAAACTTCGATGACAGCTAAAAACCACGTTATGCTACGAAGAATTTTGTTTCTACAATTGCTCATTTCCAAATGTGTTTATTTTCAATTTCAGTTTGACATTCAGAAAATTTAAAATGGTAAAACGAATTTTTTTTTTTTTTTTTTTTTTTTTTTTTCCAAAAAAAAATGATTTTTTACATTTCATTTTCCAGTTAAAAATGCGAAAAATGCATTTAGTTAATTTTTCGCTTTCTTTTTTAAATTCAAAGATATATATATATATATATTTTTAAAGTAAATTTTGGGTAAACAAATACTACTTTAATGGCTGTGAATTTTCTGAATGTAAAAACAGAATAAAAATATACATATATATATATATATATATATATATTAAACAATAAATAATTGTGGAATTAATTTTCCCCAAAGAAAAGAATGAACTTTCACTTTCATCGAGTTTGGTAATGTACAACAATAACCAAATAAAGAGGAAATTTAAAAAAATGAACAAATCGCCGCGCATTTTCCCATGATCATCATGAGAAAGAATATCATTAACTGACAGCGTAAAAATTCATATTTTTATAATTAAACGTAAAATAAATTAAACAGCAGGGAAATGATTCATTTTGGAAATAGATCAATAATAATAATAATAATAATAACAATAATGATAATTTTCAAAAATTATACATTCAAACAGTTAAACTTGCCTTGAAAAAATCATTTATTTGAAACCCATGAAAAAATCTGGTAATTTGTTTATTAGCGGCAATGTAATCAGCTATTTTAACAATCATTATTAAAAAAAAAAGAGAATAAAACTTTTTTTCTTTTTTTCAATCGGCTTTGATTAACCCTTTTTCAATCAGTGGCGAACGTTTTTGTAATCAGCCTCATACATATCGAATGTATGCCAACATTTTGAATATTTAAATAACATCTATCATCATTATTTTTTATAGAAACATATTATAAGGTAGAGTGGAGAAAGGCACTGTTTTTATTTAATATTTCTGTCAAATCACTTTTTTCGTTATATTTGTTTATGATCTCTTGTAAAAATTTCTACTCGTGAGTAGATACTAAAAATATATTTAACTTAAGATATATTATAATAGATCTGAATATAACAGTTAAATTAGAACTGTTATTGCTACAACCGTTGTTGGTAAGATGATTTACGGGATTTCAATGTAAAAAACACATTTTTTTACGAAACAATATATTTATTTTAAAGCAGATGATTGTCATAGATAAAACTAAAACAAAATATTATGGATTATTTTACTTAATATTTGCTAAACTTAATGTCCAGATGAAACTTAAAAACCACAAATAAAACAAGACATCTTTGCCCTACATTATACTACAAACATCTGCCCCCCTCCCCTAATATTTTTCCATCTTACCCCCAAAATGCTGAACTAGAGGTAAGTCCGCTTATAAACTTTTAACAAGAAAGAAAAATCATGCAGTACGCATTGATTAGTAACACTTTCCAACTGTACGTAATTGTTCTATCGAATGACTGTTAATATTCTTTGCCTACGTTATCACACAACAGACAGAATGACTGAAAAATATACAGATAGACTCATTGATTTTAAAATTACTCTTAGGCATTTTGGAAAGAGTTAAAAAGGCTTAACGCAAAAGAAAATGCACACATTAGAATATAATTGAAGCTTTTGATCTCTCTGAATATTTTAGTGTGGCCCTGTAAATCAGAGAGTTAATCATATCATATTCTATACAAAACATTTTTTTAGATTATTAACAATACATTTCAATATTTTTATGATTTCTACAGTTGAAAGACTTTTAAATATAACTTTCAAAAAATTCTGTCCTAAAACGTAATGCAGTGGATTTTTTTTTTTTTTTTTTTTTTGTCCCTGTAAACAATCTAGTTATACAGGACCTGTTAATGTAATTTTAAATGGGGGAACATTCTATAGGGGAAATATTTAAAAAAAATAACACTTATAGAACACAATGCTTTCAAATGATTTTGGGTGTCCCTGTACACAAACCAGAAGAGATATTTACTCTGTTTTGAATATGGAACATCCGATAGTGAACTTCAATAAAATATATCAGTTTCGAGAAATTCAATAAATATTTACAACAGTTAGAGCGCGGGCAGAAAGACAGACAGATGGACAGATACACAAACTGAAATCATATTCACACTTAAAAATGTTTGAAAGTGTTAAAAACGCTTAATGTAAACGAAAGTACAATTCTAGCAATTTTTTATTAATAGCTCTTAATATAAATGGATATTTTTGTATCACCCTGTAAATCTAATGCTAATCATGCTATATTCTATGCAAATCATTTTTTTGCGCATATAAATAACATATTTCAATTTCCTAAAACTTCGTGGAAAATAAAGATATTAAAATTTCATTTCTTGAAATACCTCTCATAGAATGCAATGCTTTGGAATACTTTTAAGTGTCTCTGTACATAAATCAGTAGTGGTATTTCCTCCATTTATACAGGAAACATCCAATAGCGAACCTGAATAACATATTTCAATTTAATTGAGATATGTCTACAGTAAAGGTATGAATGTATGGTTTATCGAAATACCTCTCATAAAACATAATGCTTTGAAATACTTTCGGGTGTACCTGTACACAAACCAGTAGAGGTACAAACTCCATTTTCAATAGGGAACATCCAATCGTAAACTTGAATAACATATATCAGTTTCAAGAAATTCCATAAATATTTACGGGAGTTAGAGCTCGGACAGACAGACAGGCAGACAGACAGACGGACAGGCAGATACACAAAACGAAAATCATATTCACACTTAAAAAAATGTTAGAAAGTGTTAAAAATGCTTAACGTAAACGAAAGTACAATTCTAGCAATTGTTTATTTATAGCTCTTAATGTATCTGGATATTTTTGTGCCACCCTGTAAATCTAATGCTAATCATGCCATATTCTGTGCAAAGCATCTTTTGTGCATATAAATAACATATTTCAATTTTCAAAAACTTAGTGGAAAGTAAAGTTATTAAAATTTGATTTATAGAAATATCTGTCATAGAACACAATGCTTTGGAACAATTTTGAGTATCCCTGTACATAAACCGATGGTGGTAATTCCTCTATTTTACACAGGAAACATCCAATAGTTAACTTGAATGACATATTTAAATTTCATTCAGATATGTCTACAGTAAAGGTATGAAAATATGGTTTATAGAAATACCTCTCATAGAACACAATGCTTTGAAATACTTTCGGGTGACCCTGTACACAAACTAGTAGAGGTATAAACTCCATTTTCAATAGGAAACGTCCAATAGTAAACTTGAATAACATATTTCAACTTCATTAAGATATGTCTAGAGTAAAGGTATGAAAAAAAGTTTTATAGAAATACCTCTCATAGAACACAATGCTTTGAAATGATTTCGGGTGTCCCTGTACACAAACCAGTAGAGGTATAAACTCCATTTTCTGTAAGGATCGTCCGACAGTGAATTGGAATAACATATTTTAATTTGATTAAGATATGTCTACAGTAAAGGTATGAAAATATGGTTTATAGAAATGCCTCTCATAGACCACAATGCTTTGAAATACTTTCGAGTGTCCCTGTACACAAACCAGTAGAGGTATAAACTCCATTTTCAATAGGGAACGTCCGATGGTGATATTGAATAACATATTTCAATTTCATTAAGGTATGTCTACAGTAAAGGTATGATAATATGGTTTGTAGAAATACCTCTCATAGAACACAATGCTTTGAAATACTTTCGGGTGTCCCTGTACACCAACCAGTAGAGGTATAAACTCCATTTTCAATAGGGACCGTCCGATAGTGAACTTGAATAACATATATCAGTTTCAAGAAATTCCATAATTATTTACGGGAGTTAGAGCGCGGACAGACAGACAGACAGACAGACAGACGGACAGACGGACAGACAGACGGACAGACAGACAGACAGACGGACAGACAGACAGACAGACAGACAAACCGAAGTCATAAACACTTTTCAACTTTGTTGGAAAGTGTTAAAAAGGAAAATGGTCCCATTTATACTTTTGGCGGGGATGCCAAACACTGTACTTTTATAAAATATGCGAATTATTTTTATCCAGTTTAAACTATGGTTTACATAACTGCCTAAACTAGGGACAAGCCAAATTTTTGACACGTACCATATGAAGAGAGATGAAATCTAGAATATTTAATATTTTGCTAAAACTAATGCCCAGATCTAACTTAAAAATCACAAAGAAAGAAACCAGGCAACTTTCTTAAATGTAATATACGGCATCTTACAACCTATCCCCACCCTCACCCCACCCACATAGAGCCACTGATATCCATTAAACATTTAAATTACATCCGATGATCCATAAAAGATACAAAATATCTAAAGAATGTCCATTAGAATCCCTGGATGACCTGTACTAATTATAGATATCTATTAGACATTTAAATGTACACGAAATTCAGATATGTCTTTTCCTATGTCTAATAGATGTAACGCGGTAGATCAAAAAAAAAAATATTTAGATATTTTCACTATCTATTTGATCTAACAAGTACAACTATTGGATAGTTGGAGATTCATTGAATATATAATAGACATCTAATATATGTAAAAAAGAGTGACATTTCTCGAGCTAATCGATATCTGTAGGATATTTATAGAAGTTTAATAAATATTTTTTAAAACTTTTATACATGTTTACAGATATCTTATGGATGTAAGTGGCTGTGTGCCCCCACCCTACTCCCCTCCAAAAAATGTCATCTTGCCCCCAAGACGTTGAACAAGAAATAATTCCTGTTTTTATAGGTTTCGTGGTAATGTCAAACACTGTACTTATAAAAATTAGCTAAGTTATATTTATCCTGTTTAAACTACGGTTCACCTAACTAACTAAACTAGAGACAAGTCAAAGGCTTGCGAGATGAACAGAGATGGATTCTGGATTTAATCTAATCTAAAGTATTCCTAAAAAATCAGAATTTTTTTTTTCAGATGTGTCGATACTCATCTACCTCTCTTAGAATCCCCCCCCCCCCCTAAGGCGCTTGAGTACAGGATAAATTAATTTTATACTGAATTTATTACGTAAAACATTAAGCCAAAAAACTAAATTTTTTGAAAAATTAGCGAAAATACTTTAGATATTTATAAATTTCAAATTCGCATTAATTCTTAATGCAGAGAAAAAAAAAATAGATTAAAAATTACATTTGACAATTTGAATAATTTGAATTGATGAAAACACAAAATGAAGCTGTTTGTAACTATCTTGGGTTGTTACTTTCTAAAAATTGTTGGAAAGAGAAATGCACACAATATAAAAGTGGTCACTCTTTTGATAGCAATATGATTATTTTACATACGTGCGGTTAAAAGAAAATGCAAAAATTAGCAGTATTTAAGTTGACTGTGAAGGAAAAATTCCAGCAATGTAAATTAGAAAAACATCAGGAAAAACAGGGATGAATTTGAAACATTTTAGGAGTAAATATGTAAAAAAATAAAAATAAACAAAGAAACAAAGAAATAAAATAAAATAAAAAAGAAACAAAGAAATAAAGAAAAGAAATAAAAAGAATAAGGAAAAGAAAAGTGGAGAGCGCTGTGGTTATGTTGTGTTTGAAATGAAACCTTTAAAAATTTTTAGTTGATTTATTAAAAAATAAATAAAAAAATAAATTTAAAAAATCATTATATTCTTTGTTATTTAAACTAATAATATTTACTCATTTAAATCCCTACATAATAAACATTTTTAAACTTATACATATAATAATGTAACTTAAAAAAATATTTTTTAACGTTTCAAAATTTAGTACTTCAATTATTTAAATTTTTGAATAGGAACATTCAAAGAAAAAATAAAATTTGAAATAAATTTAGAAATAAATTTAGAAATAAATTAGTTTTTCACACGCTTCAATGAATTTGTACAAACAGGAAATTCAATTTATATTTTTCATTCTAAGCTTGAAAAGCATTAAAAATATTCACTTATTTTCGTCACAAATTTTTAAAAACGTTTTGAGTTATCTTTGATTTTTCGAAATGGAAATATTTTATTAGTAGGCAGAAAAAAACTGAATTAGACAGTCGGAAAAGATTCTAAAATATAAAATAAAGGTTTATTTAAAAGGATTTTTTTGTGTCTAGGAAATGTAAATCAAAATGTAAATGAGTTTTAAATGTTTTTACATTTGTTTATGACAAATGAAAAATTACTATACAAATATTCTATTTATTAAGTACATGACTGAACTTAAAATATTATCCTCCGAGAAAAAAAAATATATATATATACATTTTTTTAAACGATATCTCTATAAAAGAGTTAGTTAAACACGTGCCATTTGCTATTTTTATTAAAAACACTTTAAAATATATACAACTTATTATAATTAAACGCAAAAGTACAATAAATTCTAAAGATGCTGCAATTTTGCCAATAATTTGTCACAGTATTATAAAATAACTAATAGTTTATTTCTGCTAATTCATTATGGTTTTCTCCTACAATAGCCTCTTGTGATTTTTCAATAGTTCCAGCATCTCTTACTTTCCTTAGCTCCTTGGTCCAACCTTCACCAGACTTCAAATTGACTTTGCTGCTATTCACGTCATTAGAAGACTTAACGGTTGACTGTGAAAGGAAAATTACTTAAAAAATGCTCATTTAATTCAATAATAAAAATCCCTGATGAATATTTTTTTAATTTCTTAAAAATAAAAATTAATTTTTCGTGTTTTTAAGTGTTTTAATAAGAATATTTTTTAGTTTTAGCTGCGTGTGAGGCCCAAGTAGTAGCCAAAAAACTTACGGCTGTATTCACCAATAACTTCAACTCCCGGTTGAACACGAAAATTTGAAAAGTGCATAAAGTCAGGGTACAACTTTTCAGCAAAATTTGATGCGTTGTTTATGCCATCTAGCGGCATAGTTACTTTCCAATTTTTTATCGTAAAATAACCAATCAAAAATTTTATAAAATCTCCGCGCTAAATGGCAGAAGAAGCTGGTCAATTTTTTTAGAAAGCTGCACCCTGCCTTTAGACGCTTTTCAGGTTTTTGCATTGAACCGGGAGTTGAAGTTAATGGTGAATAGGGCCGTTAATGATTTGCGCCCTATCTTCCATTTGCATAGGAAAAAAAAAATATAGATAACGCCTCCATTTAGAACGAATAATTAGACATTTTCAGAATCCTTAAACTAAAAATATAGATTTACGGGCTTCTCGTTTAAGGTGAACAAATAACCTGGATAGACGAAATGATGAACAATTTCTAGTCTATACTTTTGTAGATGATGAAGCAATATTATGAATATTATTAACCATTTGTATTCAGAGGCATTCTCACTTGATTTCTAGAATTGGATCATAAGCCAATATTCTAGTTACTAAAATTTACCTCTTGTGTTCACATTTTCCAGAGATTTTATAAATAAGTTTGAACACAATAATAAAGGCAAACACTCTAGAATTCTAATAATGATTTGCAGAGCTCACTAGCAAAAGGAGTTAGGATTTATAAGGATGACATTAAAATAGGTTTACCAGAGAAACAGTTTAGATTCTATACGCCAGTCAGAGAGTTTTTGTTTCCTAAGTATATCAGGTGCCGGATTTGAATCCTGTTTGAGGGAATTATTTTTCACATTCGTTCAGAATCAACTTTAAGTAGTATGCTAACAGCTCACTTATCCTTAGCACATCCGTAGGATTTTCATGGGTCTCTCTTTCGTCCGCAGAATATTCTGAGGAATTATTGAGGAAAAGATGTGCTGTTGGTATTGATCCCGTTCTAATTACACTGCTCGGCATGAAATCGATTATTATTATTATTATTATTATTATTTATTTTTTTATTTATTTATTTATTTATTTATTTATTTTTTTTTTGCAGAGCAGTGTTATTCCTAGTATGCAAAAAAAGACCGTTGATTGAAAAAGCTAAAACTGATTTTTTTGTGATAGCATAATTTGTTTAT
Organism: Salticus scenicus; assembly: GCA_963930645.1. Classification (NCBI taxonomy): domain Eukaryota; kingdom Metazoa; phylum Arthropoda; class Arachnida; order Araneae; family Salticidae; genus Salticus; species Salticus scenicus. The sequence continues at coordinate 90,379,585 of OZ005652.1, forward strand.
CATATATTTGTTAATTAATTTCATTATAAAATTATTAGAAAAATATAAATTATTTTAAGTTATAAGTGCTAATTATGTTTATGAAATGAATAAATCAAAAAAAGGAATAAATGTCCTAAATATTCAAATAAATAAATGAAACTAGAAAAATCAAACTTGTTTTTGTGCCATTGTAATGTATCCATAAGCGCGAACATTTTTTTGCAATTTGTCCTTTACATAGAAATTTTGACTATATGTATTAACTAATATAAAAGAGAAATAGCATTTTAAACACTTTAAAATAATAATATAGATGTGAATAGATATGAAATAGATATTGAAATAGTTGTGAGACAATTTTCATTGTATGCTAAAGTTATGCCATACAACGAATGGCATAAACTATTTAATAATGCTAAATATGAGAAATAATAATAACGATGCGATTCTTAATGTTACGATAATTTATTTAATTATCTACTTTTAATCCTAATTCATTAGTAAAATTTTTAAAATCAAATGCATGTTTCATAGAATCAAAATAGTGTCCATTATTGTGAAATATGGCTTCCTTTAATTTTTTATTTTATTTATTTATTTATTTATTTTTTTTCGCATTTGCATTACGAAATTCAGCAGACTTTCCGAAGTTGATAACAATAATTTTCACATAAAAAGATGCATTAGAAACAGTTATGCACTAAGGAAGTGTAGTTAATTTGCAGAACTTATATAACTTGTTTGTGCATTTTTTTTTTTTTTCCATTAAATAAATGAATTAGTTTTTGACTCGAAATTATATACATGCGTGTATGTATAATTTACTACACTGATAAATATTTTGATGGATTGAAATTAATGCACCATTAATCCTCATTCTCATTTACAACAAACTTATACGCTACGTACACAATAGCAGTGTTCTGATGATTCAGTTACACGTAATTTACCATTCATTCCCTTCGCTGCATTCTCCAAATAGTCGACGGTGAATTGATGATCCGCGCAGAATCAGCGAGTTTAATCATCATTGATCAGGATTTATCTTCGCTATTAATGAATTTGAATTGTACGATGTAGTTGAATATTGTGAAGCCAGACAAAAACTTGCAGCTCTCTTGTAATATCATAAATGCATAAATTATAGTCAAATATTCATTAAATTAGATTAAAAGAATGAAATATCATTGTATTTAATTAAGAAAATTAAATAGTCTATGTAATTATAAAAGGAAATGAAACTAAAATTTTTAATGATTCTGCTGAAGTTTATTTATTAAACGAAATCATTGCCACAATTATTATGTTGTATTAAAATTGTGGCTTCAGTTTATATTCTACAACTGTTTGGAAAGTAAAGTAGTATTTTAAACTACTAAATAAAAAGTTCTGTCTGCGGAAAAAGAGTTTTTACACATAAATGTTATTTAAAACTTAACAAGCATAAAATATCATTATGTTTATCATTTATATAACAAAATAAACGATATAATAATTCATTTATATCATTTATTTATGTTATTTAAATAATAATCCTTGAAAACCAAAGAGAAAATATCTATTAATGCTTTCTATTTATTTTTCCTTTATGTTTATCAGCTGAATATACACTCCTTCTCATATTTATAAGGACACTTTATATTTTGAAATAACTAACGTAAAAATAATTGTAAACAAGATTATACTAAGTGTAGTTAATATATCTAGTATTCTAAAAACCAAAACTGTTATAATTCCTAATATAAAACAAAATTAATAAAAAATAATGCAAAATGTGTTTTTCTCCACGTTTTTAGATGTTCATAATTATAGGGACAATCCAGATTTTTTCGTTTTATTTAATTTACTAGCGGATAAATTACAGTTGACATGCGAATTTGTTAACTACTGGACTAGATTAATTCATATATAAGCCTTCAATTTTTCTTGAACGGACATTACTCATAATTCCTAGAAAAAAAGAACGTTCAAGTAGTGAAGTATGATAAATGTGTTTTTTAAGCGGAAGAATAATTTCAATCCGCCGAATTTCTAATGAAATTCGAAGGTCTAAAATTGCTGAAGGAAATGGGATCAAACATTGAACTGCTGGTTCGATAGGAGAGAGATCTGATGCAAAATCAGAGTTGTTTTACAGAGATCGAAGACTCATAATTCCTCTTACTGTTCTACTCATAATGAATGCTGCCGAATTTTTTCGTAATTTTTAACGAAAGGTTAGGGTCTACATTTATGCATGTTTAAAATAATTAATAATATGTTAAATGAATAAAAAACCTGTAATAATCAATCAGCATTTAATGGGGAAATGAACGTCTGTGTTAAAGTTGAATAAAGACAATATTAAATGGTAAAATATTGCATTTTCGGAGGAAAAACATTTTATTCTTGATTAACCAAATGGTTTTAACAGTTACTGGCACGATATGAACATAGCGAAAGACAAGCAGATTTTTTAAAGGCAGATATGAATCGGGCATTTTAAAGATGGATCTATGGTGCTCTGGGGAGCTGCTTCTACTGAAGGCAAAATGAATTTAGTAACTTTTTTCTATTATTATGAACATCAAGAGAATATGCGCAAATTTTAAACGTGGAATTATCAGATTTTTGTTAGATTTTGGGGGGTAATAATATTTTTTTCAACAAGACTTACATTTTTGCTCTACTTTTAGAGCAAAAGGAAATAGTTTGAAGAAAAAAACTTCTGTATTATTGCATTTCCCATGGCCTAAAAGTTGAAAAAACCTTAACTTATGATATTAGAAAAGTGCATGAAAGTGGAAAGCAATTTTAAATAGTTTAAATGTATTAAAAATATCATATATGCTATATGAAATGGTATTGAAACTGAATATATTAAAAGAAAAGTATATATATGTACCAGGGAGAATGTCTGACTGTTTAACCCTAAAATGAGACCCCATAAAATATTAATTTAAAGAATAGCTGAAAAAAATTACTAAAATTCGAGCTGTCCTTATAATTGTGAACACCTGAAAAATCATCTTTTTTACCATATTTAAAGTTTTTTAAGATAGAGAAACGATAAAACTTTTTAAATATAGTCTATTAATGAAATTCAAAATAATTAAAAATATATTTGTTTAAATAATAGTGTTCAGTGTTTAGTTAATATAGAAAAACGGGTGTCCTTATAATTATGAGAAGGAGTGTATGTTCTATGTAATAAGATACAAAATGTAATTAATACAGGAAAAAATGTCACGACTTTAATACAAAGTATTAGAAATATTTTCAGTAAATTAGGACACCCCAAAAAGATAACTTAACCCGTTAGCGCTCAGTGTCCTCATTTGAGGACAGCTAATAAAACGACATGTATATTTTTCGTGATTTCTTGGAATTTTTTCTGCTCTTTAGTGACAGTTTATAGCGTCACTCTAAATTATCCCCGAGAGTTTAGGTGCCTACTATTAATTATTATGACAAAATTTGGATAGTCATTTTAGGATTTTTCATTCGTCGCACTTATATTTGCTTTTCACTCAGGTGTACTAATTTAAATCAAGTTAAATAATGGTATAATACTTTATACATATCATAATACTTTACTTTCGATATCTTTGTCAACATATAATTAGAAATTAATCTGTTATCTCAAAGTTTTCCTTCTCGAAGTTTTCTCGCTAGAACACTAAACGTCAATAAATGAGGATAGTCTTTAAATTTAAAACCATAAGAATAATTGTTTAAGTATATATATTTTACTCTCACTTCTCTATATTAATTTAGAAATAAAATAATCAGCTAATAATATTTTGCAAAATTAATTCGGATGTTAACGGGTTAATGCATTTTAAAAATTAATAAACCAGTTTAATTTTTGACTTATTCTTCATTTCTTTCAATGTTGAATATGAAAATTTTTATTAGCACTTAAGTTCATATTCGCATCTCTCATTTAAACAGAAATACCTAGTATTCATTTAATAGAAAATGTTATCAAAAGAAATATTTCAAATTCAATATCCCTATATTAATGGATGGAATAAAAACTATCTTACGCATCAATAAAAAAGAAAAAAAAAATGCTTCATTTATTTTTATCTATTCCATCTATTATTTTCTTCTCTCGCTGTTTCTATCTTTAGCGTTTGTATCTAGTCTTAGAAAGGAACTGAATTAAAGATGCTGAAATTAAATTTAGTGTATCAAAGGATTTATTTCCCATCCCCTTTAGGTTATATCATTTCTTCTTTTCCCATTTTCTTTATACATTAATGCATGAGATCTCGAAATTTATAAATAAATCATGAATGGAATTATGTTTTGAGATTAGGAATCAAAATTTCATTGGATATCAAAAGCATCTTTATATATTTAAAAAAAAAAAAAAAAAAAAAAAAAAAAAAGGCTTCCGTGTGTGATAAATTTAATCCATCATTTGTCCTTAAAAATTGGAGAAAAAAATTAGTTGATAATATTTGTTAGATTTAGTTAAAAAATAATTTTTATATCATAAATTGGAATTGTTTTATTAAATATTTACGATGAAATAAATATTTATATAATTATATATATATATATATATATATATATATATATATATATATATATATACACCCCGTGATAAAAAGTTAGGAACAAAGGGTTTTATCTTTGATTTTTCATAAAATAACGTTATCTAAATTGTGCTTATCATTTATTATTATTATAAAATAACACTATTCCTGGACTAATTTTTGTTTTAAGACTAATTTATAAAAGATTTAAGACTACAATTTTTCTAATACACTCCGCGACAAAACGATAGGAACAAAGGATTTTTTTTTTTTTTTAATTTTTCATAAAGTAACATTATTTAAATTCTGCTGATCATTTATTATCATAACAAAATATTATCATATCAAAAACATATTAAATATTTGAATCATATTCAAAACATTCATATTCAAAATAATTATATTCAAAAATAAAAAATAAAAAAACTCTTTGTTCCTATCATTTTTTAGCGCTGTGTAGTCTTAAATTAGAAAAAAAATTAGTCTTAAAATTTTTCTAAATTAGTCTTAAAACAAAAATTAGTCCAGGAATAGTGCTATTTTATAATAATAATAAATGATAAGCACAATTTAGATAACGTTACTTTATGAAAAATCAAAGAAAAAACCCTTTGTTCTTATCTTTTTGTCGCGGGGTGTATATATTGTTTATATTATACGAAATGGGTAACATTTTGAAATCATTGTTTATATATATAGATGAGAGCAGGGTATTATGGAATACCATTTATATTTCTTAAAATAAGTTTACTTGTTTTTAATAAAAATTCACAAAATAATGATGAGTACATAGTGTAATCATTTGTAATTAATTGTCACTTACAAAGAGAAAAAAAAATATTTTGTTATTATAAATATTTACTGGGAAAAAAAAGGTGGTTAATAGGAAATAGTCGGGTAATATGGAATAGTTGGTTTAAATCATAGAAAAACTAATTAGACTTCATAAAATATAGTTATTTTTAACTATAAAAACCATATTTTTAAGATTATGTGAAAGTCATTTCTGCTTCGAGTCTACTTACAAAAGTCACAGATATAATCTTCGTTCTCTGCTTCGGTACAATAAAGGCTAGGCCACAGAGAACAACTGAAACACTTAATCCAAATTTCTTCTCGTTCATCTTCGGAGAATTTTCCATGACAGAAGGTACATTCGACGTTTTTATTTTCTGGTTCTTTAGTTGAATACATGAAGTCAATTTCAGATGATACTATGAAATACCTATTATTCCATAATACCCAACACGCCATCTTTTTAAATGAACTTTTAAATTGATGGAGAAAGTATTTTCAGCTAAAAAGCGACGAATGTATAACAAAATACAATTCGTTGAGCATACATTATGCTTAGCATGAATGTTCAAATCACATGTGTACTAGTAAGTTTAAATGTTTCAAAACTTACCTGCAAAATTTCTTGAAAATCACAAAACATACTTTGTTCTATGGAGAATGGTGCGACAACAACAAGCAGTCGCTTCTTACTGTATTGCTTCATATGAGTCCTTCGTTAGTAGTTCATGGTATTTTGACGAGATAGCAGCAACAATCAAAACCGAAACCTCGGATTTCCATATTTCTCGACTATTTCATGATACCCCCCTCTCCCCCCCTCTCTCTCTCTGTATATATATATATATATATATATATAATGTATGTTTTAAATGCTATAATCTGCACAAAGGTATAATCTGTGCAGCATTAGATTTCGAGTTATTTTTTATTATAAAATTGCTTCAATTGTACCTATAGGAGCTACTAACGGTGTTAATTTCAGGAATACAGAGTTAAGAATTATGAAGATGTACTACAAATTATTTCTAAGTAAGTACCATTAAAATAAATAAATAAATATCAGTTTGTACGTATATACCTTAGGAAACGTATATACCTTTGCACGTATGCACCTTAAGAAATATTTACGAACAGAATTAGGTTAAAGAATTCTTTTTCAGCTTATAATGCTGGATTTTTCCTCTTTGCAAATAACTTTTGTTTTACATTTACATGTATCTATATTGCAGTGCATCTACATATGTTAGGCAGGCTTTTTCCATTCAGGTTCTAAAAATTTAAATAATGAGTTAAACCTACACTTTATACTGCTGATCTTTTTAGTTCATTATGTATTAAAAAAATATATCCGTTAAAATTTTGATATTACAATAAGTTCTACAATTAATAATGCATGAAGAATAACCAGCATTCAATTCATAAAATCTTTTTGTAAAAAAATAGAACCGACTCCAAAAAGGAACTACTATTCAAACAACTAAAAATGAAAGAAATTTGGCAGAAAATGGAACTGTAGATTGCGCCTAAAAGTATAAAATAATTTCCTTCTCCAAACAACCTATAACACTACAATTAATCATAACTTTTGAAGTCGGCGCAAAATTAAATAAAATTTAATTAGTTTTTAAAGGTTTGTCTTTAGATCGGTAGCAACAAATGCTGTTGTCTCGAATGATCCATTTTCATGTTTCCTTTATTATTTTATCACTGTATACAATTGGTCCATTAGTAGCATCTACATAGAACAGTGAACATTCTTCACTTTGCGGTATTTATGTTTCTACGAAGTTAGATAATCCTTGATGGCTTTTGATTTTGGCGATAAAAACGTAAGGCAAAAATATACACGCAAGATGTATATTTTCATAATATATATTGTATGATGTGTTGTTTCATATTCTTGATTACTCTCTTGATATACCTTATTAAAATAATCATGATATCCCAAAGAAATTAAATTTTTTTGCCAGATAATTTTGCGGTTTTTCGTTCACCAAGAACGTCAGATACCAGCATCTTCGCCAACTTTTGCTGCTTACGAAATCTTATTTGTTTTCTTGAAGCAAAGTAGTTTTCGGCTGCGTTTTGCAGGTAAGAATGGGAGACGTATATTTTGAATAGGATTTGATTTTTGTATTGAATAAAGGTATCAATTTTTATTTAATTTTGCGCCGACTTCAAAAGTTGTGATTAATTGTAGTGTTATAGGTTGTTTGGCGAAGGAAATTATTTTATACTTTTAGGCGCAATCTACAGTTCCATTTTCTGCCAAATTTCTTTCATTTTTAGTTGTTTGAATAGTAGTTCCTTTTTGGAGTCGGTTCTATTTTTTTACAAAAAGATTTTATTTTTCTCTTTTCAGTGAAAAATTATTTATATAACAGAGCATCAGAAGACGTTCGACGGAAGATTCACAAATCACAACTGCCAAGAAAAGTGACATTACTCAAAAAATGGTTTATGTCACTGAAAAATACATTAAATGCACCCAATGTGAACAAAAAAGTTACATCTCCATCTAGAAAGTTATCCACTCAAGAGACAGTTGTGCCAGTTTTATTCTAGTCAAGTTATTTTTAAGTTGATTCTTTTCAAATGCTGTATTTTTAAATTGTGTGACTTTTCTTGCCTTTATCGGATATGACCAAAAAGCTATCTATTGAACGAACATATGTTAAATTAAAAAGTCTTTAGAAATGTAAAGAAAGGATACGCTGTATTCGTAACCGAAAATTCTGTTAGGCATATATATTGAACTTTACAGTGAATACGTGTCGGTTTAAAAAGTCTATGCGTTAATCGATGTGACCGCTTACAATAACCATACTTTGAATTTTACATACCATAAATGTCACCCGCTACGCTACAACATATGCAATGTTTTTCAAGTGTGCACAAAATAGGAAATTGTGAACAAACAAATGCACGTTTTAAGCGTTCTGTTTTTAGCATTAATGTCTAAACTATCTTTACGTACTACATCGATGATGCTATGCAATTTTATAATTCACTTTTTTCCCCTGTCTTGAAACGTTTCCGAGATAAGATCGCCAACTCCTCTCTTTTCCACCAGGTGGCGCATTAGGCGGTTGAATCGCGTAGCACATGTCCACTTTACTGTACCTACATACCAGTTTTATGACTATAGCTGCAGCTCTTCAGCAATTAAAAGAGTCGGGACTGACTTTTTTGGGCACCCTGTATTTTCTTTTGATCGTAAAGATCTTACAATGGGACCTATTTCAGACCAACACCTTTACAATAAAACAAAAAGTATCAAAATCGGATCATCCGTTTAGAAGTTATGAACTAACAAACAAAAACAAAAACAAAAAAATATACGCTTTGAATTGAGAACCTCCTCCCTTTTGAAGTCAGTTAATTAGAGCATTTTTTACTAAGTTATAAGTTTACAAACACCAACAACAACACATAGCAAGAATTAAGAACACCCTCCTTTCTGAAGTTGGTTGAAAGCGACTTTGCGCTAATCGATGTGACCTTTTACAGTAACAGTACTTTGAACCACAGAGTATACGTGTCATCCGCTACGCTGTAAAGCGTGCAACTTAGTTCAAGTGTGCACAGTGTAGGAAATTGCGAACAAACAACTGTACGTTTTAAGCGTTCTATTTTTAGCAATAATGTCTAAAAATTGTCTTTTCGTAGTAAATCGATGATACTCTACAACTTCGTAATTAACTTTTCTCCCATCTTGAACCGTTTTTGAGATAGGAGCACTAATGCTGCTGTTTTTCACCAGATGGCGCTTTATTTTCTTTAGACTGTAAATATGTTATAATGGGACCTACTTCAGACCAAGATTTCTACAACAAAGCAAAAGTATCAAGTAACCGTATTTTGAACTATATAGCGTATGTGTCACCAGCTACGCTACAACGTGAGCAATGTAGCTCAAGTGTGTATAGTGTAAGAAATTGCGGACAAAAAAAGGCACGTTTTTAGCCTTGTACTTTTAGCATCAATGTCAAAACTATCTTTTCGTACTAAATCGATGATGCTCTGCAATTTTATAATTCACTTTTTCCCCTGTCTTGAACCGTTTCCGAGATAGAAACGCTAGCATGAATGTCTAAACTATCTTTTTGTACTAAATCGATGATAATCTTCAACTTTCTAATTCACTTTTTTTTCTCTAGAACCGTTTCGAGATAGGAACACTAACTCCACTATTTTCCACCAGGTGGCGCAGCAAGCGGTTTAACCTTGTACTGCAGGGCCAATTTACTATACTCACATACCATTTTTATCACTATAGCCGCAGGCGTTTAGCAGTTAAGAGAGTTGGGACTGATTTTTTTGGGCACTCTGTATTTTCTTTAGATCGTAAAGATATTACAATGGGACCTATTGCAGACCAAGATCTTTTCAACAAAACAAAAAGTATCAAAATCGGAGCATCCGTTCAGAAGTTACGAGCTAACAAACATAAAAAAAACATACGGTTTGAATTGAGAACCTTCCTTCTTTTTTTGAAGTCGGTAAAAAGAAAATTTAATGGAACTTTCTCTTACATTCTTCAGCTTTATTTATTTATTTATTTATTTTTTAACACATACAAAAAAAAAAAAAAATATTTATATAGAAAAAAATGTCATTTTCAAATTATTCTGTAACGTGAAATCAAACCAAATATTCATTTTCAAATGACATAACAATTACGGCATATTACATGTTTTATGAAAAATATTTTTAGAATGCAACAAAAAACGAAGAAAAAGACTCCTTACAATTTGGCAATTTCAGTACTTAAACTAATTTGAATGCACCACACAAAATACATATATTTTTAAATTACAGTATTAAAATTTATAATTTAGAAAAAACTAGTTTTGAATCACTGATTGCAGAAACGAGGCATGTCACAAAAACCTAACTTTACAGGAGACAAAAAAAAAAAAAAAAAAAAAAAAAAAAAAACAGTTTTTACCAATTTTATGTAATTTTTGAAAAAGATTATTAAAATTCTGAAAAAAATTACGCAGCGCTTTTATTGCTATCACTATCACTATCACAACTACCACACTTTAATGAAAATTCTATAATACATAAGTCCATGGCGATCATTTTTGCATTGCGTACATGTCTCATTTTCCACTTAACATCTATTTTTTCCTCACGTATTCCAGTAATTCAAAAATATCATTGCTTTACTTCCAAACTCTTCATTGAAAATCTATGTACTCTTTTATACAACATGGTATAATTAGAAAAATGTAAAATGACATGAAAAAAAAATGCACTTAATTACAGTTGTTGGTAAAATTCTTACTGAGTTGACCATTCGTGAAGTACCATATAAAAAGCACGTAATTTCTCTTTTGGAATGAACTGTTTTAAACTTTTAAGGACTTTCAAGTTATTGATATTTATAGGTTTTTTTTTCCCAATTATAATTTCGTAGACGGCATCTTGAGAGGATAAGAATCATTATGCTTTCTCAAAGAAATATGGCTGAGGATGAATCCACCAATAAACTCAGATATTACAATGGTACCGGGATTCGTTGAATAACATTCGAAATAATGATACGAAGAATTCAAAAATATTTACCTGTCGTCCATGCGCAAGTTCCTTAATTCAAGTGACGTGTGGTACTATTGGCAAGTGGGAAACTAGTGATGATAGTCAGAATAAGGAATACATGGACTGCGAATTCTTGCATCCACTAATTAATTAAATCCAGTCATGGCAGTGAAAAGAAATGTCGTAAATATAGACGAACACTTTAATAAAACAAGTATTTTTACATCACAAAGAATAATAAAACATTTAAACACAAAATTAAAATATTCCTTTAGAACAAACTAAAACACGTCGTCCACTGTTCATTCTCATCTCTCTACTCTGTTCTTTTTCGGTTGTTGCCACTAATCTCGAGTCTAATACCATGTCATGATGTCATGAACGCATCCTGGAACTTTACAGTCAGGGAGATTGCAGGATTAACTTTGATCACTATGTATTTGCGAGGTACGTTTGAAGAATCGACCACTGAATTAATGTACTCGTCGGGGGTATACATCCTATCAATATTTTTTAATTTTATCTTGATTAATTCAAGTGTCGGTCGTAAGGTGGGTCGGTCACCTCTCTTTAGAAAAAATACTTTGATTTCCTAAGAATTCTTGAGTTTCACCAATGCCATTATGGTCCGTATGAATGTATCTTTTTTGTTCTGCCCTCTCCGCAGTTGTCGCAAAAAAAAAAAAAAAATGAATCTCCTTCGGAAGGGGGAAACTTTGAACGTAGTACGAACGATGTTACATCATGAGGAAATTTTCTTGCAACCTCCTCAATATTAGCATAACTTGTCATGGTATTGTCTCATAAATTATGAATGATGAAGTTGTTGACACCAAGCTATCGGTAGTAATAAAAGTTCTGAATGAGTATTTTAGGCATTAAAAAAAAAAAAAAAACTATAAATTTAAAATACAGTTCCAAAACGTTTGTGCCTCAGTTTGGGAAGAAGCAGCAGTTTCTTAAAGAGAGATGTAAAACGTCTGGCTTCTTCTTTAGGTACAATTTATTCGACCGCAGGAACTCGTTTTGCATTTCATTTAATGAGGGACGCTTAAATTTACTGTTTAACTCCTCACACGTAGCACACGTATTCAGTAGAAAATATACTCCATTTTCCCTTGAAGATGTGGATATATTTTCGAAAGTAAATCATTCAGTGCTTTGGCCGCGAGGTTTGACACCATAAACTTTGATAAATATTGCAACTATTGTAAAAGGAAGGACTGTATATACTCGTGAATAGAAGCTCAATTTTCAGAGTCATAGCATTCACACTTAGGTCCATGCTTAATGAATTCTTTGGTGATTTGTCCTTTGTCAATATGTTTTCAATTCGCTCACCTCGTTTCCAGCTAATATTATGCACATTCAAAAAAGTTGTTCTGCATAGCTGTTGGCGTTGTTGCTGTACAAGAATATGATTTCTTATAAATATAATTTTGGGCTTACGTTGGTCATTTGTTGTTGAAAATATGGGTCGCGTCTTTGGGTAGAAGACAGTTCCACTAGCCAGAGAGAATGACGCAGGGACAACCCGAATGATCAGTCACTTAAATTTAATTGAGAAAAGAATGGTGTCATGTCCAGGATATAAACCTTTTCTGCCCCCCCCCTTTTTTTTTGATAGATATTAAGAACGTATTTTCATTTTACAGCAAATATGTGTCTGTATATTAGGAAAACGCTAGTGGCATTAACCCATTTTCTGTAAAAATTGGGCATGTTCCCTTTTTGCAATTAGCGGTTCTTTTAAGAATAATTTAATTTAAAAATATCAATTCTTTTTTTTTTTTTTTCTTAATGTAATCTTATTTGATATGTTACTGAAATATTAATTACATTTTCATAAAAATAAAAATAATCATCATTTCATATTTTAATCGACTTTAAAATTTTATTTAATTGCCTTTATTTAATATTATATTTACTTTATTAGATTTCGTGATGCATTAAAATTAATAACTGCAGCAAAGTTTTATCATTCTTTAATTTCTTTATCAGTTTAAATTACTATAAAAAAATTACGTTTTAAATGCAAAGACAAAATTTCTTTTTGACAGAATGGCTAACAAATCATATATATATATTTTTTCTATTAAATCCCAGTTTAAAATAAATTAAATGTTTGTTCTACAAATTTTAATTTATTTTCCTTTGCAACAATTTACGATAATGTCGTTGAAATGCTTTCAGGATTCATTAAAAATTTTCTAATATGTTAAATGACATAAAATTAATTAGGTATTTCAACAGGATTGAAAAAAAAAATATTTATTTTATAGAGTAAAAACAAGAATTTTAAAATAGCTTGTAAAATTCTCTCTCTCTCTCTCTCTGTATATATATATATATGTATATATATATATTAAGATTGTATTTAAGCTTCGGAAGGAAAAAACTTTAAAGTAATTCCTCTTTGTATTTTTTTTTTTTTTACGCATGAAAATAACATTAAATGCGTTTCTTATGGAATTTGATTAGTAATTATCTTAAAATTTTATGAAAATGTAATGTAATATTTAGAAGTTATCATGGCAAGTATATAATGATTTTGAAGACTTTTATGAAACTTTAGATTATTTTTTAAATGTATGTGTATAATTGGCAAAACTAGTATTTTTTCAGATATGTAATAGGTGTTATTTCACAATTTCTAAATAGAAAATAAAATATTAGGTATGTTAATAAGAATACATATTTAAATAGAATAGTTGTGTATAACTGAAATAGTAAGACAAATGTTTGACAGTAGAATATCAGTTACGCACAAAACTCAACATGAAGATACTTGTGCGTTCTCATTAATATAGATCTATAACAATTCGTGTTAGAATTGTGTTACATCTTATTCACAAAATTTGTATTAAAATTAAAATTATATGTACATATAATGCTTGAATTATTGACTTGAATTACTGATTTTTTCTCAGATATCTATCCTATATATATATATAAGAAAATTTTAAAACAAATATGTGTCTGATATAAAATGATATATAATTAAAGATAACTATAATAAAACATAAAACAGAGAAAGCTAGCGCTAAAAGCTTCTTAGCTTAACAATGTTTTTATTAATATATATATATATATATATATATATATAAGTATATAATTTTTAAAAAATATTGTGAATATTGTGCTTAGCAGCCGTAAGAATATCACAAAAGGTTCCCTATTGTAAAATACCGACTAATTAGCTTTTATACAATATTTTTTTAATAGAAAATCCACAAAATAATTATCTATCTGTAAGTGTTAATATTAACTGTTATTATTATATTACACGCACACATACATATGTGAGTGTGTGTGTGTGTAAAAATCCGCAAATGGGAATTAATTTATTGAATTATTTTAATGAACAATATTCTAATGATGTGAGTTTAGGAAAATATCGGTTTCCTGTTCATTGAGATATCATATTTCCATTCATTTAATGTCGTTTTCTTCAGTAATATCAATGTCATCTAATATGGAAGTAATGGGGTGATAAAGCATATATATTTCACCTACTTCATCAGAACACTTAAAAAAATTCTGTTAAAAAAAGTAGAAAAATGATATATAAAATAGGGCTAATTTGTGATTTTGAAAAAAAAAAAAATAATAATTCATTTTTTTTTTTTTTTTAAGTACCCACTTACTAATTAATCTGGACCTAAATAATTAGGTTGCTTAACAACTATATGAAAGAATCAGCGTATCGATTTTATGAGTAATCAACTATGGCTAACGAAAGAACTTCTAAGAAATACAATTTATAGAAAATATATAGCAAAATTGAAGATAATATTTAGAATTTTTTTTTTTTTAAATATCGATAATCTGGCCACGTTGTGGGTTCCCATGGTACCCTCAAATAATAATAAAAAAATTTTCCAAGAATAAATACTCAAGATGTAGAAAACTATTCAAAGTATGGAAAACTGATATATATATATATATATATATATATATATATATATATATATATACATAAAGCTAACAAAATTATGCACGAATTATTCTTATTAACTACAGATGTGGACTTTTTTTTTTTATATTTAGTTCCTGCATCGTATAGAAAACACGAAACATGAGAAAAATGGTTTCATTTTACTTTAAAGAAAAAGTGAGGGGACGGTTAATAGTTTAAAGGAAACATATAACACTTTTAGATAGTAAATTTCAAGCTGTTAGCTAAAGGGACGCAACAAGCTATTTTTCTCAAACTATTTCACAAAGTACCGTACTAAAATTAAATCAATATAATGTATACATATACAATAATGTATAACAATGCTACATATAATTAAGAATTCCTTAAATTTATTTAAATTAAAAAAGTGAAAAATAAATAAATATATATATTTCTTTTTTTTTTTTTTGAAAAAATTAAAATGCCTGCGTCTTGTTACTCTTTACTTTCTCTTACCCATACATAAAGTCGGTAACAAAAGTGTCCGAACACTAGCAAAAATCCCTATGTAAAAAAAGTACACTTCATACGGTTTTGATAAATAAATCCTTATCGAATCATGTTCTTACACTGACTAAGAACTAAACGTGTGGTTGAGGGAGCGGAAGTCGCCTTCATATTGAATTATTTGTTAAATAAAGCTGTTCCAAAGCCTATTTTGAATTTTTTTAGCATAGGTTTACTCAACAATACTCGTTATCTTTCCCCTTAATCTGAATTTATAGTATTACATTTCAGGGAAATAGAAAGTTGTGTGAGTGACACACTATATTACTTTTTCTTTTTTTTAATCCTAATTTAGACATTAATATTGTCCAAATATGTATTCTAAATATATGTGAAAATTACTTTGAGAATAATACTACATTCTAAATGTACATGTATAGGAAATTTCTTAGTTTTAAAATGATAATTTACAGAAGGGCTTCATAATGCTCACTGTCCCCTTAAAGGGATTACTGATATAACTGCCTTCAATGAACATGTTACTATAAAATAATTTTCCAGTATATTTTTGGCCATATTTTAATAAGTATGTCCAAAAAGGTAACTATTGTACTTAAAATGTGTTAAAGCGAAGCAGCCCTTTAGCTACCTTCACACAAATGACACTCCAGGTACCCATTTACTTTTCATTTGCATTCAAAGACTGGATTAATTCCCGCGAATGCAAAAGTCAATTTATGCTACTGACCTGTTTTGTTTGATAAAACAAATGAAGGAAATGAGAACTATTTAGACACACAATTGAAAGATAAACTAATGAACTGTTGTTTTGCATTAAAGAAATTATTGAAATAGTTCTCTAGAGAAATTTAAATGATTTCATTAATGGGATTACGGTAATTTGTTTTCGAAATATATTTGTATAGAAAAGGATACAAATAAACAGGATCTTATGTTTCTCTTTTGAAACTTTAAATTATAATACATTAAAATAACAACAATAAGAAATATATATATATATATATATATATATATATATATATATATATATATATATATATATATATATATTTTAAACCATACTCTGTAAAGATAAATGAAACACAAAAAAAAAAAAAAATAAATAAAATATTCTGTTACATTACAAATTTTTTTTTAGCAGTAAATAAAAAGCCATATATTGTCTAATAAAATCATTGACAGAAATTTTCCGATAGAGGAAAATACATAAAAAATTCGTACGCTAAAGATATTTTTGAAGAGGATAATGTAATAAAAACTTATATTGAACAGGGAGCAGCCCCCGCTCACCGTTCGAAGAGCGTTGTTGAGCGCTTCCAGGAAAATCCACGTGAGCTGCTCCGACATTTATTGAGAAATCAAAAAAAAAAAAAAAAAAAAAAAACTTCATGTATCGCCTGGCTTAGCCAGCCCGCGACAAGGGGCGATGCAAATGGGCATGGGTATTTACAAGAGCGGCGCCAGACACAAGTATACCCGTGAAACGGGGCGCCGCTTGATTATAGGAGAGAGGGTGCGAGGCTGTGTGGCCTTCCGCGACAAGCGGCACGCTACCAGTTTAGACCCTTGCATTTACGAGGGCTACTGCAGCATCACGGGCACACGGGAAGATAACAGGGAGATAGAAGATTAATGTGTTTAGGAGAAAGAATTTTTCTTTAGTTGTGATTTTAGGTTAGTTTGTTAGATTACATAAATCCATTAGTTATGAGAAAATTTTATTTAATTTATTAATTAAGGGTTTCCTTGTTAAAATGTTGTCCAGCCAATTGATTGGTCTGGGAGAGGGATTTCTAATATGATATAGTGCTGTTAAGGGGCAGTGGGAATAATAGTGTTGCGGAGTTCCCTCCTCGCTACAGGAACACAGGGGAGAGCGTCGGCAATGAAATTTGTAAAGGTAAGATTGGAAGGGGCCATGACCTGTTAAAAATGCCGTGATAGGTGGAGTTAGGGTCCAGGAATTAATACGAGCCTGTGGGATCAGCGAAAAGGTGTGCCTACCCTTCTCTGAACTATCCCACAGGTTTTGCCATTTGAGATTAATAATTTCTTTGATTCTATTTTTGACATAGGACGGTGGGGCAGGGATTGTGGAACACTTGATGGGGAAATCAGATGCTTCTTTTGTAAGGGCGTTAGCGAGTTCATTGCCGATCACGCCCCTGTGGGCAGAAACGTGTGCCAGGGAGCAAGTTAAGTTAGGATTCGTTAAGAGTTTTTTGATCTGTTGAATTTGTGGGTGTCTGCTCCGATGCCGAGCTATTGCCTGAAGGCCCGAGAGACTATCGCTGAAGATGTTAAAGATATCATTCGTGTTCGAGTCGCCAAGCGTATTGCTTTTTCTATGGCATAGATTTCTGCTTGGAAGACTGTATTATAGTCCTCGAGACTGCAGGCCCACCGATGGGCCACGGTGCCACGGTCCAGCACGCAAAACGCTGCTGCAACCCCGGCGTCCGTTTTGGAACCATCAGTGTAGATCGCCACTGGAGCAGAGGGAGAGAAACTATTTTTAGTGAATTGGTGATGAATGGGGCAACATCCTTGCCTGGGTGAATATCCCAGCTGCAGGTCAAAGTTTGTATGGGGGTTTGTGGGAAGATGATGTTTGTTAATTCGGGGTCTTTAAGCTGTAGGATTTGAGTTTTTATATATGTCTGCGAGACCTGTAGGTGGGCATGAGGAATCCCAGTGATTACGGTGAGGGCATCAGTGGATATTGTTTTATATCCTCTTGCAATTTGCAAGACGAAGGGTCTTTGGGCTGAGTTAAGAGAGGTAATGGCATCAGTTCTCAGGTGACCGCCCCAAATGGCGGCTCCGTAGGTTATTATTTTCTCGATGATTGTTTTATACCAGGTTTTTAGGAGAGAGGTGGAGTAACCCCACCTCTTTCCCACCATTTTTTCTGAGCTGTGGTATATACTTTGAGTCTTTAGTTTAATTTCTTTTACGTGAGCCAGCCAGTTGAGGTGCCTGTCAAAGGTGATGCCAAGGAGTTTCATGTTTTCGACATGATTGACACTGATGCCGTCTATCCGCATCTTGTGATTCCTAGTTCTTTTAAGGGCTTTAGGGAAGGCGAGAGTTAATGCTTTGGTTTTAGATGGAGATAATTTTAAGTCGAATTCTTTCAAAAGTTTATTGAAGTGGGAAAGGGCTTCCTGGGCCTGGTCCTCTAGGTTTTTTCTAGTTCGACCCGAGACAATCAGGGAGAAATCATCCGCATAAGCAAATATTGTGAAGCCCGCAGAGTTCATGCTTTTGAGTATTATGTCTGCTATCAGATTCCACAGGATAGGACCTAGGCACGAACCCTGTGGGCAGCCTTTAGTCTGGGGATGTTCGGTATTCCCGTCACCCCAGTTGACAATAATTTTCCTATGGGAGAGGTATGAGCGGATGATTCCGGCCAGATTACTCGGGCAGTTAAGGTCTTGTAGGGCGCGTAGAATGTGTGGCCACTCCACATTGTCGAAGGCTCCTTGAATGTCTAGAGAGAGGATAGTGGTGTAGTTTGATGCATTACAGCTGACGGCGCAGGAACTTTTTATGGCTTGTAGTGCTTGGTCGCAAGATCTTCCCTCTCTGAACCCAAATTGGTTAGGATGTAGTAGATTGTTTGTTTCGAGGTAAAAGTTTAATCTTGTTACAATTAATTTTTCTAATAGTTTGCCTAAAGTGGGGAGGAGGCAGATCGGTCTGTAGGATGAGGGTTGAGAGGGAAGTTTCGCTTGCTTCAAAAAGTACACCACTTCACCTCTTCTGAGTGTTTCGGGGAAGTATTGGTGTTTGAGACATAGATTGGTCCATTTCTGAAGGATGTGTGGCATTGTGCAGTGTACGTTTCGTAAGATTTTAAAATCTATGTTGTCTGGACCTGGAGCCTTTTTGATGTTGAAGCTGTGAAGAGTGGCTTTAACCTCAGACTCCGTGAAGGGAACATCCGAGGGAGCCGAGTAGAGTGGTGCTTGGTGTTGTGGGTAGACGGTTCTTGGGAAAAGGATGTTTGTGAGGTACTCTAGATTGTTACGTTTTGAGGAGAGAGCTGGAGGACGTTCCAGTTTCAGCTGGGGCGGGGTGAAGAATTTTTGACTGTAAAACTTTTGAGCTGTGCCGAATATTTGTGTTTGTGATGTGCAGAATTTCTTCCATGCGTTATGTTTGGCTTCGTTGGTGTGTTTTTTGAATATTGCTGAATGGTGTTTTATTTTCTGTCTGTGTTGTTGTAGAAGTGACGGGTCAAGGTATTTTACTTGTCTTCTTAGGGCGGTTAGGTGATTACGCATGGAACGGAGCTGGGGAGACCAGAAGGAGTAGGCGTACTGCCGTCCCGATTTCTTGAGCCTGAATGCTGCGGCCGCGGCTGTCTGGATGGAGGCTATTAGATTTACTCTAAAATTTTCTAATTGTGTGGTGTTGTTAATGGCGTTGAGTTCGTCTGTTAGTGATAAGGAGGAGTTGAGTAAAAGTTTGTTAAATTTCTTGAAGTTTCCACGTTTAGTGGCAAACCGTTTAGAGTATGTTACTGTGGGTATTGAATTGATAGAGTAAGTGATGTAATTGTGATCTGTGTTATTAAAAATGTCCAGGACTGACCAGTCGAAGATTCGAGCTAGGGTCTTTGTATTACAGAGAGTGAAGTCTGGCCAGCCCTGGGCATTGTCCTTTTGGAAGGTTGGAGCAGAGTTTTCTAAGTTAGCAAGGCAGAGGTTATTGGAGGCTATAAATTCTATTAGGCTGCGACCTCTGCTGTTCTAAATCGGTGAGCACCAAAGGGGGGAGTTAGCATTGAGGTTGCAACCGCAGATGAAGAGTGACTTTTGTGTGATTAAATGTTGCCATTCCAGTAGACAGGTCTCAAAATCCGCTGACGGGGCTGCGTAAGCGCTGCCAATAATCAGTTCGCCCTCCTTCGTGGTCTGTGTAATAAAAACACAATGGTCCCCAGTGTAAAGATGAGTGTAAATAAGGGTTTGTGATCGAATTATAATGTGAGCTGAGTTGTTTTTAGAGCTGAAACTGGACCAGGAAGAAGGGAAGCCGTACAGATCTCCCCCAACGGTGCAATATGCGTCCTGGAGCAGTCCGATGTCCACGAAGTTATCCTCCATGAACGTGAGGACCGTCGAGTTCGCCGCCTTGCAC
This sequence comes from Salticus scenicus, assembly GCA_963930645.1. NCBI lineage: Eukaryota > Metazoa > Arthropoda > Arachnida > Araneae > Salticidae > Salticus > Salticus scenicus. The sequence continues at coordinate 90,400,018 of OZ005652.1, forward strand.
CTGTTGAGGTTGATCTGCACGATCTTGAGGTTACTGAAATTTACTGGGGGTTCGGGAGAGGGAGAGGATGTTGCCTCTGGGGAAGGTGAGGAGAGTAATTTTTTGTTTTTCTTTTTAGCTTTGAATTTTAATAACTATTTTGGGGTAAGAGGTTGGGTTAGTTTAGGAATAAAAGCTGTTACCTTTCATAGATGCGATTTGAGCTGCCGTGGTAGGGACCGTCAGCATAACGAGAGTCATCAGCGTAATAGGGTCAGTCGTTGGGTCCGTCGTAGGGTCCATCACAGGGTCCATCATAGGGTCCGTCAGTGTAGTACCCTTGGTTATAGGGGTAGTTGTAGTAGTCAGAGTAATAGTCAGAGTACAGTGGGTAGTCGGGATATGGCTGATATTTTGAGTCTTGCTGAGAGGGTCCTGGGACTGAACTGTAGTTCCTGCTGAGTGACCTTTGTAGGAAAGCTCTGCTGGAAGTTCTTTGTTGGTTGGCACTCTTTTGAGAGGTCTGTTTGCGGCTTCTAGAGGGGAGTCTTTGGGATGATTTGGAGTGAGCCTTGTAAGACATTGCTGATCTGGAGCGGCGCCTTGTTGGGCGCTTTGGGGAGTCCGTCCTGCTTTTCCTGGGAGGAGGTGGAGCCGAGACTGTGGAGGAAAACTTGGCTTCCAGTTCCTCTCTACGGGAATTGTATTTCTCCGCATAGAGTGGACAGTCCATAGAGTAGGCTTGATGGTTGGAGGGAAGGGCTCTTTCGTGATTTCTTCTCCTAGTAATGTTGAACCTCTGGCAGTTGATGCAACTCGCCCTGGCGTTGCACCCCTCATTCTTGTGGCTGCCTGAGCACTGCGAGCAGAAGAGCTTGTCGCTGCACTTGGACGTTGGGTGTTCCAGCGACTGACATTTAGTGCATCTCAGGACCCTTGTGTAGGGCCTAAAGATGCATCTGAAGAGGCCCAGATTACATGCCTGAGACTTGATAAAAGCTTCTGCAAAAGGCAGCGGGGCTTGAAAAACTAGGTTTTTAAGGTGTGCTGCTCTGGCGGGTTGTGTTCTTACATGTTTGATAAGGTCTTGGAGGACCCCAGGGAGGCTGCTGGCCTGAAAGAGTTTTTGGACGAGATCTGCATCCTCTAAGTCTGTCGGCACTCCCAAGAGCAAGAACCAGATGGTGGGGCAGGGTTTAGGATTGATATCCAGTTTTTCTTTTATCTCCTGGAAAGTCTGCAGATCCTTTGCCAGGAGGACTGCCTCTTCAGGGGAGGAGCATCTGATGTCAACTGAGGCTCTGTATACTTCTTTTTCTTCGATCTTTCCTATAGTTGATATGTGGTGTTTCTTCAGCAGGTTGAGGATATCGGTGCCTCTGTCAGTGGTTGCGTGTGATTTTATGTGCAGGGTGCTTCTGAATCTTCTGTATTGTGCTGCAACCTGTAGTACAGTCGGCTGCAAAATTATTCGAGCACTAGCCAATAATTCCTATATTTAAAAAGTACACTTAAGACTGTTTTGCTAAGTAAATCCTTGTCGAAACATGTTCTTAGACTGATTAAGAACATGACTCGACAAGGATTTATTTAACAAAGCTGTATTAAGTGTACCTTTTTTTGGCAAGGATTATTGCTAGTGCTCGAATAATTTTGCAGCCGACTGTAAGTTCTTGTGGAGTTGGTTGGAGGTCTTTGTAGGATGGTCTGTGGTGTAGGCTTGCTTGTGTGTGCTGGCCTGGGCATAAGATATTATGTTTTCTGTAGTGGGCTGTGGCTGATCTGTGATGTTTTGGTTCTCTTCCAGTGGTTGCTGAGGATGTCTAGTTGTAGTGTTCTGATTATGGTCTTGTAGTAGTGTTTGCTGGTGTTCAAGTTTTGTTGCAAGTGATTCTTGTAGCTTTTCTTGCTTTTCGAAATAATTGTTGAGTGCTTGTTGTAGGCCCTTTAATTCTTGCATGTGGATGTTTAAATCTATGAATTTACTTTGTATGGATTTTGTGTATTCTTTGAGAGGAGAAATGCTTTGATATGTCTGATGTCGGGTCTGTACTTGTTGTGGTGATGCGGAGGGTGACTGTTGCTGAAGTGGATCCTGGACCTCTGCCAGTGCCTGTAGTTCTATAATCCTGTTGAAGGCTTTCTCGAGTACCGAGAGTGGAGCTGACATGTGTTTTTTCCGGCAGATTATGATGATATTGTTGGCTGCTCTGGCCACATCTTGAATGGATGAGAATGATAGAAAGTCCTCTTTCCTGGTGTACGTTTCTGGTAGAGGTGTTGTAAGAGAGAAGTTAGTCATATTTGACTGCCTGCTGCAGGTGGAAACGTTATCGGAAACCTCCTCTGCGTTAGGCTTGCTTTTCGTTGGTGATAACAGATCCATGTGGACTTTGCGTTTTGTGTTATGAACAGTTAGTGAAGCTTTTATAAAAGCTGTTTTTATATCGTAGGTTTTACTATGAGATTAGCAATTAGTCAGATTTACTATGATTTTCTATTGGAGCAGGTTGGGGCTTGCTAGAGCGCCTGCACCATACCATTAGTTTGAGAGGACGGAGAAAAAAAAACCGAGAGCCTAGACTCTCGAAAATAGCTAAGAGAAAAGATTATTAAAAGGAAATGAATTTTAAAAATGATGCTATTCGACTATGCCAGGGACAGATAGAGAGAGGAAAAAAAAAAAAATTTAATTCACTGGAGGGGGGGGGTGAGACCCAAGTGGTGGAAAGACTGAGGGAGAACTGGAGCTGGTTGGAAGGAAAATTGGTTATTTAGGCTTGATTTTCTGTAGAAGGAATATAATTGGAACGGAGGCAGAGTGGATAGGGAAGAGCCAATAAGTTTTAATATATATTTAAAAATTTTGATAAGTGAGTTATTTGGCAAAACTTTTTGAAGTACTACGTTTCCGTGTCTGAGAAACTAATTCTTTTGAACACGGGAACAGTAGACTCGAGTAAAAATAGTAAAAGGCAAATATATGGAATTTGGCAAAATATAGTTGAGGTCCGGCGTTCCTGTGTATGAAAAACTGGAAACTAGGTCCCCAGAACACGAGAACTGTGGACTTAAAAGGAATATGGAATTGGAAAAAAATAAATAAAATAAATAAATAAATAAATAAAAATAAAAAATAAAAAAAATAAAATGGGAGGAGGGAGGGGGGCAACAGGGGGAGCAGAGGCAGACACCAAGAACTCCTAGGAGGGTAAACAGCGAGGTTAATAAAGGGATGGGATCCTAGGAGGTGGGGCATGCCGAAGAAAAAAAAAGGTGGGTAGGCACTTGGGGTGGGGCCGGAGGAGCCAAGAGGCTTCCAGGACCCAGAAACGTGGAGAAAGGGTGCCTTGCGCGCCGAGGAGAGGTACAAGGAAAAAAAGTGGTGAGTGTAGGGGGTGGGGCAGGCCTGGGGACAGGCCCAAAAACACTTTTAGTAAATTTGGTGCTGGTTGGTATACAATATTTGGGACCAGAGACTATATTTGAGTAAATCTAGCTGGGAGGGTAAGCCTAGGGTTGGGGCAGGGGAAGGAGACCTCGAGAGTGAAGCAGTATTAAGCTGTTAGTTAATTTTTTTTTAACTGGGGGGGGGCAGCAGACCCTTAAATTAGAAATTGCAGTAAGTGTGAAAGATACTGGATGGGTAGCCGAGTGGGTGGGGAAGTGGAGAGGCTTAACATATTTTTTTTTTATATATATATAGTAAGTTTAGTTGCGGACTCGAGCTATTGAATTATTTGATTTGTGAGAAAAGCAAGAGAAGAGAGAGGGAAAAAAAAAAGAAGAAAATTTTTCTAAGTCCAAAAAATTAAATATTTGAATAATTAAATTTGATTTTAATGTTAATTAAGCTGATACCTTGATTGATGATGGTTTGAAATACATTTAAAGCAATATTATGAAAAAAAAAAAAAAAAAAAAAAAAAAGAACTTTCGGAAATTTTCATAAGTCCAAAAAATTAAAAATTTGAATAATTAAATTTGATTTTAATGTTAATTAAGCTGATACCTTGATTGATGATGGTTTAAAATACATTTGAATCAATATTATGAAAAAAAAAGAGAGAGAGCGTTCGGTCCTACTTCCCGCTAAAGAAAGGTGCGCAACTCGGAGAAAGTGCTCTTGACACCCCTTAAGACTAAGGGACGGGATAGCACTCGCCGAGAAAACGTCAGAGTATTAGAAGTCTAGGGAGCAGGATAGAAGACTTTCATCTTATATGTAGAGAGCACTGTTGCTGAGTGAGAACAGCAAAATGGCTCTCAGAACACTGAAACCTACCCCAGAGCATCCTGCTAAGAGGGGGCAGGTCCCGGCAGAGGGGGCAAGGAGGGGACCCCTCCCGCCCTCCCCTCCCCTAGAAAATTAGAAAAATTTAGATTTGGCTGTGGAGAGGAGGAATTTAGAGTTATTGTATGTTAACTAGGGGATCCTGCTCCCGGGATTGGAGAAAATGGAGATTTCCGTGCACACAGAAACGTTGGGACTATGATTAAATTTGGAATTAAGACTGGTAATTAAAGTCTCTGCAGACGAGGTGCAGAGAAACAAAATAGTTGTTATTATAATGAAAATGTAATTAACAAAGTGAGAGCAAAAACAAATAATTAATGAGAAAATGGATACATGTAAATGGATGGACAAAGACAAATAATTAATGTAAAATATTTAATGAGTAATTAAAGCTAATACAGTGATTTAATCAAATAAGCAAACAAACGGAAGTTCCATTACAAAAACAGCTAAATTATTATAATTATAGTGAATGTGATAGAGTAAGTTATAATTGGGAGCAAATACAAATAAATAAAGGAACATTAGCAGAGTTGAACATAATTAGCATGAGATTTAAAAATGGCGCTCAAATTTTTATGGTGGCAGCAGAGACATCAATTACCAGTTTACTGTTTAAATGGAATTTTAAAAAGAAAAGGTAAATAAAAAAAAAAATGAATCAAGATTTAAAAGGTCCAGAGTCCCCTGTTAAAGGTGGGCAGGGACAAAAGCAAACCCAGAGCCAAACACTAATAAGTAGCCAGCTGGGAAGAGGCAATAAAAAAGGACAATTAGATTTAGTTACTGTACTTGGATTAAATTTAAATTTAGATTTAAAGTTAGCTATTAAGATGGATCCTTGAGAAATTAATGGGACAGTGCTAAAATAACATGTTAGGCACCCGACCACCCCCAATTCTGCCATCATGGCTTGCACGAACACCCCTAAAAAACAGAATGGGTATGCTCCATGACAACATCCGGGGATAGGCGAGTACCTGTACAAAGACGCTTACAACTGAAGTAAATAGCGCAAGGCACGTGGGGATTACATATTGAAATAAACTTTAAATGAATGGGTAATTTTATTAATTATTACCAAAATACATATTTGAGGGTCAGCAATGGTCGTCAGGTTATGTTTGTGGATTTAAAAAAATTCCGTATTTAGGTTTTTGGAGAGGAACAAAAGCAAGCTAAAATAATGTTTAAAATAGAAAAAAGCAAACAGCCATGTTGAAAACCATTGCTGAGGGAAGCACTGGTTATTGAATATTAATTATGCCTTTTATTGATGAAACACTTGGGTTAGAAATTAATGAGTGGTATCATTAGATAGATAATTACTTTAGGAAAAGAAAATGGTATTGTGCATCACTCCAACTCACCCCTTTCCTTTTGTCTTTAACCAGACATCGAGAGCGCAGAAACAGACGTCTTTACTCAACGAAGGCTGGGGCTGAAATAAAAAAAAAAACTTATATTAAATAAAATCCTCCAGTTCAAGCAGCAAGGATCGAATCAGAGACCAGCGGATAGTAGACAATGATGTTAACTCTAAGATACGGAGCTGCATTTTACAAGGTTATTTATTATTTCTGAATTCTATTTTGATACCATGTTTTCCGTCTGCTAAGCAGGAAGAATATGTACCCACAGGAAATAAAGTATGTGTCAAAGATTACAGGTTTCATTTCGTTACAATTTTTTTTTTCTTTTAACAGATAGAATGCAGTTTTGCGGTAAATGACTGTAGTTCTCTAGTTTTCGGAAACAGACATTTTCTGTCAAAAGTTACAACATTTTTCTATTGTGAACTTTTTTTTTTTCTTTTGTGTGTGTATCCTTTATTACTAACCAGTTGTTAATTGATGTTGAGTACAATAAAATCAATTTCAATTATAAATTAAAGTATTTCCTTATAACTTTTTTTGTACTTTACTCAAAAGACATATAGTGTTATTTAAATTGGGGCACACAAATTACCTTTTTGGCGCTATACTGCAAAACATTATTCTGTTATATTGAAGAAAATTACTGGCAGCAAATATCCTAATGCTACGAAAAAGTACATTGACAGTAATTTTCCGTAAGTGAATAATGCAGAAAATATTGGTACGTAATAGTTTTTCTGTAGGACACAGTTAAAAAAAAAAAAAAAAAAAAAAAAAAAAACTCATTAAATAAATTTTGTTTATTTGTTGTGTCAGGTTCGTACCATGGTCTGCCACATAGTAGGTGGTTATGTTATCTAGTTCAAATATTTCATTTGAATAATCAAACGTTTGACCCTAAACACGCTTTACCAAAATATCAATTCTCTGGGATAATATTGATACATGCTGAATTCTAATATAAATATTATTATTTTGCCGTCAATTTGACACATGTTAGCATTCTCCCAGAGAGCTGATATTTTGTTAAACAGTATTTAGGGTCAAATAGAAAAAATGGCAGGAAGTATGTGTACCGTATAAAAAAAAAAAAAAAAAAAAAAAAAAAAAAAAAAGCCTTATTTTAGGGACACTCTAAGATATATCTATATCTATATCTATATCTATCTATCTATCTATGTATATATACACACACCCCGTACAATATATATTATAACAGACTCTAGATCACACAAGTTGAAGCAATTAAATATAACATAGATTCTTCTTTGAATGTATAACTTTATTATTTCAGCTGAAATTTATAAACATAGTTTAATGAAATGTATTCTGATGAGAAGTGCATAATTTCAACATATATTCTTGAATTCAAACCTATAATTTTCTGCTATTATTCTTTAAATCTTTATATATTTATTGTAACTGATTTTTCATAAAGAACTTTACGACACAGGTACAACATAGGAATAACAAACAATTTCTAATATTCCAATCTTTAACTCCTTTCCGATGTTGCTCTAACAATAATTAATGAATGCTTTATAAAATTATATGTAGGCGCACAAATACTAAACTCTTTAAATTGCAAACAAGGGAAATATTACGGTAAAATTTGTGTATTTATAATTCAATTATTTATCTGCCCCTTAAAGAAAAACCAGAAATGGAAAATTTGGTTTGCGTAAATTAAATAATTTTAGTAAATTTGCTCTATAAAAGCACACAAATACGCATACATACAAAGCATGTTCGCGCATGTATATATGTATGTCTACAATTATAAGAATGGTAATTAATTATTTATCTTTTTTATTTAACTTACGATCATAATATTTACAGTAAATTTTTGTTACAAAATAATATTTACAAAATTAATATTTTGTTCCAAAATTAAATAAAAAATTATATAAAGGAACATTTGGACTATGTTTTCGGTAAAAATGACTGTTTTGAAATAGAAAAATGTAATAATAAAACTTTTTAATCGAAGGATTATAAAATATTTTATAATTCTCAATGAGTGAAAATTAAATATAATATGCTACAGATATTCATGAGCGGTCATATAATGTTAAAAAATTTCAAAGAAGAAATTATATTTACAAAAAAGTGTGACTTTAAATATCTTTTAAATGACAGGAAGTTCAGTTATTATTATTATTTTTTTTTTAATACTACTTTCAGCGTATAGTTTTGTTAATACATTGTTGACAATTGTTTTAAAATATACATATTAAAACTAATTTATATAAAATAATGACTAAAATTTTTATTACTTATACACGCTAGTTACATTAAAAATACTATTAAAAACAGCGGTAGTTTCTTTCTTTTCTTTTCTTTTCTATCTTTCTTTCTTACTTTTTTTTTTATAATAATAATCTAAAAGTTGGTGAGCATGTAAGTTATAAATGAAATTGTTTGTAGATTTTTAACATTTTAATTTTCTTTTTCTTTAAAGGAAAAATATATATGTAAAGTGTTTTGGTATAATAGTAAAATTTATATGTAATCTGTTCACAATGCAGTTTAATTAAACCTATTAATCGGATGCAATTTTTGATCTTACCGACATTTATATCTTATGTATCTAAGAGAAAACCTTAAAATTTTCTTTAAATAGAAAAATATTATTTGACCTTTCATTAAAAAATAATAATAATAATAATAATAATAAATAAAATGGAGAAGAAATCAATTTTTCGGAAACTATTAAATTTAATAAAAAACGGTAAATCTAGCGAAACTTATCATTCTTCCGCTAAGTGAGAATTTTTGCTTCAGGCGTCTTTACTTGTCAGATAAACGTACGTGCCCGTCTTAAAATGCATAGTTATAACACATCAAATGAAATTGTGTGATTGAGATTTTTTATGATTTCATTAAAATTTTGAAAACTGTAGCGTTGCAATATTACATTTTTTGCCGTCATCTACATTTAATAAAGCAAAAAACAAAACAATTTAGAAGTATGTCGAAACGAGAAATCTTTTCCAAAAGTTTACAGGCATATAAATCATATTCTGTATGTCCACCATCACCACAAATTACAGTTTGCAAACGAGTTACAACACTGTAAACTGCAGCTTCAGTAGGCGGTTCTTATCTGAGGTAAAAACTCTTCACCAATAACGCTTTATCCATCAAGTCATCATTCCAATTAAAACTTCATGTATGCGTGAGTAAACGGCAAACTAGGAAAGAAACTACGTTAATCGTAAAACCATGTGTTTTATAGAAATCTTATTTGCGTATTTCTCGTTACATTTATCTACGAAAAATGTAACTATATTTTTTGCCACAAAAAATCTCACCTGGTATCCCGGTGTACATATAATGTAATGTATATGCATTTGAATTGAGATATTTGTCTCAGTTACTACACAATTAAAAACTATGTATATTTCATACATAGTAATTTTAAGTATAAAAGTTCAATTAAAGAAATATCATTATCAATCAAAGTAAAGTAACTACAATTACTTTATAGAGCATGTACTTCTAATAACAACACGGTATTTTTTTTTCTTTAAGTTAAAATAAGAGGAGAAAATAATTAAACTGATTAAAAAAATTCCTTTTGGAAGAATTTTGAAACAATTTGGCAATGAAAGAGCTATTTGATAATAAAAAAAAAAAAATACTAATGAATTATTGTTTTAATTTCAAAAAGTCATAAAACATTTTTTTTTTTTTTTTCTCAAATTAAGTTTTAGCATTAACTCTTGTGGCTACTTTAGCCTTTTTAGAGGAGATACACTTTCGTTCAAAGTTAAGAGAACAGCCTATATTTCAGTTTTCTTCATTTACGCATAATTTTTTAACAATTAAATATATTAACATAAAATAAGATGTTCATTATAAAATCAGTAAACAAACTTTATAAAACTTTAACATAAGTAAAGATTTTTAAAATGATATTGCTTCAAAATTTTTTAAAACAAAGTTTAGGAGAAATGGTAAATGCAATACATTTTAAGAAAGAATACTCAATGAAAAATTGTTTTAAGGATGCATTACTGATATGAGAAGATACTCATGTCTTCAAATTTTTAAATAAAACCCGATTTTCTTTTCTTTGTTCACTTTCCCTTTCCTCCCATAAAGGACTTTTTAAACACACACACACACACACACACATATATATATATAGTAATACAATAATAAAATATAATAATATCAGTGCAAAATTTTATGAAATTCAAAGATGATTCAACCGCAGCATTAAAACAATTATTCAGATCATAATCGCAGACCACTCATATCAAATCAGAAAAGAATTAAAAATAAATCGAAATGAATTTTGGAGATGAGAAAAAAGCATAATTTGCATTCCAACGTTTTCAAGGGCCTGGTAGAATGCAAATATGCTAAGAAATGGATGTTTTTCTGTCACAAAGAAAGCAAAAGCTAAGAATTTCTTTGTTCACAGGCCCGAAACATCCATAGAAAATCCATAAAAAAGAAGATCAAAATCACAAAATTACCTGAAATAATCCTAAGACATATTTATCGGAGATTGAAATAAACATACAAAATTACTTAATAAGATATATTTGATACTGACTCAAATACTAGAAACACATGTGAAAAAACCAGAAAAATTCAATCCAGAAAAACTAAGATACGATGCACATGTAAAAATTTAACAATCCGAACTCAGTTAAACACACAGTTAATCAGTTCAAAATTGCAGTGACCATTGAGTAATAAAGGATGCGCAGTGTTATTCATATATATTATTTTGTAATCTATGAGCATGGCCAGAAAAAATGAAAAATGTAAACAAATGACTTTATATAATGCATTTCTCCACCAATTCTCATATTTCTTTAAAAAATATTTAAATAATTATTTAAAAAAAAAAAAAAAAAAAAAAAAAAAAAAAGAGAAGAACAAGAAGAAAGTGAAATGAATACAGCAAGAAAAGTCAATGCATGTGAATTTTTACTTACTTGAAATACGTAAGAACATTTCTTATTTATTTTCTTTTTCTAAAATATTTGAAATTGTGCTTTTCTTCTAAAGCTCATTTTTCAAATAAATTGAATAATTATCAGATTAAAAATTATCACTTATGATAAAGTTACATAAAATTCGATTACTGATTTGATAATGAGCATGTTACCAAACATTAGGTCCATACGTTTATTATATATATATATGAGTGTGTGCAAAAGACGGAAACGGGAAAGTAAGATTTTCCTTTAATTTTGCATTCCAGTGTAATTTGAATAACCAGTAAAGCATTTTACGAAATGAAATTTATATATACAGGCATTTCAACATTTTCACTTCATTAGGATAATTCTTACAATATATTTGATATTAGTTAATGAATGACAATTATAAACTGAATGATTCATTTCTGAAAAAAAAAAAAAAAAAAAAAAAAAAAAAATGTGCATTAACCAGTTGTTTTATAAATCAGTTAATTTAAATACCAATTAGAATATTTTTTGAATTAAACATTATAAACACAGCTTTAAGGATATATAAAAACATTACTGCATTAGTACAATAGTTATATTACATTTAGTATTTCTTAGCAAAACATATTTATAAGCCTAATGAATTAGCGTTTTACTTTTCAAGTCAGATTTGCTCTCTAAATTTATGTAACTACTTGTTTTATCTCGCATATAATTTTTATAGCAATTACGGGATTTTTCCAAGAATAAATTTACAAAAATCTCAAAATCATAATTCAATATAATAAAAATAATCTGGTGTGTCACTCACATGACTTCCTCTTACCCTGAAATTTAATACTATAAATACAGGTTGGAGATCACATGGTAAGATACCGAGTTCAGTTATATAAATATACAAGGTCTGTCTCAAAAGTAATGCGCCCATTTTTATTTTAAGAAATTTATTGAACCGATTCCTACAATTACTCAATATTCTTCGAAATACATTTGCTTCAACATGATTGTTCCAACGCGATTTCCATGCTTTATATGAGTACTGGAAGTCTGTCACAGGGATGTTCTTTAGTAACCTCGTCGTAGCCGTATTGATGTTCTCCAGGGTCCGCAAATGCTGTCCTTTGAGGGAATTTTTAATCTTCGGGAACAAAAAGAAATCTGGCGGGGACAAATCAGGACTGTAAGGCGGCTGGGTGAGAGTTGAGATACCTACCTTGGTCAGGCTTTGACCTGCGATTTGCTCATTCTTGTCTTTTTTGGGCGTGGGGAGGACGCCGTGTGCCACTCTGCGCTCTGTCTTTTTGTTTCTGGGTCGTACAAGAAGATCCAAGATTCGTCACCACTTTCTACATCGTCCAAAAAAGTCTAATTCCATCTTGATTTCGACCGAGCACTCCCAAAACGGTTCACTGAAACAGGCACTGCTACTCTGCAGGAGGTCGGAACCGATTGACGCTGGTGGCGCTGTGTTCCCAAGACTCCACCACCCTTCCGTGAAAGCGGCAACACTGTACGACGGATAGTCGCGGCAGAAGAAAATGGGGCACATTACTTTCTGGACAGACCTTGTATTTAAAAAATTTTTCATAAAACTTTCACAGGCAACACTCCTTGAAACTTATCAATCTCGTGCAAACTTTTCTAGTAACTAACGTATTATAACTTCAAAATGCAACATTTCGATCGCCTGAAATTATTTGTTTTTAATTTACTCTAGCGATGATTATTTAGCATAAAAAATATATTATTTACCATATGTCTATGAGGAAATAACATCTATTTCTGAGCAGCTTTTCTGGACATGGTAAAACACTACAGTAAAGCACTTCCACTAAAAATATAAAAGAATGTTACGGCTTAAATATTGGCAGCCCTATATCTGTACTGATAAGTATAAAGGATTTAAGTCCAAAAATGTCGATTTTGAGTTAAGTACATAGATTCAGAAAAAAATTCTCTATCGATTGATATAAAGGATTGAATTCTATGTCATTTAGTCTTTGAGAAAATCCATTGGTAAAAAAAGGACCAATTTAGAAATTTATCATTCATGTATGGTATAAAATATTTAATTCAATTTTACCCGTTATTAAATGAAGGTTGACAACCACTGAATGGTATAAAGGGTATAAATCAACGAAATACCCTTTTCCTAATCGATTCTTCTGATTTGTTTTTAGCTAGTTAAATTTTATTTTTCGTCTCCTGAAAAATCAAGAATATGGACTTAAATCCTTTATACTTATCAGTACAGATATATCTTCTAAAGGTTATGTACACACCACATGGGTCAAATAAATATAATCCTAAATTAATAATTCACGGCACAACCTGACAAAAACTTCTATTAATTTCAGGTATTGTCGTACTATATTTTAGTTCTTTTTTGTAACCCTGTTAACGAAGAGTGAATGATTTTCATACCCTATTCTACAGGATACATGTTTTTACGCATATTAAAAATATATATTAGTTTCATTTGGTTTAGTGTAGACTATAGATTTTTAAACTGTACTTATCTGCAACTTCCCTCATAGACATAATGTATTTGAATTATCTTGGGTGTCCCTGTACACGAAGCATTTGCTTGATCTCAACGAAAAGTTGCATCCCTATATGATACACATTTAGAATATCAAGTTAGGACTTTCTGCTATTATTTCTTCTTGAGATATGCTGATAACTGACATACACATAGAGACAGACATACAGACAAACAGACTCACACACAGACCAACCACTAAAAAATATGATTTTTAGATTCAGGGGATTTCAGAACGTGTAAATAAAACGAAAACTCAATTTTGTAAATCTAGCCCTAAAACAATACTTTCTCTGCCATATATATGAGTAAAAGTAAAAAAACAAAATATGGATTACCGTTTAAAATGATGGCAACAATGATTTATTTTTTCATAAACGTATTAATCAATGTGACAAAACGTGCTATATTGTGTATATGACATAAAAAAATACATTTGTATGAATAATTTCTAAAATAATTTAAGGTAAACGCACCAGTAGTGGACACTTTAAGGACATTTGTCGGCTATTTTTTGTGTAATTTCCAAAATTTTAGAGTTTCAAAAAATAATTAATATTTCAGACATTTACTAAATCATACTTAACACGATTTTATTATAAACATTGCTAATTGTAGCATCTATATATGTAAAAAATCAAAAACCTGAAGAGCTTAAAATGAGCCAGTAGTGGACGCACTATAGACCCAGTAGTGGACCCCATTGAATTTTTGCTTTAAAGTTCAACTTTAAAATTGCTGAATTACAAATTAGTGTCATTATAAGGATTATTTCAAATTGAAAATTAATATAGTATGCATAAATATGCCTCCAAAGTTAAAAAACCTTTGTAACTTGTGAAAAGTTAGCAGTATTAGTTTATGATTTTGTAATATTGCTTTGACATTTTCTAAACAACTATTAATCATATTAAACATATAACTAATAACATATAACTGATCTTAAGCATATACTTAACAGATGGTACTGAACATATAACTTATTTTACTCATAGAGGATCTTATTTATAAAAGTAGTGAATATGTATTACAATAAAAATATATTTTAATCCCAATTTTGTTTTGCATTTCATCATTGACGATTGCATGCTGTGAAAGTAGTTTAAAAAAAATCACAGCTACTTCAAGTTTTTCTTTATACCACAAACACCCTAAAGCTGTATGTTATACATGGAAAAAAGTATTGAAGTGTTAGCTGTTTTAACCCGGGGGAATGCGCGCATATTTTCTTACGCGGGGATGCGCGGTGGGTCTCTTAGACCCGACTAGGATTTTCCGTTAAATAATATTACTCAGAATAGCTTTTATCTCATCAAATGCATTTTCTAAGAAAGAACAGACTCTAAGTATAACGAAAAAATGAATAAATAAAAATATACTTATAATTTATTTACATTCTTTACATATGTAAGTAGTGTGTTCACTACAGATATTTTTATCACACTTAGCACAACAAATTGCAGATTTTCTGTCTTTTTTACTCGGACAAATATGGCATCTTATCCTCTGGCCACATTTCTTGCCACATGTCCTATATCGTTTCACTTTACTCAAAAAATATCGCCACCTCACTAAAAAAATTGGGCTGAGATCGGAAAAAACGAACACGCGCGTCGGGCCTGAAAGACCCGAAAATCCAATATATCTACACAACTGAAATTCAGGAATGTGGAAATTCCAACCCTCAGAAAGGGAATGACCTTGAATACAGCTAGCGGGGATCTGGACCAGTTCCGAGAAAACGGGGTGTTTCTACGAAAGGTCTTTGGAACGAACTGGCCTGTAAGACCCAGAGCGCCTGCTCCCGGGTTAATATGGTGTTTTCACAGTCAAAATGTTGTTATAAACTTTATTATAATGCTTATTTGTGTTATAAACATTGCCTTCCAGACATATTTATTAGCATATATGAAACATCACGCATTTTTAAAACTTTAATATGCATACAATTTAGAAATGTAACATATAATTATTAAAAGCATTTATATAAAATATTTATATCTTGTGCCCCATATGAATAAATAGTAAATACGGGCGATTACTTTTATTTATGTTATGCATTGTATGTAACAAACTTAAAACCTTTTACGAATGATAAACTTCATAATGTACATAGAACTTACAAAATGTACATATAATGAATATTTTGTGCATACTAAATAAACAAAATGAGTATGAATGTTAATGTGATAATCTACATTACGTCACAAACATTAAAACTTAATCCGTTCAATGAAATAAAATATAAATTATTTACATTTCAAACTAAAGAATTATGAATATAAATTAAATTATGATACTCTCCTATAGAAACAAATTCTTCAGAAACATATGGAAAAGATTTCAAAAACAAGGTTCGAAGTTGTATAAAAAAATATGTAATTAAATAAATGTTTAATATTATCCTTAGATCAAATTTTTGAATATATTGATATTTGTCCTAATGCAGATAAATCTCATTATTAAATATTTTTGAGGACAATTTTAATTTTAATTTTAGTTTTTTAATTTTATTATTCCTTTTAAAACTTTGATTTTTCATAAAAATCAACCGGTAGTTTATGATAATGATTATTTTTATTTTCCATGCTTTTATTATTATTATTATTATTATTATTATTATTATTATTATTATCGACTATTTAAATTATATAACATCATAAAATTTAATTCAATAAAATACATTTCGACTTCTTTTTAAATGTTTAAAAACATTCTTCTTTAAAGTTCTTAGGATGGTTATGTTATTCAAATGCTTAAAATTAAGGAACCCTTTAGCATGAGTCGCACAAATTGAACTCTAGATACTCATTTAGTTGTATTTTATTTTAAAATATTTCTTGTCTTGTTTCTGGTGCTCCACACATATAAGTAATTTAGTTAAATACTTGATCATTTTTCAGGAGGAAATAAATGAAGAGGGACATACGGGAGTCGTTTTAGATACAGGAACGAAAGATAAACTGAGGAATTACAATTTCGAATCCAAGTAATTGTTGAAACTTTTCCCCCGAGCAATTTGTTTCATTGATTGAAGTGATTACAGCTGTATAACAGTTGTAGATTAAAACAATAAAAAAAAGTAAAGTTTAAAAATGATAATTGTATCACATTTTATTTTAGATTAGCAATTATAAATTTGCATTTTGCCAAATGAAAGCCTTAACTAAAAAAGTACTTACCCTAAATCCTTAATTACTTAACTTAGTTTTCAATTTAACTTAGTTTCAATATATATATTTATATATATATATATATATATATATATTGAAATACACATATATTAAGAAACTGAAATTTATTAATTAATAACATGCAAAACTAACGAAACAATGAACTATCCCAACAGAGACTTAACGTAAAAACATACTAACGTAACTGAACGTAACTGAAACGAAATATATGAAAAAATAATTTAAGAAACTTGAAAAAGTAAGGAAGGAGGCAGGCGGCAATGTATATATGCATATATATATATATATATATATATATATATATATGTGTGTGTGTGTGTGTGTGTATGCATGTATATAATATAACATAATATAATATAAAGTATAAATATTTAATTCAGTACTTAGTTAAAAAAGAAAAAAAGGAAAAATACAGAGATAGCAATTACTAAACAGTAGGGTGGTTCGAAAAAATCGATTTTTTTATTTCGGAATCGCGTTACCTCTCAAAAGTTGTAGTTTGGTATCCTCAGTTGGGGAAAAATAACAAAAAAATTCTAAGTTAACATCTTCAGTTCGCGCATGAGGCTGAAAGTTTGAAAAAATGTGTTAAAATTTGAAATTTTCAAAAAATAATAAAATTAGTTTTTTGCAATTTTTTATAATGCAACAGCCATAAATTGTTAGTATATAGCGTAATTTCAACCTAAAAAAAAAAATTATAACTTTTAGATGACATATTCTGTTCGCGCATGAGGCTTTAACTTTGAAAAAAAATGTCAAAAAATGAACACGAACAGTAACTGACCAGCAAGCACAAATCTCGCGCCGCGCCGTCGCATTCTTATTGCATTGCCGACTTGTCTAGGCACACTGAGGAAAAATTCTGTAACTGACATCTAGAATCTAAATTGTAGCTCTAGAAAAAATAGTTCCATGTCATCCTTATAAATTCTAGTCCCCTTGAAAAGCGAGTTCTAGAAACCCGTATTAGAATTCTAGAGCATTTGCCTATATTCTCGAGGGCAAAGTTATTTAAAAATCTCTGCAAATAAATGAGACTACAAGAGGAGGGTTTCAGCAATTATAATCTTGGTGTATGACCTAATTCTTTGAAATCAAGTGCGAATTTCTCGCAATGCAAAAAATTCTAAATATTCGAAATATTCAGAATATTGTTTCACCATCTAGAAATGTGTAAATAAGAAATTCTTGACCATTTCGTCTATTCAGTTTATTGGCGAACCTTATGCGCATAGTTTCTCAGGACAAATTGGCAAGAAGTTGACTGACTGTGAAAAACGCTCTGTTGCTAAGGACCAACAGTATTTACTTAATATTTATCGAGCAGTCAAGACCGGAGAGTGTGCGCCAGATCTCGCTGTGAAAGATCCTGGTCCTCTTAGTAACTCTAGGTGGTTAACTTGTGCAAATAGGATCTTAAGACTATATATTTCTGAAGTAAAACTTTCTGACGAAATAAAACTTCTGGTCAGCTATATTATGAAGATATACGCTCCAGTATGGTTTGGAATTAAAATGCATCCCTCCGTAAAGTTTGGAGCAGTTCATGTGTATAAATTAGTACAGAAGACTTGACAGCTGCGAGAGAGGGTACGTAAAATAATTGATCCTGTCATTCAGAGGAATGCGTATTTTTGTCATCCCGAAAATCTTTTAATTTCAATGGTACTAGATGAGAGAGTGCACGTAAGACAGCGAACTTTTCGAAGATTGCTAAAAGCAAGAAAACAAGAGACAAAAGGGAAATCGGTGCGAACTTTTCAACCACCGACCATCAATTTTGCAGCTTCAAATTACATTGAACTTATTCATTGATCCAAGTGCAAACTTAAACCTCCTCCAATAATGAGCAATGTGTCAATGCAAAGCCTTGAAGAACTTATTAATACTAATGTTCTCCCAGAGTTCGAGCTAATTAAATTTCTATACCACACGCAAAGTGTCGAAAGAATTGTAAAGCTCTTAACAGAATCTTGTACTAAAGTGGAGAAGAGAACAGGGATTGTTTCATAAGGACAACTTTGCTCTGAAGGTCAACTGTGCCATTATTTGACTATAAATCTCAATTTAAAACAATGCTCAACACATCTGAGGAATCTTAAAGACACAAAAAATAGGTAAAATCTATATATCATTCTGTAATTAGCTAGGACAAGCAATGTTATTATATACATATAAATGTGTGTGTAACTATACTTGTACGCATAATACTGTAATAAAAGGTTATATTCAACAAATTTAGAATTTTTAAAATACTTTTGAAACGTAAATATGCCATGTATGTATTATTGTACAGTCACCCCCCAAAAAAACGCCACCCCCCCCACCTAATTTTGCCGTAAATTATCGTAGAAACATGCGACTGGTACCAATCAGTTTGTAATAACGTCTAGTTTATAATGTTATAGTTAGATTTTATTTAGGGGGTCGTCTACATATTAAAACTGACATCAACTTCATTTTTTTCAATGGTAACCCCCATTTTTTATAATTTATTTGAATTCTTTGGATCAAATCATCACGGAAAATGGTATAGTTTATATATTCCGCTCAATATTTCATAGAGTTATAAGCTGTCAAAGTTTGGGGGTGCTAATGTTAAATGAATGTGACAAACATTAAATCATATCTTCCGAAATAATTATGATATTTAAATTCTGTTTTTTTTATTCGTTAGAATGAAGTAACCCAAACATATTCCATGCAAATTTTTGCTAAAAAAACATTTTTTGAATTATGAAAATTATTAATAAATTCATATTTGAAAAAATTATGAATTATGACCTATGTTAATTTTTGCACGAATAGAACGGGCATCATCAAAAACATAGGTTTCCAAATTTACAGCTCGTTCCTAACATTATTTTTTGAGTTACAGTGATATTTCACTTTTTATTCCTGTTAGGGGGCCGTCACTTGTTATAATCTGTATCCTCTATAAGTAAATGTTTGTATATAATTTGACGGAAAACTATTTTAATTTACCTTTATGTCATTTTTATTGTTTCCTAAGCAATATTTCGATGTTTATTATACAAATTGGCATATTTTTGTAAAGTTATCACAATGTAGGCGAGGGATTGTGAAAGAATTTCAAAAGAAAAGAAGCCCCGCCTCTGATTCGCTGAAACACTATTTAAAAAAAAGACAAATTTGCATATTCCTATTTGACTCTATATGTGACGCTGGTATGCATAAATCACAATGGTATTTACTACATCGATTATTGAAGACAAAACTTAAATGATTTAATTACAAATATGCAAAATTATTTTGCTTTATATTATAAAGTTTTAGAAAATTTGTGAAAAGGCGTGATTATTTACATTAAGCCTTGATATGGAAGCTATGTTGCTGTTTTTCGATGCTGCGAAATTTACAAAATATATTTGTGTTAATATACTATACAGATAGAAGAATAATTATATAATATCAACAAATCTTCTTTAATCAATATGTTTATATACATTACTGTATGGAAATGTTTATATATGAATATTGTATTTATTTTTAATGAGAGATATAAACACAAAATACTAAAAAAAAAGAAGAAAATGTGTTATAAATTTTTATAAATCAAGCAAAATATATATGCATAATTGCCAACCTAACCCGTAACATTGTTAGTTCCCGCCCCTGTGTGTACACAATTTAATTTTTAGAGTAATTAACTTCAAATACATTTACGATTTACTCATTGAGCGCCACGCGTATTCTTATGGAAATCCCATTCAGGCCACACGTGCTGCTTAGAAGCGTGTTATGTTTATCGAGTTTCAATAAACCCCATTAGGCCTTAACGATATAATCCTATAAAAATCCTATAAAAAAAAAAAAAAAAAAAAAAAAAAAAACATGAAGTAAATTTTAAATAAATTGTCAGTAATTACTTAAAACTATGTAAGTTCTGTAGTTTTATATCATATTTTACACTGCCGGCTGACTTAGCCTAAATTGAAAGATCACAGCCACCGATGGCTGACACGGCTCTAAAAAGACTGATGTGAAAAAAATGTACGGAAAGGGGCGGGACCAGTAATCTTCCGGGATAGGTTGACAAGAATGTATATACATAGAGCAATGCCAGAAAATGTTCTTTATTTTTCATGAACCAGATGAATGGTATTTTTTTTTCTGAATAGTCTATGTATTAAATATAATGCTGCTTTAAATACCCTTTAAATGAAAAGTTTTATTACATAAAGTAATTTTCTGGCACTCTACAGCTCCCAAATGACACACAATACAAAACCTCGCCTTTTTCCAGTGTTTAAAGGGTATTAACGTTTAATATACTTTATATTCGTTTTGATCTTTCTTTCTCCTCCTTTTCTTCTTCTTTTTTCCTTAAAAAAAAAAAAAAAAAAAAAGAGTTATGTAACATTTTGACCTTTTCAAGTGAAGATTTAGATTAAGGGTAGTCAGCCTTTCTACACCCACCGTCCACTTCGGTATCTGTGTTAAAGTGTAGAATTTTAGAACATCCCATTAAGTAGTAGGATTTATTATTTTACATATTAATTTGTTACACATTATAAAATATAAAAGCAAAAGAATATCGTGGAGATTTATGTAAAAGTTTTTAATAATGTCATGAAATAATAATAATAATAATTAATTAAAAAAATAAATAAATAAAAATAAAAAAAATCTGTTTTAATATTTTAAAAAAGTCAATTAAAGAAAATGAAAGTACTGCAGTATCAGAACAAACTCCCATTGTCACTGTGAAACGGCCGTGGGAACCAGGTTGAGTGCCGCCTTTTCAGACAATTATACGGCAGCTTGAGTTAAAATAATTTTGAATTTTCAAACAAATTTAAAACCATTCATCTTTTTTTTTTTTTTTTTTTTTTTTTTTTCTTTTGATAGATATTTTAATATCTATTCAAGCTATTTAATTTTCTTCATATGAAGTGAACTATCCGATGTTTAATCAACAGAAACCAATAAAAATCTTTTAATTCATAAACTAACTCAGAAAGTTCTGTGAATTAGTCATTTTTTTTATTTTATAATTAACATTTCTGAAATTTTTTTCCGGTGTGAAACTTAATAAATAATGTATACTGGGTGGTAGATCGTGATTTATAATTTCTAAATGTATAGACAGACCCCTAATACATTTTCACGTGTAACTCTATTTAAAATTGATTTAAGGTATATAAATAGGTATGTTTTTCGAACCGCTTTGATCTCAGAAATCTAAATATGAAGTCAAAAATAGGGGTAGCTATTAAAGAAAATGAAGTTAATGCCAGTTTTAATATGTAGACGACCCCTTAGGCAAAATTTAACTATACCGTTATAAACTAGACGTTATTACAAATCGATCGGTACCAGTCAAATGTTTCTACGATAATTTACGGCGAAATTAGGTGGGGGGTGGCGTTTTTTTTGGGGGGGGGGTGACTGTACATTAAACACGTAAATTTCAAATTTTAGAAGATTTTAGCCCAATTTAAGGCGTATGCGCGAACTAAAGATATAATGTAAAAGCTATAAAATATTTTTTTAGGGTCAAATTACGCTATATACTGACAATTTATGGCTGTTGCATTATAAAAAATTACAAAAAAACTAATTTTATTATTTTTTGAAAATTTCAAATTTTAATATATTTTTTCAAACTTTCAGCCTCATGCGCGAACTGAAGATGTCAACTTAGAATTTTCTTGTTATTTTTCCCCAACTGAGGATACCAGACTACAACTTTTGAGAGGTAACGCGATTCTGAAATGAAAAAATCGATTTTTTCGAACCACCCTACTAAACAGTTTTAAACGAAACTGTCAATCGTATACAACATATACTATGGTATAAAATAACATGAAAATAAATAACCACGCAATTATTATGTTTCAAAATTAGCACATGTATAGAATTAACAAAATGAATGTGTCAGCATGATACAAAAAAAGTTCTACTAAGAATATTTTCATATTTGCCTGAAAATGTCATATTATTTTTCAAAGTCGTGAAAAAAAAATATATACCTTATATAAACTTTTAAAACTTCTTTTTGATTTATTCTTTTTTTAAACAAATTTTGATTATTAAATCCGTTCTGAAATAAATTGCATGCTTTCCCTTTAAAATAAAATTGAATAATTCTTTATTTAAACACATTTAATAATTATCAACTTTCACAAACTATTTTACCTATAACTTTACGCGCAATTAATTAACATCTACTGTGTTAGACTTAATGATGCCTATTTTCATCCTGTGTATAATGTTTAAAGATTTATAAAATATATTAAATAAAGCTGTATTCAAATGTTATATTTTATTCTCTGTATCGACAGAATTTCTTTTATGGGAAAAAATACAGAAATATATACGGATTAAATTACCTATATGTTAGTAGATTACTCAGCTCGAAAAAAACTGCATGCCTAGAAATAGAATAAGAAAGAATTTACCTAGCAATGGAATTTATTTTTGAAATAGAAAATAAAAGAAAACTATTAATGTTTTTAATATGTTTATTTTAAAAGTTCGTATTATGTGGGGATAAAAGAAAAAAAAAAAGAAAGGAAACTATGCTTAATGCAAACGTTGTAAGTTACTTTGTGTTTTACAAAAATCTCAGTATGCCAGTGAATGCTTGAGTTAATGTTAAAAAAAATGTAACATACACATGTATAGCGGTTGTCCCATGAGACTGTAGACATTTAAAAAACTCAGAAAAAAATGAAGGATTTTTTTTTCGGGGGGGGGGGAGGGGGAAAAGTTGATTTTTTATTAGATAAAAGTTATGCACAGGCACGTACCGATAAGTATGTAAATTAGTGTCCTGTGAATTGCTCGATTTTATGATTAATACAACTTATTTCTCATATTTCTTCCTACTTGCAGATACATGAATTTTTTATATGCTATGCTGACTTAGTGGATAAAGCCCTATTGGGGAAGATATTTTCCCTTAGTAAGAACCGTCGACTGAAGTTGCAATTAGTGGTACTGTAAAACGTTTGCAAACTGTAATTTGTGGTGATGGCGGATGCATGGGATAGAGTTTATACACATGTAAACATTTGTGTGAAAATAAATATAGTTTTTATCGAAAATGTGTTTATTTATTTATTTTATTTTATTTATTTATTTTATTTATTTATTTATTTATTTATTTTTTTGCGCTCGTGCAGTGTCCTCTATCGAACAAAATTTTAATGATTATTTTTTTTCTTTATCAAAAAACCCCTTTTACGAGAATAACTTTTTCGCAAACCACGTTCGTTTTTACCAATTTCTTCTATTTTTATTAATTTTTCAAATGTCTACAGATTATGGGGCACCTAGTATATATATTATATATATATATATATATATATATATACATATATACTTAATTTAAAAAAATATAAAAATAAAGGTATTGTGTTATTTTTGCTACCATTTTATGCAAATCTAAAATCAATTACAATTTCTTCAAAAAGAAAACAGTTTAATTAATATACACAATACTTGAAATTATGATGTTACCATTTATAGTTCTTTTAAAGGGACGTACAAATAATTGCGAATCATTAAATGACCTACAACTTGGTAAGAAAAACTTAAACACATTAAATTTTTCCCTTTTGTACAGTTAACGACTTGTGGAGTTTCTCTGGACTATTTTTGTTTTGATAAATTCGTGTGTTTCATTATTATTTTTATTATCTAGACATCCTGGGGTACTTATATTGGCAAATTTGGAATTAAACAATTTAATAAGACATTCTTTAATGTTCTTTCAAGGCTATACCATGTTTTAGGAAAATTGTCAAAGAATTTACCCTATCTAGTAACACAAATATGTATTTTGAATACGTCCAAACGATATCCCTCGCCGGCGCGCATAGGTGGAGATAAAGCATGTTTACCAGTATTTTATTCTCTAAGAAGTTCGATAGTTGGATTTTAATTCAGATTTAATTTCTCGAAAAAAAGAAACAATATTAGCATGATTATAAAAGTTTTAACCTCATATACACTGCATTTTGGTTGGTATGGCGTATTCTGCTATTAGATCGATATTAGCAAAACTGTCTTGTACGATATTAGCATTTATGACAAATCCTGATATAGACTCAAATTATATCACTGCTGGGAAAATCTATGTTTTCATTTCATACACACATTTAATGTAAATTTTGATTTCTGATAAATAATGTTGCAGTATATCATAGGACTTTTTCTTAACAAGTGAATTCTCTTTGTACTACTTCCTACAATTTTGGCTACGTTATGTATCCCTGTTTTTTTTTCTACTAACAGAGATACCAAAATTTTACTCCCTGTACAAATTCATATGCACTTACACACACATATACACATATGTATATGTTGAATTAAATACGAAACGGAATTTTCTTTCCTATGACTGCTAAGGCTTCGGCAATGGGCGCTCACTGCTATGCCTGATAGGTGACTATGTCAAAGGACAATCTATACTACTAACTTCTAACTACTAACTTCAAGTTAACTTCATTCCGCGCTACTGTAAGTCGGCGAGATGTTCACTTCCATGTTGAGTAACGGACATTTATAAAATATCTAAAACGTGAAGATATCAATCAGCAAAAATCGCCCGATAACTTAAAGCACTGTTGTGGGAGACTAGACTGAAGAGAACTCACGTGTATCAAAAGAGACAACAATTTCCAGATGAAAGGTAAGCATTTTCATCTTAGGTGGAAAATTCTTCGAGACGATGTTTTTAAACTTCAGCTGTGTTTATAACATCAACATTCGCCATGAAAGTTCTACAGTTGATGTAGCATGCTACTCGTTGGTAGTGGATGAGACAAATCTTGCATATTATTTGAAAGTCTGATCAAATTTCTGATTAGTATCCTGATTCTGTTTCACAAGACTGCCTCTCCTCACATACTACACATACAACCGAATGGCTTGTGGAAGCTTATCCAAGATCATCCCCCTTATGAGTCCCCAGTAGTCAGATACCTTCCTTTCTCCTTCCCCATGTAATTCAATAGGATTTTTGTTGCTTTGTATTTTTCGGAAATATCTTTCAGAAATAAAGTTTTTCGAATTCTGTTTTTTGAATTCCACTCTTTATACATGCCACTTTTTTTTTCTAAGGGAACATTTCTTTTGAAAATACCATTTAAATATTTCTTTTTTAGGTTGAAGCTTGCTTAAGTTTGCCTTAAGTTTGCTTAATGAAATAAAATATTTAAATTTATTATAAAAAAAAAAAAAAAAAAAAAAAAAAAAATGCTCACTAAGAAAAAAAGTGATGGTCAAAGAATGGAACTCAAACAAACAGAATTCGAAAAACTTTATTTTTGAGCGAGATATCCGGAAAATACAAAGCAACAAAAATCACATTGGTTTACATGGGGAAAGAGAAAGTAAGGTATCGGACGAGTTACATTATGTAGTGTGACTGTCACAGGTTTGAACGACTGGAATAGGCACTAGGAGGTGAGTGATTCGGCGACGTTTTTGCTGTTGCGGCTTCCGTGCGCAATCGACGAAAATCATACACCCCACTCCTTTTACGAAGTTGATATTAAAAAATTCACAAACCACAATTAAACCAAGAGTCAAAAAACGTATGCTGCTATGTTTATGTCAAAAAACGTATGCTGCTTTAATGTTTGTATCTATTTGGAAAGAATTTGCAAAAAATAAAATTATGGTTCATTTTTTATTCACTCTCGTATAGGTATAAGTAATTAATTTATTGAAAAAACAAATAAAATAAGAAGACAATGAAAACATTATCAGCCTAAAAACATATTTTAGAATTGAAATAGTTTTTTATATTTAAGTAGCAGATTCTTAAAGTGCAACATATATTAAAAGAAAACTTAATAAAAAAAGCTTTATTTTGAGGCAATTTCAGGAAGGTTTTTTATTTATTTATTTATATTTTTTATTTTTTTTTAGAATTATTATTATTTTTTAACTTTCCTATGAACGTAAAACGGTTTTAATTATTATATTCTCAAGGGAAATTAGATATAAAACAGAATTCTGTAAAGGAAAAGCTTTTAATCAAAAACTTCATTTTAGAAAACAAAATAACTAAAAATAAGCATCTAATTAGAAAAACTCGAAATAATCAATACATGTAAACAGAAGTATATATTTTTGCTTTTTTATGATTGGAATTATATATTTTAAATAAATGAGGAAATGATTTGTAAAAAAATAAAATAAAATAAAATAAAAATAAATAAATAAAAAAAAATTAAAAAAATGTAAAACCATACACACAAGTGTGTATATGTATATGTGTACACATATATGAGGAGCAAACATTTAAAACGTGTTTTCTCCTTCAGATACAATTTTTCAGGGAACAAATTAGAAAATAACTAAACTTAATAATAACTAAACTTAAGAAAATAACTAAACTCGTGTGTTTAGATAGATTACTAGATACAAGGAAAATATGTAGCCACGTCAAAAAAAATATATAGACATAGTATTTTTATGTTAAGATTAAAGAAAAATCACTATCTCAGTTTTTTATTCTTTATTTTGGGAGAAACACGGTTTGAATGTTTGCTCCTCTTGTATATGTATATATATATATATATATGGAAATTTTACCTATTTATGGTTTTATTCATTTAGTAGAAGTAAGGATACCGGATAATCAGAGTTATTGTTTGCGTTCATTTGAGGATATCAGTGTTTTGTTAAATAAATCCTTACCGAATCATGTTCTTAGACTGACTAACAACTGGATCCAACAAGGATTTGTACATCAAAACTGTATTAAGTGTACTTTTTTCATATAGTAATTTTTGCTTGTGCTCGGATAATTTTGCTGCCGACTGTATATATAGAAGGACTTGACATTTGAAATTAGACATTTTTCTCTTTAGCTGTATATCTAATTAACATAAACAGAATGATCGTGTATTTCTAATGTTTATTTGCAATTGCTTACGAAACAATTTTACAAAACACCTATTAAAATACGATTTATTATGTGTAAATTGTGTATTATTGTATGTGTGAGATAAAGCTGTAAAACAAAATACCTTACAACTGAAATTTTATTTTATTTTATTATATTATGCTAAAATAATGGAAAATTAAAATGAGGAAGTGTTCGAATTTTCAATTGGGTTGTTCGAAATGTAATTTCGTTTTTCTCAGCAGAGGACTTAATTGTATTTTTTTCACGCCATCTTCACAATAAAGCTGCATTAGCGTTATATATTGTGACAGGTGATATAGCAAGGCTCACTTGTGAAAAAAGTTCGTTTTATTCTGCTCAAAAGGTTTTAATTGGTGCCCTATTAAATAAAGAAAATCGGAAGCGACATTTTCAGTATAATTTGTTTTTGCTATCAAAAAGGCTAAAATACTGTTGAAATAAGGAAAGTAGTACACGATGTGCATACAAGAAATTTATTTAAAGAACGCCAGTGTCAAAACTGATTTATCAAAAAATTTCCGGCAATTTTGACGTTGAAGATGCATTACGTTCTGGAAAACCAGTTTATGCAGATGAAGACAAAATAATGTATAGATTTATGAAAATTGCCAAATAACAACTTGTGAGATAGCTAAGAAGCCGATCAAAATGGAGAATATATAATTCAATATACAATATTTATATAATATTAAAATAATCGTCTTTCATTTTCATAGGAAAAGACGAAATTATTTTCCGAACAACCCAATATTTTAGCTTTTCAACCTATGAATTTAATACAGTAATGCTTCAATTTCTTTTTCATTTTTAAGGAGAAATTTAAAATCAAAATGTTTAAGAAATTTGATTTTTTTTTTATAAACAATTAATCATCAATATAAATTATATATGACGTAATTAAACCTTTTAATAGTTTAACTGTCAAAATGAAAACGAAATTTGAGCCAATTTTTAATAATTCATCGCATTATAAAACATTTTTTCGTTATGTCTGCAGGGCACTCAAATCATTGATTTGCAGTCATTAGCTCAGATTTAGGTTGAATTTGAATGAAACTTTAAAAGAAAAATCACATACGAGAACATAATTATACTTTCCCTCAGTCGGTAAGCAAATCTGGATTATCCAAATGATAGCAGAGCTAATAGCTATGATTTTCACATAAAACGGTCTATTAGCTCATCTCAATTTATCTTCAACGAAATGAATAACATAACTGATTTTTTTCTTTTTTGTCACGTATATCTACAAAATGGAATTATGGGAATTCAACAAACTTTCTTAAAATATCAATATTATCTCAAAATCAGTATAGCTCTTCAAACAGATTTCCTAGTTGCCGAACTTTTCTTTTTTTTAGAAAAATTTATAATCTATTGTATTTAATGGTAACTTCCAAGTAATGTTCTCTGATATAAGTTATCCAAAGTATTAATAAGTGTAATTAGTGGTATGGAGTCTTTCACCAAACTCTGGTTACTATGCAATCATTTTTTCGTTTCATGCGACAAACTCTAAGTAATTAAAGTGTCATATTTTGGTCGTATCACAATCTATTACTTTATGCATTATATTATATTGCATAATATACTTTATGCATTATATACTTTATGCATTATTTCTATATTATTAAAAAGGAAGATATATATTGTGGCATTTATATGAATAGAAAATTAAAACGTCAAAGGTAAAATTTCTTATTATTGAATTGGGTAATTATGTATATGACGAGTAGAAATGTTTAGTGTAGCTTATAACTGAATTCCACACAAGTTAACTTGCTTAGAAAATAAATTAAATTCTTTCAGAAAAATTTTCATAATTTCTTATATAAGAATGTGATCAAAGAGTAGTATGTGGCAAGTTGGTCTAGGTGTTCCCTGTCGATTTTAATTAGAAGTAAAACATTATAATTATCTTTTCGAAAAATTTACAAATTTTAAGTTGTTAATCAAAGTAATAAAAATATAAGATAACCTTATATTTAATGATTTAATAAATTGAATGCATGCATTTTTCTTTACCTTTATATTTCATATACTTCTTTAAAAAGTAATAAAAAAAAGTTTTTCACTACTTATTTCTAGCTAATTATTTAAAGGCTAACATTTAAAAATTAAGATAAATAATATATATATATGTATTTTTTTACTGAGTTGTGTCTAAAAGGTCTGTCATATGAAGAAAAAAAAATACATTTTTTTTTTTTTAACTTTTTTTAACAATACAGGAAGTATGATTTACATAATGGTCTGTTTCATCAAATGAAAAATAAGACGTTAATCTATGATTGAATTTATTTTAAATCGCTCATATATTGATTGAAAATATATCAATACATTGAAATTTTAATACAAATATGTAAACTCTTCAAAAAAAAAAAAAAAAAAAAAAAAAAAATCCAATAATTTTTGTTGGCAGTGAGCCACCAATATGACATTGTTGTCTGCCGCCTCGCATGGAATTTTACTTTTCACATTATTAGATTTGTACCAATAATTAATATAGGAATATGGTATAAGAAAATACACAATAATATTAATCTATATAAATAAAGCAAAATGTCTGCCTGGTTGTATATTTATGTGTCTCTCTATATGTGTCTGTGCTGTGGAACTCGGACTATTGAACGCAGGGCTACAACAATTAGCAGAGGGGTAGCTTAGACCCTGAAGGGTTGCATCTCATTGAAAGATTTTTCAATTTTTGTATATGAATTTATTTTATATTATTTATTATTTAATTTTTAATTCATCTATTAATTTTTCTGTTTTATTTTCTTAAATTTATTCTTTCATTTCAATCGTCTGCGCGCCACAGCAACGACAGTTTCAACACTTATCTTTCTTTATTTAATTAATTCTTTTTTTTTCTTTTACATTTCGATTATTACATTTTTTTTTTAAATGAAATAATCCAAGCAAAAAAAAAAAAAAGACAATATAGCACGAAGGATTAAAGTTATTTAATTTTAGGTTTAATAAAAAAAAAAATAATTGTTTATTTATTTATTTAATTCTTTTGAAAGAAATAGTATCTTATTTCTTTTTTATTTATTGTATTTCTTGAAATCAAATGGTGATGTAGTAGAAAGAGCGAGATCTATTAAAGTTATTAAAAACTAAAATATTTACCAGATGCTGAGATACAGTGATCATTAATTAAATCGTAGTTCTTCGATAATGGCAGCTTTTGTCATCTGATATATTCCCAGGAAAGACGATGCTGCACGCCCTAGAAACCTAAAGACAATGCAGCACGGGTGGGAAAGGCACTACCATCGACAGCGAGTACCCGAAACGAGCAGAGAAATTTCAATGGATTTATTTATTTTTTATTTTGATTTAATTATTTATTAATTTATTTTTTAAGTTTTTATTTAGAAAGTAACAAAAAAAAAGTGAATCTTTTTTTTTTTTTTTTTTTAAGTTCTTTTAAATATATCAGGTATCGTACTCTCCGACTTTTTTCAGGACACTCTCATGAGTGAAATATTTTTAAATTTACTGTTACCACTGTTTTTTCCCCAAATAATCTCTATCCTATAAAATCATGGCACAATTACAATAAATATACCAGAGGTATTTCTATATGAGATTAGAGGTGGCAAAAAAGGCGGAAATTTCTTAACTATGAAAGTGTCCTTAAAAAAAGTGCGTAGAGTACAACCCCTGAATATAGCTATGAGTGATGTGGGCGGAGCCTGCTAGTTATAATTTCATGTTTGCCAACACACTAATTAATATTCCGAACTATTGTCAGAACCGCCTTCTTTTTTAAACCAGCATACTTTCCAACCATTTCATTAATCACCGTGCACTTGTTAACGCCCCCATTCAAAACGCCTCTTTTCTCACACCACTATATTTTTAGAGAAATTCACTCCAAATGTCGTTACGATTAAATAAGACTAAAATTATTCCAAAAAATTATTGGTGTGAAAAAAAGGCGGTTGCTAAAAATTGTAGGGTTCATAATGAGGTGGTTGGCAAGTATGCACCAGAATCTTTCTAGAGTGTATTCCTGTCTATCGTAATTGCATTTAAAGAATATTAGGGTTACATACAAACGGAACGCTTCCAATTATGATGACGTAAATTTTGCAAGTTTTTTGCAAATACAGTTGGCAGCAAAAGTAACAGAACACTAATGAAAATTCTTATGTAAAAAATGTATACTTAATCCAGATTTGTTAAATAAATCCTTGTCGAATCCTGTTCTTAGTCAGTCTAAGAACATGATTCGACAAGGGTTTATTTAACAAAACAGTGTTAAGTGTGCTTTTTTCACATAGGAATTTTTGCTAGTGCTCGGATACTTTTGCTGCCGACTGCAGTCATACATTTGGAACGCCTGCAAACGGCTTTGCAACTGGAAGTGTTTCATTTGTAAGTACCCCTTACTCAGAAAATTTACTGGTGTGAAAAAAAAAAAAAAAAAAAAAAAACAAGTCCTTCCGGCTTATTCGGAAGGGTAGGTTGATTTCTTTTTCCTTATCAAGTAACCGTCATTTTGTTTCAAAACGGCGGCTACAAATTATTAACGAATTAATAGAAATATTGATGTAGGCTATCTACATATGGAGTTTTAAGCAAATCGGTTCATAAATACCTTTTTATGTGAATTTAAAATTTTCATGTGGCCGACGCTTGGAAACAAGATGGTGGGCGAAGTTGACAAATATATTAAAAACATTTGTGAGATAAGACTACTGTACAAATATAGTTGGAATTAAATCAGAATCTCAAAAGTCATCGTGTTGAAAAATTAAGTGGCTGCCACTTTTGGATCAGAATGGCAGAGAAAGTTGCTCAGTGAACTAATTAATCTAAGATATTGTTGCAAATTTGAAAAAATTCATTTTTTTTTTTTTTTTTTTTTTTTTTTTGTAGAAATTTTTTTAAAGAGGCTTAATAAGTTGATTAAATGTTAATTTCTGCATTTCTAGTTTGTTTTAACGTTAAAATAGCCTAATTTTACCTTAAAAACGCATTAAATAGCTCCAATATGGCAGGTAATGAATTTGGCGCCCAAATTTGGAGACTTTTCCACTTGGCGACTTTTGGCGAATTCATAGTTCATTAATAAACTTCATTGAGACACTTATATAGTCTATGTATACATCAAAATTCAAATAAATTCGGAATACGCTTTTTACAATTTGAATTTGAAATTTTAAGTGGTCTCCACTTGAAAACAAAATGGTGTAGCAACTTCGTTAAGAAACTCATCCAAGATATTCATAACACAAGTCAAGACACTGTAGAAATTTGGTTCGATTTGGAGTATTATTTCGGAAGTTATCGTGATTTTAAATTTTCAAGTGGTAGCCTGATTTCAAGTGGCCCCGCTTAACTTAAGATATCCGCAACTTTATTAAAAATGGCGGATACGTTCATTAATAAACTTCATTGAGACACTTATATAGTCTATATATACATCAAAATTCAAACAAATTCGGAATACGCTTTTTACAATTTGAATTTTAAAATATCAAGTGGTCTCCACTTGAAAAGAAATGGTGCAGCAATTTGGTTAAGAAACCCATCCAAGATATCCATAACACAAGTTAATACGCTGTCCAAATTTGGTTCGATTTGGAGTATTTTTTCGGAAGTTATCGTGATTTTAAATTTTCAAGTGGAAGCCTGATTTCAAGTGGCCTCACTTAAGATATCCGCCACTTTATTAAAAATGGCAGATAAATTTTATTAATAAAGTTCATTGAGACCCTTATGTAGTCTAGATTTACATAAAAATTCAAGCAAATCTTGCTTTAAGTACGCTTTTTCAATGTGGGTTAGAAATATTCAAGTGGCTCTCACTTGAAAGCAAAAAGTCGGAGAAACTTGGTTAACGAACTCATCCAAGATATTCATAACACAAGTTAAGAACTGTCCAAATTTGGTTTGATTTGGTGTATTATTTCGGATGTTATCGGGATTTTAAATTTTCAAGTGGTAGCCTAATTTCAAGTGGCCCTGCTTAACTTAAGATATCCGCCACTTTATTAAAAATGGCGGATACGTTCATTAATAAACTTCTTTGAGACACTTATATAGTCTATGTATACATCAAAATTCAAACAAATTCGGAATGCGCTTTTTAGAATTTGAATTTGAAAATTTCAAGTGGTCTCCACTTGAAAACAAAATGGTGGTGCAATTTAGTTAAGAAACTCATCCAAGATATTCATAACACAAGTTAAGACGCTGTCCAAATTTGGTTTGATTTGAGGTATTATTTCGGAAGTTATCGTGATTTTAAATTTTGAAGTGGTAGCCTGATTTCAAGTGGCCCCACTTAACTTAAGATATCAGCCACTTTATTAAAAATGGCAGATAAATTTCATTAACAAAGTTCATTTAGACCCTTATGTAGTCTAGATTTACATAAAAATTCAAGAAAATCTTGCTTTAAATACGCTTTTTATAATGTGGGTTAGAAATATTCAAGTGGCTGCCACTTGAAAACAGTCGGAGCTACTTGGTTAACAAACGCATCCAAGATATTTATAAGATCAGTTCGCTTTCCAAATTTGGTTCGATTTGGAGTATTACTTCGGGAGTTATCGTGATGACAAAATTTTCATTATAGATAGATAGATATAGAGATAAACGAAGTGATTGCAATAGGTCGATTTCTAAAGAAATCAACCTAAAAAAGACGAGACTGACAACACTACGAAAAATTAATTAGGATGTTGGCAAGTATGAATATTCTAGTAAATTTGGCTTGTAGATTTCTCTTTTTTTACAGATATTTAAATATATAATGGAAGATTTATCCCCAATTTATTAATTGGTTAAGTATAAAGTAAGTACCCAGTGCTACTTAGAAATTGGCGCGAATGTATTAGCTTGATTACAACTAGTGGCAAAATTTTAGGTTGATAACGACTAACGGAAAAATATTTATTTCGGTTCTATACAGAAATAGCAGAAGATTATCGTTAAAGAAAAAAAAAAAAAAAAAAAAAAAAAAAAACATTTCATATTTAGGACCTGGTTTTCTAAATTTAAATTAGTCCTCTGCTACTGGTGATCTCAAAAATTGTAGAAAATAGTTATTACTATACACGAGTAATATTTTTTTATCGAAGCTTTTTTTTTTTAATATTCTAAATCAATGTGTAGTTTTAATAAAAATTTTGGATTAAAAAATATCTTTAAAAGATTAATTACTAATTTCTATAAAACAAGAACTTAAAAATGTCAATTTAAAAATTTTTATAATGTGTCAACGTGTACTGAATATAATGTTTTAGTTCATAAGTATCACAGATTTAAGCCTGTGACAAAAATATTAGTAATAATTCCTTTATAGTTTCTGTAATATGGTAACTTATTTTAATTGTTATGAAAATAAAGAAAATAATAGTAATAATAATAAATTTTTATTTTTTATATTTTAAAGACACTAATTTACTAAACCATATGCGCTAATAAAAATAAATTATAATTTTAAAAAGTTGTACAAAAAGATACAATAATCAATCCTCCAATCAATTTCTTTAAGAATATTGAATTTAAACAAAAAATAATAATAATAATAATTACAAAAATAAGTAAATATCACATAAAATCACATAATAACATTACATTCTTTTAAAAATATTGAGACAACAGATCAATACGATGGCCTCTTTTTTAACAAAATACTAAAACAGTCTTTGCTGTGACCTCTTTTGTTGAACTAAAATATTGATTATTCGATATCTACAATTTTTCTTCTTCCTTCAAAATGTTTGAGTTAAAAACTGTAAAATATCTTTTAGTTCTGTTTCACAGTATATTCAAGTTAAATCAATGATGCTTCTTCTCTAACTTTTATTGAAATTTTATTATTAATATATATATATATATATATATATATATATATATATATATATATATATATATATATATATATATATATTATATATATATATATATATATATATATGAATTAAGATATTGGATCAGAAATATTTTAATACATAAACTATTTTGATTAAAATTTAAATTGCAACTTTAACTATGTAAATTTTATATTTATAGTATATTGTAATTAGAACTTCTAACAACTAAAACATGTATTTTACACTATTCAGTGACATATAAAATACATAAATATATACTTTTATATTAGAATCCAATAAAAAAAAATCTACCCCAATTCTATTACATTTACTTCACTTTTTTTTTTTTTTTTAAATAAATAATAAGTTTTGAGATAGCTTATTTAAAAACTTTTCATAAAAAAAAATATGTTTATACAAAATTCGAATTTAAAGTTTCTATTTTACCTTTCTTAACTTCTTATTTCATTACTTAAAGCGTATTCTATTTCAGTATTTTTGAACATAGCATAAATTCAAATCTGTATAATTCAAATATAATTCTTTATTAATAATTTCCTTTTTTAATTTAATTATTATTTTTTCTTTTTAAACAAGAACCAGTGAAAATATACATATATGTAAATGACAGAAAGAAGATTTTTAATACGATAAAAAACTGAATAACATCTTTAGTGAATGATTTTTTTTTTTTTTATTAATGCCTTAAATTTACTTAAATTGGTCAGTTATTCAAGCACCAATAAACAGCAACATTACAAAATATTTTGTAAACATTCAGCGTCTTGTACGTACAATATACGCCGTGTCCAAAATTAATTGACCATATTTTAAATTTTTCTACAGACGAAACTATTATTAATAAAGTTATGAAATTTTTTTAGAACATAATGAAGATATGAGAAGTTGTTTGAGTGAAAAAAAAAAAAGAAGTTTGTAATAATTCACACACTTAGTACACATTTAAGATAGTTACAAAATTTATTACAAGAAGACATGTACAACATAACGACTATTATTGTCCTTTAACATCTGGGATCGAAAAATAGCATATTCTACAGTTAACCGCAGTGTTTTGGGGGAAACTATTACGGGCATGTTGTGAAATACTGTGTTAAGATCAAGTACATTTTTTGGATTATTACGAATTCAAACACTAATTAAAGTGGGAAACAGCAACCAGGTGGCTGTAAATCAGCCGTTACAGTAGCGTCCCGTGATAGCAATTGCTGTCAAAGATGTAACTAAAAGAGCTTATAAGCGTTTTAGGTAATTAAAGTTTACAGTTCACTTTACAGATTGTGTAATCATAGCCTCCTAAACTAGATGCCTGTCGCGTTGCTCGTAAACTTGGCAACAGTTCAAGCGGTAGACAGCGCCACCTGGTAAAAGTTGTGCGACTTTTTTATTAAACAGCCACCAAAAATTTTTAAAAGTGAGATTTGATATACATAAAAGGCGAACAGAATAGAACAAACGTCGTTTATATATATCATATATGACTTTTAAAAATTATTGATGGCTGTTGAATAAAAAAGTCGTGCAATTTATACCAGGTGGCTCTTTCTGCCGCTTGAACTCCTGCGAGGTTTACGAGCAACGCGACAGGCATCTAGTTTAGGAGGCTATGATGTAATTTAATGAGTATGAGTTAATGTGTTAAAGCGACCCATGAAATAAAATAAATAATGAAATCTAAATAAAGCACCAGCCATATGTGTGTAAGCCATTAAAAAATGCTCTTTACACTGTAAACGCAAATGTCTTAAATTCACTTTAAAAAGTGTCTTAAATGGATGGTCATATTTTAAGCGAAAAAAAAAAAAAGTCTTATTTTTTAAGACAGCTTTTTGCATCAGAAATTAAGATATTGCTAGTGTCTTAAAACGCCGCCATGTTTTAGGCTTAAAATCACCGCCATGTTAGGCTTAAAAATACCACCGTTTTTAAGTCTTTTTAATAAATAAATAAATAAATAAATAAATAAATAAATTTGACGTGCGATTATGTTTTTCTGTTAAAAATATATTTTAGAATTGTTTGGAGTATTAATGAAATATTTATATATATATATATATATATATATATATATAAAAGCCCCATTTCCCGGCATTGGGATTCGAACTCGCACTGTTTAAGGAAACTAAAACCTCGAGCCAAGCGTCGTCGGCGCAAAGGATTCACCAATCACGCTACCGTCGAATACTGCAATACTTGTTTTTATGATATAATATACTGCAGTATTCGTGAAACAAATCGCAGTGTAATGTTTTATTTCTAATTTTTTGCCATAAAACTATTGATAGTATGGTATCTTAAACTTAATAAATATTATTGTCTTAAATTTCATATTTAGAGTACCAGAATTTTTTAATAATGCTTAGCAAGTATGTGAAGGTTGCATCCCTCGATGATAACGATTTCTTTCCTTAAAGTGATATTTAAATAAAAACGAACTGTAATCATGAATACAGGAAAATTT
Organism: Salticus scenicus; assembly: GCA_963930645.1. NCBI lineage: Eukaryota > Metazoa > Arthropoda > Arachnida > Araneae > Salticidae > Salticus > Salticus scenicus. The sequence continues at coordinate 90,437,575 of OZ005652.1, forward strand.
GTAGTTTTGCATTTAGATGTAGGTGAATTTGTGAAAGAAAAATGTTTTTAAATGAATAATAATAATAAAAATGAAAGAAAAAAATATGCATGAATTATTCATGAATGCTCTCTTATTAATTCACTTTCTTCTCTACAAATTACTTGCTACGTCCGTCTTCCCACTTTTTCTTTTATATAAGAATGCTTTAAAGAGAAAGATTTTTTTTTTTTTTTTTACAAAATAAGTTTTGTGTCTAAATATGTTGTTTATGAATTGTGTTAAAGATTATAGCACGCAAATGTCATTCACATGCCTAGAGTATTATTCCATAAAAATATAATTTCATAAAGCTACCATAATTTAAGTAGTTTAACTGCTTATTATATAAAATAATAATGTACTTATTGAATGTGGAAAGAAGTAGGATAAGCATATTTTCTTAAAGTAGATTCCATATGAAAATAATTTTAAGTAATGCAAGTGTCTGAATTTCTAAAGTATCTGAAATTTCAAAAGCGTTTTGCTGTCTGAAAATTCGCGTATTTACGTGTTTCAGACAATTTTATGTCTAAATTGATATTTCAGACGTATTTCTGTCTTAAATTAAAATATCTATAATGTCTAAGGTACATTTTAAGACATTACGTGTCTTAAATGCCGTTTCAGTTGTTTTTATGTCTTACTTTAAGACCCTTTTATTTGCAGTGTACTGGCGAAAATTTGAACTATTGTCTTTTTTTTTTTTTTTTTTTTTTCAAAGAAATTTCTATACCAAAACTACGACCTACTCAAAATTTTATAAATTTCTCAGCAATAGCTTAATCTGTAAACAACTTTAAAACGGGGTAGTTTAATTTCGAACACTCTGCATATGGAAATTATATATTTTTCATTTACTGCCTGATATGTAGTTCAAAAGTTTAATTTTGCCGGAAAATAATTTTTCACCTTTTTTTTTTTTCCCTTTTCTTTCGACAAGTTTTGTGTCTGCAATCAAAAGTTCACTGTTTACGTAAAATTCGGCTGTCGAGAAATTTGGAACATTTAATAAATAATAATAATAATAATAAAATTGACATACCACTTTTCTACAATTCCTAGCTGACGTTTAATACTTATATTCAGACATTTCACGCAATTATAAAATATTTCATCTCGGTAGCAATTGTCAATTATGACCATCAAGCTTAATATGTTATTATTATTATTATTGAATGTAAGAGGTTAAAAAACTATTAAAACTTGGGATTTACTTTAAGAAAGCCCTTTGGTGATTTTTTTTTCTTTAAACAGTTATTATTTCTTTATTAACAACTCTAAAGTGTGTCACATATTTCTGATAAGTGGTTTTAATCTTATACAACTGCGACTAGATAATCTTTATTATGGGCACTTTTAAGTAACGCTTATTTTATTCAAAATGTGCATTTTTATATACTTAAACTATAAACGTTCAATATATATTTTCCCATGAAAATTAGTAAAACAATTTGAAAAATGGCAGTTAGACATGTAATTGATCATAAATACGTAAAATGATAAAAACATCATTTCTATTTTTTGAGAAATTTTTGGTTTGAAACATCTTTATGTTAACTTAATTAATCTCAAACGATTGTTAATTAAAAAAGAGATATATTTGTAAGTAAACACTATAAATTTCAAGAACTCTAACAGTCGTTTTATGTAAACACAATAGTACGTCCAATCATCAGGTTTAAAAGCTCAGCACGAGTGCATCATTGAAGCCGTTTAATGCTTTCACATCTACTAAAAACATTAAAGTTTCTGCAACTGACTTCTTCTAAAACATCATTTGTTAAAATTCAGAGTAGTTGCGCCATCTAACGAACAACAAAAAAAAAAGACAAAATATTAAAGTATTCAACAACAACAACAAAAAAAAAAATATTTTTTTTAGTTTCAATGCAAAACAAGTCAACATCAAATAGTTAAATTGTGCTACATAAAGGAATATTCATGTTATAAAATTATTTCTGTAATATTTTTGGATTATTTAATAATTTTAATTGTGTATTATGTGAAAAGGATTTGGTATTAAATTATGTAGGTTACCGAATATTTCTCGTAACACAAGAAAACAATGCAACAAACCTTTATTTTCACTAAAAAATTTCTTCTTAGCTAAAATAGAGCATTACATCATATCTCAAATATCATGCTATAATGAATTCTTCAACTCATCCGGAAAGTATATAAATTTGCTAGAGAATTGCAAATTTTCGTCTGAAACTATTAATCTTAGCAGCATAGATTAAGAAAATAGGTATATTCTAATCTAAGTGTAACAAATACCCTAAGTAATTCAAAACTTCGTGAATGAAACAGTACGTAGGTAGAAAATGCGGGTGTTATTGAAAAATAAATTATCTTCACAAAATATTTAAGAACCTTTCTTCAGACTTTCTATAACCAGAATCTTTATGTTACATAGTAATAATATTGATCGAATGGGACACGCAGCATTTTATTACTTTACTGTCTCGTTCTATTTCATGAAAGACATTAATCACTACTTATGTAAAAATTCTGCAGATGATTTTGATTGGATACCTCACCATATGAATTCGAACAAGGAAACTATTTTTTTTTAATTAAATGAACGAATGTTAAATAAATTCATTCTTAGATTTTATCTGAGTTTTGTGTTACGTCTTTTAGTTTTTATATTGAACGTCCAGTCTAGCTATGGTTATGCAAGCTAAGAGAGACCGCATATCCTTTTTCACACACAACTGATACCATCGCTGAAAAATCATAAATATTTTTATAAAGCATGTAGTAGTCAGTCTTGTCCGCGTGTATCCTATATTTTCTGATAAGGACAATTTTTTCATAGATGAATCGCTTTATTTTAACAAACAGGGCAATTCGCCTTCTTTTAGATTCAGTTATAAAGTAAAATAAACAGACTTTAGTTACCATCTGTTTATAACTTCTCTACGTACCGATATACCACTCATTACCGCTAGTGCGCCGTAAAACCCAATGAACCAACGAAACAACCCACTCATTTCCTAAATTACTCATCTTGAATTTCGAAATAAAATGTTGCAATTTATTTACACGTGTTATAATTAGAGTTCCTAGTAGATTTTTTATAAGAAACTGCCGTGTCCAGTCAAGCCCAGTAATCCAACGCTCTGTGATATAAAGTAGTGAAATAAATAAATGAATAAATAAATAAAATAACATTTGTTATAATATGTGCATTACGAATTTGTTCACGAACACTTTTTTTGTGAGAAAGCAAAAATTTACTTGTGAATATAGGTAAATATGAATTTTTAATTATTGGGAAATTTTTAATTTCAATTGTTAAAAAATAAATTAAGTATATACAAAAGTAGAAACCAGGAAATTGTATGAAATTCATATTAATTTAGAAATATTTTTCCTGTATTAAATGGAGCTTAAACATTTTATTATTTTTTTTTTATTTGTGTGTGTGATTAGAAATATATATCTTCAACTTAAAAAAAAAAAAAAAAAAGAAAGAAAGAAAAAGAAAGTATGTTTCGTGTTTAATCAAAGCACTAAGGTTTGATTCATGTTATGGTAATTAATTATTCATTATTGTAAAATGGAATTCGGTTGTATAGTTAAATTATATGAAAAATATATGGAGGAGTTACTATTCCTATATAATTTTTTTAACAATTTAAAGATTTCTGATATGGTATGTTTTTCATGTTTTTCAGTTTCCTTTGTTTCATTTCATAAAAAGAGTGGCAGATTTATTTATAAAACCGACAAAAAACACCAAAGATGATAATTACACACACTTTAATGTATTTGCATAATAATAATAATAATAATAATAATAATAATAATAATAATAATAAAAGTAGTGATATTTACCAATAAAAAAAAAAAAAGAAACTTACATTTCATATATTTAATTATTATAATTATTATTTTCGTATAAAAATAGCATGCTTTATATTAAATGCAAGGAACGCCCCACATGTAAATGAGTTAATTTTGATATTTATTAATATTAAAACAAAAAACGAAATTATATTTAAATGTTCATTAAAATATTATTCAATAAGTTCTTTTTCATTTTCCACACCTAAATAGCTCTGTTAAGCCTAATTAACGAAGAATTTCTTCTAGTTATATGCGTGCATGATCGTACACTTTTTCTCATAAATTGATTTTAATAACGTAAGGTAAATCTGAACAGAGGCAATTTTTTACGTTCTTTTTTTCATTGGAGTTAGTTGCTTTTAATAATGTCCGAAAATTTTTCAATACCTCTCACTTGGGGCACGTTGGAGGTATTACCAAACTTAAATAGAAATTCAATCGTCTCGGTGTTCAAATAGTTAAAAAACGCTTTTGTATAATTGCTGGTAGCCAGCTCCGATCAAAGCTACATATCTCAATTTTAACGATGTTATTTGTTGAAAAAAATCAAAACCATTTAAAATCATTTAAGTAAACAAAAACATTTACTTTTCTACAAAAATCTGATTTGGTTTTGTTAACCAAATGATTTTGTTTTGTCTTCATAACCTTTATTGTCTTTTTTCGGACTTCTTTTCCAAAACTTTCATTGATTACCATGTCCTATTCTTCACATTGTTTTAACACTCAGTTATTTGTTGCGTTATATATTTGACTATTTTTGAAAAGTTTAAAGACACCAATTTTGTTGTGTTTAACATTAGATGAAAAAAAAAAAAAAAAAAAAAAAACGCACAATTTCGTTTGTAATATCTTTTCTTAAATAAGGTGCCATTGTAGAATTAATTGAGACATTAGACTCGAACTGGTATTGAGTACGTGTTAAGTTACCATTTCCATGATAACCTGTAGAATTCGCGTATTTTTGCAAATTAGCTCATGCGCAATGAAAGTAATAGTCTCATTCGTATCCGGTACGCTTCTTATTCTTCTACTTAAGATAGTTTTTATCCAATTATCAGTTTATTTTAATATTTTTTCTTGTATCAAAAAGATTCCTATATATCAGGGTATTTCAATTGTTTATTATTATGTTATCTAAAAATTACAGGAACCAAAGTGAGGTTTCTACTTTAAATAAAATCAAAAAGTCACCTCATTATTTCTGCATTTATATGTTCAACGTAAGTCTAACATTTCGATTAAGAAAGAACTGATAAAGTTTCCATTAACGTCGGAAATCCGATAATTAAAACTACAGCTAAGACTAGATAAGGAATTATATGTTCTGATAAAATATGTGATTAAATATTGAAGATAGGCAAGCGGAAAATTGTTCCTCTTTTTATATAATATGTAAAAATTTAAATAACAAAACAGTAACACAAAACTCTATAGAAATTGGTGGTTGAAAATATGTATTGGATAAATTATATATATATATATATATATATATATATATATATAAAGAGAGAGAGAGATAATGAGAGAGATAACTGCATAATTTTTTAACATAGCTTAAGGTAAGCATGGTTTATTTAATCACATACTTAAAATAGAATACTTTTTGATATTATAAACTTTTAATAATAGATTTCAGTTCTGGTTTATTTCATCTAATATTGCCAAGCATTGTCATTTTTCGTTTTAAGATAAGTTGTCCCAAGTTGTAGGATGGTAAAAAAAAAAAAAAAAAAAAAAAAAAAAAAAAAATATCACATGTAACATTAAACCCCGAATATTCATAAGTAAGATCATTCACTACACATATACTCTAATTTTCCTCTGGTATAGATCATTCTTCTTTTAAATTATAAATTTGTGTTTTAAGCAAGTAAGAAGTTTCGCTTTCCCATAAAGTCGATATTTTTATCCCATACTTAGATGGGTTACTCGGTATGTACTGTTTGCAAGGACCCCAGCAACGAAGATCTACTTGTTTTGCATCTGCAATTACATTTTCATTTGGATAACGTGCTTTTGGAAGAATTTCTACCCAATACTTCCAGATATTTCACGCAGCAGCTAATTCATCCACGGGCCTTCTTTCTTGATCAATGAATTTATTATCAAATTGAATAACTCTTAATCTGCTGAAAAGTGTTTTGAGGCACATTGTTGCATGAAATATGTTTCTGACGGTTTCTGACATTTTTTTTTTTAATCCCAAAAGTATTTTGTTGATTTTTAATATGATTTCTAAACACAAATAAGTAATAATCAAATGCTTGAAAAGAGTTTCACTTTCAAAATTTTTCCACTCGTTTTCATACGATTTCTTCCCTTCAACGGTTACCTTTTTATGATATCGTTTTCGACTGTAGAATTGAATGTTGTATCAAATGCACTTTTTACATATGTTAACCTTGCTTCAGCATATTTTGTGACACCTGGAGTAATTTTTTTTTAATAATGCACTGCAAAAAATAAAACTGTAAAATTACAGGAAAAATCTGGCAGCTGGGGTGCCAGTATTTCTCCGTCAAATATACGGTTTAAAACCGCAAAATTGTATCACTGACATATATTTTACGTAGGAATCCTGTAAATCAAACAGGTTTTTTGTTAAAAGTACAGATTTGTTCTGTATATCTGACGGAGAAATACTGGCACCCAAGCTGCCATATTTTTCTTGTACTTTTAACAGATATTTTTTACAGTGTATTTTTTACAGTATGTTAATGTGAAAGCGGATTCAGTTAGTAGTGTATTTGAGGATCATTGGCCTGAATACTCTGTATAGTGAGCATTTGTTGAATATCAAAACCAAAGTCGGCGTTAGAACTTTTACTTTCAACTCCATCACTTGTTTTCCTACTCAGATACATCTTTATCTTCGTTTTCAGAGGCTTATATTGGTTTAGTTATATCATCATCGCTGAAATTTCTGCGATTCGACGTTTATTTTACTCAGGCACAATTACTTTGCAGAATGTTATGAATTGAAATACAACAGGAAAAATAAAGAAAAGTTGCAGCAGGTAGCAATTTTTTTGGCCTGTATCAACCTGTTGACATTGCACGTGCTCTCCAGTTACGTGACTAAATACACATATCATTGAAACAAATCAAAGCATACCGTTAATCTTTTTATGTTGTATCATTCAAAAGAAATAGGAAATGTTTCTATGAGTATATATTTAAATTATTTAACAACAATGTCATAAAATTTATGAAAATATCTCCGTGCTATATTTTTTATACATGAATGAAATATTATTTGGATTCGAATAGACTCGAAGGGAACAGTAGGATTTAAACCAAATTATATTAAAATTTGTTGAAACTATTGCATACACATGAAAAAAGTTTTTAAATGTAATAAAAAAAAAACATTACTTTCCTTTAGAATAAATTTTAAATTAATATTTTATTTTATTGCTATAATTTCCCATGAAGTAGAGAGAAAACTGTAAATTATTACAATAATAATTTTAATTATATAAGTTTGACATAAGTATTAAAATGTATGCATTTCTTATTAAAATATTCATGTAAATATGATTTATAGTTGTCTGAATTTCGTATTCAATGAAAATTAATGTTACTTTGAACAAAAATATTTATCTTTCAAATGTCAATCATTTTGAAAGATTTCATTAAAAGTTTTGAAACATATTTCGCGAGATGAATTCAATTTTCAGACTCCCTTAATGAAATATGACATGAAATATGCAATTCAATACATTTTTGTTTTTTTGAAAGTATTATAATTTATTCAAACTAGTATAATGGTATAATTTAATTTAACTGTCATTCAGTGTAAAAAGAAATGAGGCATTTGAAAAAATGTAAATAATTTTTATTAATTTCTGAGAATTAAAATTCTTCTACATAGCTCTATTTGCTTTTCGTTATTTATATACATACATATATACATATATATATATGGAGAGAGAGGGCGAAACCTTTGGCTCAACGGACAGGGCACTTGAGAGTAATGGAGTTTGAAGTTTTTTTGGTATAAGGAGGTTCTAGAAGTGAGCGGCAATAAGTAGAGCTATACCAATCTCTTACTTTGCAACAATGGCCTCCAGGTTTGTCTGGTTTCTTTGAATGTTGTTGCATGAGGATATCCGTTATGTAATATATTGTTCCTCTTTTGTAATTTCTGATAATTGTATAACCAATTCCAGGTATACATACTAATATATATATATATATACATATACAACATTCCTGAAGTACGTGTAGTTCAAGGTTGAATGTGTTCCGTCTTTTCTCTTCCACCTGCATTTTTTAATTACTTTTTTACAATTTCTATCCTATTTAATCACAAAATATTAGAGTAAAAATACACTAATTTTTGCTAACAATTAAATAGTTGTAAGCACAGTGGAGCAGAAGACGCAGATCCCCCCCCCCCCGTTTTAGTTGCCTTTAGCTTTTTGACTTTAGCCTTAGACTTTTTTTTTATTTATACATCTTTCTCGAGTGGTTGTACCTCCTTATATTGAACGGTGTACCTAGGGCAAAATGGGAACGTATCCAATTCTGCATAGCAATGTTTTTAATTAAAATATTCTTTTTGATTACGCTACAGGATGAAATTTTACAAAAAGCTTCTTCTTTTGATGTCATTTGATATTACACAATACCTATGACAAAGGTTAAAAAAAAATAAATAAATAAATAAACGAAAAGAATTAATTAGAAAAGGCGAAAAAATCGCTAACAACTTCGACAAAGAGGGAAAGGATAAAATATCTTAATAAAAAAATGAAATTAAAAAAATATATATAAAGTGCATGTAGACAACCTAAAGAAAAAGGAGCTGGGGAGAGCACCAAAAACAAGTTTGGTTGATTATGAGGATTTTTCTGAGTGTTAATATTTATATTGTGCTGAGTTTTACTCAGTGTTTATTGCAAGTTGGCTGGCTTGTTTCATATGCAAGAAAAGCGCATTCAATGTTTGTGTGGAAATAGAGAGTAAAAGTGATGACGCTTTCTTCATTTGTGCATATTGTGCACATGAATAAGAAAATAACACAATCAATGAAAGCATAGTTAAATATTTACAGTCAATGAAAGCTAAATAAACATACATTAAAATTATTTTTCTGCATTTACACCAGTTTATATATATTTTTTTATTATTTGTCCTTCTCTCCCTCCTTTCTCATATTCCCGGAATTATGGAGGTGAAAATGATATAGTGATATGTATTTCAAAACAAAATTATTTTTATTTTGTTTGCTACAGTATCATTGTATTTTTACAATAACTATATTAAAAAGTGTTCGTAGATATATTTACATTTCTTTAACTTACCCTTTCTGTATTTTTAAAACAGATATTCAACTTGGTATCTTGCTCTTCCCTGGGTTACCCTGTATAGATAAAGTTTAACAAAATGCACATTCAAAAACATACATGAGAAAGTTTAAACTAATGAGTTATTTATTTATTTTTTTAATCATAGAGAATCTATAATCGATAAAATAATTCTTATAAAAAATTTCAAAAGATTGAAATTCGAGATAATGTCCTATTTTAAATAAAATACAGACTCTGGATATTTATTAATTATAATAGCTTAGAAATGTAAAAGAGAACCTATTACACTGTTGTCAGATTCTGACCAGACGGAAGTTTTTTGAAAGACCCACACGCTGAATTATATATACATATTTATTTTACATGGAAAAAAGAAATATACACTAGGCACAACCACAAATATTGAAAATATAATATTCAAATATCTAATTTTTCTTTAAAAGAATTTTAATAAAATAGAATAAATATACAATATATGCTTTTGCTTAGTCCATTAAAAAGTAAAAAAAAAAAAAAAAAAAAAAAAAAAAAAACACTACAATTATATATATATATATATATATATAATTATTTAAATATTTATATATAAATGTAGGGCGAGCGGAAAGTAACTCTTAATTTCAATGTTTTTACCTACTAAAGTGTAAATATAAACTGAATTTGTTTGCATACATGCAGTTTATTATATTATTACTTACAACCTTTGAATAAACACCATAAAATGCAATAAACGTTTAAAGTTTATTCCATTTTATGGTGTTTATTCAAAGGTTGTAAGTAATAATTTTTTAACGCCAGTTTTGTGATGCTTCTTTATTAAATCAGTTTATTATATGCCATCATATTTCGAAAAGATACAATGCGATGTGTCATCAAACATTTTCTAGACACAGTCTTAAACGAACAAATGAATTCACTAAGAAAACAATATTCGTGGTTACAAGAGTTTGTGTTTTGCTGAAATGCACTGAAGTGTATCACGCGAAACTACAAGTTTGTGAACAAAATCCACGACTTTATAAATGGCGTTCCTGCTCGGGGATAGGGATAGCAAACTTTCCTGTTCAGTTAAGGCAGTGTCTAGAAAATATTGGAGCCCAAATTGAGATTTCGGAAATGTAATGGCATGTAATATGCTACATGTGCGCAAAAAATGAATTTATACCTTTTTTGGAAGAGAAAAATAATTTATAAAATAGTGAGTTACTTTACTCGCACACTCCATTGATATATTTTTAACTAAAGAGGAAGGAATCTCACAAAATTAATATCATCATAAGACTAAATTTTTGTAACTTCCAAACATACTTTCACATATATTTCTACATAATTTACACAATGTATTTGGTCACTTTTGTAGGGTTCTGTAGAGCAATCTCTTTCACTAATCATAAATTATTGTATAGAGAAATAGTTTTGTGTGTCATAAGAATTAATATTAATTTTGTTATATTGCGTGCAATAAAAATATTTTGATATATGGTTTACAGGAATACTTGTGTTACAGACCGTAATGCATTGAAAATGGTTTGCGAGTCTATGTATCCAAAACAGCTGCGCTATTCAATCTAATTTTCTTTAAAAAACAAAGTTTATAAGCATATTTGTTAAAAATGTAGCAATAGAAATCAGGCTACATAAATATTTTAACGGTTAATATGAACATGGTTAACATATTTCAGTTTCATGGAATTCAGACAATATTTATGGAAAAAGCGGGATGGACATATCGATGTATAAAAGCTAAAATCCCTTTTAAACTTTGTTGAAAATGCTTTTCCTTAAATGCCTCTTTTTTTTTTTTTTTTTTTTAATTACATGAATAATCCATATATTAATTTGAAGCGTGTTTGTACTGTATCCACTAAATTGAGATAATGGCTACATATAAAAATTTGGTAGAGGTGTCTAAAACAAGGTCTTGGTCTCTAGATGTGTCATCAAAAAAGAAATAATTACAAGATAAAAATAACTTTTTATATACCATGTTTTTAAATTTTCTATTGAATCATATAAACGCTACCGAAGGCAGCAGGAACCCGGAACAATTGACTAAAAGTATTAAAAAAATTCATTGCTATCGTGTTTTGAGTTATTATAAAAGTTTCAAATGGTTAGCTAACCGGGAATTTAGTTAAAAATCGATTGCAAGCTGTGTACTGGTAACACTGCCGAAGGCAGCAGGGTCCCTAAGCAGTTGGTTTAAAGTATTTAAAAAAGGCATTTTCACCGTTTTTGAACTATTTTGAAAATTTCAAATATCTAACTAGTAGGGAAGTTAGTTAAATAAATTTTCTGTTAAATCACATAAACGCTGTAGAAGGCAGTAGAGACTGGAAACAGTAGACTAAAAGTATTAAAAAATGTATTTTCACTGTGTTCTGAGCTATCCTGAAAGTTTCAAATGTCTAGCTAATCGGAAAGTTAGTGAAAAATCGATTGCAACCTTCGTACTGGTAACGCTGCCGAAGGCAGCAGGAACCCGAAACAGTTGGCTAAAAGTATTAAAAAAATGCATTTTCACCATGTTCTGAACTATTCTGAAGATTTCAAATGTCTAGCTAGTCGGGAAGTTAGTTAAATAAGTTTCTGTCGAACCATATAAACGCTGCCGAAGGCAGTAGTGACCTAAAATAATTGACTAAATGTATTAAAAAAAAAAAGTACTGTCACCGTGTTCTGAGCTTTCCTGAAAGTTTCAAATGTCTAGCTAGTCCGAAAGTTAGTTAAAAATCGATTGGAAAATTTGTACTGGACAGACAAACAAACATACAAGCAAACAGTCAATCGGTTCCTCTCCCTGGGAAACCAGGGGTTAAAAACACGTTTGCGAGCGTAACTCAGCTCCAAATTACTTCGCGATGAAGATATTGTACACGGGGGAACTAGACTCGAATACTAAAAACTTATTTTCTGCGATTTTGGAATTTTCGATTTTAAAGGGGGGAAAAAGAAGAAATGAGATTTGAGGAATGGGAAAGGGGGTAATTAGTTTGAGGGGGAAATCCATTCTAGACCCCCACATGTAGCACATTATTCTAAAGGTGTTTGAATTTCATGTCGAATGGTGATGATCGTATACAATGTAATGCGCCCACTGATGGTTAAAAATGGAAATAGGTGATTTTGTAGTAGACACTATCATGTTGCATCTTATTTTAAAGGTCGTGGTATTTCTTGACAGTCGGTGATGTTCATACAGACTGCGCCCCCTGGCGGCGGAAAGCGCAACTAAATGATTTTGCAGTTGACACCACCATGTGACACCTTAGCTGTAAGATCTTGGAAATTCAAGGCGATTGGTGATTTTCGTATACAACCCGTATCGTCCCCGCTTCCTACTTGACGTTGGCTCAGGCTTAGCAAATGCTTCGGACACCGATTTTATTCAAATTCCAAGAAAAATGCTTTGTCATAGAGGTTTGATTGAATGTATTTACAAGTCAGATATTGCGAATCTGAAAATTTGAAAAGCAAAGCGATGCTATGCCTCAAGAACTCACATTGCTTGGATATCAACAATAAAATCATCCAACAGTTGCCTCGAACTGAAATGACTTACCATAGTCTTGATTCTATAGTAACTGAAGATAAGAGCGAACGCATGCGTTACTCAGTTGAATTCTTATATTCGATCGAAATGAGTGGCTTACGCCCTTACCCTTTTCGTTTGAAACCCGGCGCAGTTGTTATGCTCATTATAACTTGGATATTAGAAACCTTGGTGACATTTAAATAGGGTGATTTAGAAAGTGGTCAGGAACAATCGAAGAGCGACGATCTTTGAAAGATTACGGTCAAAAAAGTGACCGTCGTAGTCAACGTGTTCCAGCAAGTATATAATAATTTCAATACGTTTTGTGTTTTATAAATAAATTAAAATAGACTTTATTGAAATATTTTTTTATAAAACGCAACGCTTGAAATATTTTTTATGACCCAGTAATCAAACTAGTGGTGTTGTTTTATATTACTTTCAGTAGAATGCTTGAATGAGATGTATGAGTTCCTTTGGAATAATATCAGACATTCTAATGTTATTTACAGAAATTAGTATGCGGGAAGACAGAGTGACAGTAAGATAGACAGACAAAACGAAATCATAATTTCTGGGAAATTGAAGTTTAATATTACATACAGAGTTGTTACCGATGAGTATTTTTTATGTAATAAATGTAACATTTATTTCAATTAGAAAAGTTATTTGTAGAGAAGTCTAAAATTGTCTAACAATAGTATATTACGAACCTTATTTTTTTTAGATAATAGTATAGATTAACTATAACAGTTATCGCTAGTGATGATCTTGTACATTTTAAAATGCACAGCTATTTGTTTTGAGAAACTGCGGTGAAAAACTACTGGATTAATTTGCTTCATTTTGAACTGAAATATAAGTAACTTTTTTTTTTTTTTTTTTTTTATGAATACGTGCCAAATTTTGTTTTCCGTATAAAAATGACTGTTAATTAGTCATATATAACAACGAAGATAAAGATGGCTCATTAAAGAAATCTTCATCATATTTTAATTCATAATTTTATCAAATTTGTGGTATCATTATTTAGAAGCAATACATAACATAATTAAAATACAAAGATGTACTTCGGATACTTCGTGAGAAACATCCGTATTATTATTTTTTTAAAACTTAAATACAATAATTTTGTCGATATGTATCGAGTTTGGCATTTGTGACCAAAATTTCTGATAATTAGTCCTAATTATCAATTAAAAAATTGATTTTGCACATTACCATTTTCGATCTGAACTGAGATGCATCGTTTTAGTAACAGTAAACGAAAAAAAAATATATCAATTTCAATTTAATGCTAACTATAAAATTATTCGAAATTAAATGGTTTATTTTTGTGCGTAATGAATGCTGGTACATGCGGTGATGATTTATAAGGAAGCTTAATGGTTTTTATTTGTGTTATCTGTCATCTGCTTTCATGGTGTTAAATAGTTTCAGAATTTATGACGCATATGTTTTATATACGGCAATAATTTATTTTGTAAATACAATAGCAAATATTTTAAATTTTCTAAATAATGAAAATTGCTCCATGGAGTGAAACTATTCATTTTTCTAATGTCAATCAC